>JAPMOR010015330.1:419374-490540 GCA_026543865.1 Argiope aurantia
TCTCTCTCTCTCTCTCTCTCTCTCTCTCTCTCTCTCTCTCTCTCTCTATTATATATATGTGTAGAGGGACGAGACTCTTTATTAGGTGTTATGCAGCGCCACTGTAGAGGGACGAGACTCTTTATTAGGTGTTATGCCATGGATGAAAGAATTGAGTTCAGTTTCAGGAACTACTTTTTATTAGCCCGTTAGGTTCCACGGCACAAACACTTTACACAAGCATATTGAAGAACAAATTCACACGGCAAGCATGGACAACACAAGAGACAAGAATGAGGAATCATGGGAAAACATGGCTCTTGATAGGTGGCAATAGTAGCGCCACCTATGAAGAAAGGAGAAGGCAGTAATTGTACCCGCTACATATGTATATATACCTATGTGTATATATATACACACACACACACACACACATATTATATATATATATATATATATATACATAGGTCTATATATGCAAGATATTCGTGGATTTACCCAAGTTCTTCAATTTTATGCGGAGGAATGAGGTTAAGACTTATATTGGAGAGCATGCAAAAAAGTTTTAGGGAGCCCACTTTCGGTGGTTAATTTTAGCATTTTTTTTTAATTGCGTTTCCTAAAGCTAATTTTGGAAAATAACCAATGGAATAGCTACAATCATAAAAGCCAATTCTGGAAATCAACTCTGTATTAAGGAAGACAGAAGACAGTAGAAGACGCAACAATAATCAGATCCGAATTTCACGCCGGTCTTTATGGTCATCGGCACGTGGGTGATTCAGACGCCAGAAGCATGTCACGCATGATAGCTCTCGACACGTATTATCTCCACGCTTCGTTTCCAATTTAAAACAAGTAATAAAAACAGGGCCTGCATTTTCTCTTCGCATCAACAGGGATTAGAAATGTTGTTGACGTAAGTCTCTCACAAGACTGTATACATGCGTCAATTTATTTTAAAACAGTATGAATTTTTGAGATTCATACTGTATGATTTTAGAGAATCATAATGCTTCAACTAGAGATAACACTGGAAGATTTAATGCTTGGCCAATAAATATATTTGGGACGGGACAGGGTCTTTAAAGGTATGCACCTACCATTAAGCGCCAAATGCAACGTTTTCATACGTTAAACAATTTACAGTTTGCCTGTTTTATTAGATATGATATAATAACTGAATACATAAAGAAAATTTTCGCTGTGATCTCTGAAATAATAATATAAACCTTGATCTCTGAAATAATAATTAAACCTTCAGTGATACCTGAAGAGAAGTACGATCAAAAATAAATTAACTATACATTTTTAATGAAAATTTTTTTTATCCTGACTTATAAAAACAATTGTATGTTTGATTACAGCAACGGTTGAGTTTTAGTTTGTGTTTGTATGTTTTTTAGCGCAAAAGCCACTTTTGACTATGCTGCACCAAACTCATTGTGCTAAAACATTCCGATCCATTTATAATAAAAGATGAAATGGAAAGTTAATTTCAATTTTAAAAAATGAAGGTATAATGATGAGAGGATGGAAACAAAAAGGTACGGCAAAAATCAAAAAAGCAAGGCTAAAATGTTTAAATATCATTATAAAAAGATATTTTTAATAAAACGATAAATGTTAATATGAGAAGTTTTTGCAATTAAATCACGCAAATCAATACGAGACATCTGAAAGAATGGACATTCTAGGAGCATGTGCAAGACAGGCGCAGAAATGGCAATTGTTAAATCTGAAGGAATATCAGATTTTAGCATAATTACTTTTAGCTTCAGTGGCATCTCCCTTGTTATTGTTGTTATTCGATTAATTAATTTTATTGTTTGTAATTTCTACGTACGTATAGTGAAAAAAATAAATGTATGTTATACTAACGTCTGGCCTTTCTGCAAACAAATTTCTTTTGGCCTTACAAAGATTTGTCAGTAGAGGAGAGCTTCCACACACTATTAATATTGATAACGCCACCATTTTCCTTTGATTTCGCTACAATTCTATGCTCAAAATGGTATAAAGTGGAAGTTTTTTTCAATATTTCCCTGTAATATTTTATTCAGCGACCCAAATCGGTGTTGCGACTCAACTTCAAAAGCTTTGTAATCCACCGTTTCCAAAAAGACAATGTAAGTAACTAGATTTTTAACTGCAGAAGTAAATACAGGAAGTACCTTATTCGCGTAACGAGAAATAATCAACATACATTTGTTATGAAATATCTTAAAACAAATTCAACATAGCATAACAATTAAATACAGTAAAAGAGGATTTCAAAATCAAATTAATTTGTAGTTAAAAATACATAGGACCATTTGGATAACACCGTCATAAAATACTGAAGTCCACAAAAGTAAAGCAATAAAAGTTCATAAAAGTAAAAAAAAAAAAAAAAAAAAAAAAAATTTCTTATGACATTCTACTTATCGTGTTTTGACTCTGGAGAAGACAATTTTACATTGGCCATATAGATGTCCAAATAGAAACGTTTTCCACTGAGTCGTAGAATAAATAGACAAACTGTTCAAGACATTTATCGAATTAGTAAAAGAATTCGAGTCGATCGTCTGAACGTCACCATTCTTATCTCTTCAATGACATGGCGATGGTACTTGGGCTCCTAGCTGAGCAATTAAGCCGCTCCAATCAAAAGAACTCAAAAACACATTTTTATTCTATCTGATACAACGGAAATTCAAAAAAAAGTAGATATAAAATGCTATAACAACTGGAGATAGAACGCCATATATCTATGGCCTCAATCAACCGCTATCACTGTCAAAAAAAAAAGCCGCCAAACCAACAATTTCCAAATAAAAGCTACACTCAGCATATATATCAGGTATGTCAATTAAAAAACAAACAAACTAAGAGTTCGAAAGGTTTTGCATTAGGATAATAGCCGTGTTTTCCATTAAACAGACAGCTACTATCGTGTAAGTTGACGAATTAGTAAGGTTGGGCAGCGATCGCGTCTTTACATCCAACTTGCGGCAAGTCAGATTTAGAAAGAAAAGAAAGTAGCTGGGGTAATGTTTATGCTAGGAAGTAAAACTAATGATAACACAAGAACATTAGCACTATGAATGATAAGTTTATCGCTAAAGTGCCCCACTTGCCATCTTGTTCCCCTTCAAAAAATCCCCAACTTTTCTGCAGCACTATGATGGCAACTTCCGCCAAATGCTCACACGCCAAATAAAAACTAAGTTACGCCAAAAACCGAACGAAATTTCCGTTCAATTTCCTTTCTAATCTGGTTGGTGTCTAAGTGGTTTGTAATGGCCGACATTTTAAGAGGAAGAAAAAAAAAAATTTTTTTTTAGCTTCCACATAAAATAATAAAAAAAAAGGGGGAAGATAACCTGAAAGTTATTTTTTGCCGCAAGATAAAGAAGGGGAAAACTTTTATTTCTTTCACTCCGAACGAGATTCGATTTTGTATCGAAGACAACAAAAACTGTTTTTGGGGCGCAGTTTTTAGATTAGGGCTGCTTCCGCTATTATGTTCTAATTTATCGTGATAAGGAAAAACCAGTTTTTTATTACACCATAGATGAAAAGAAATCAATTATTTCGAAGGGGGAACGCTTTAAAAAGATTTCTCAAAAACCAGGAACGCAATTTCCCCTTTGCTGTTTCTCAAATAAAGAGTTAATTTTCGACTAGAACGTGGAAGAAAAAAAAGGTAAAATGTTAAAACCACCGACACGAAAGGATATGAAGCTTATCTCCTTATTCATATAGATAATAAAATTAAAAAAAATTTGATGAGTTGAAAAGTTTATTTTTTGATAAAAATTAACAAAATTTAGATCACAGAAAGTAATTATAAAACTATGATTGCAATATAAATTTACAGCAAAAAAATACTAAGCAATAAAAACAGCAACTTTAATTATTTTGAAAATTGAACATAAAAAAATCAATTTAACTTCTTAAAAACATTCCGATTATGCCTATTACATAAACACAAAAATTAATAACCCACATTTTTTAAAAGGACTAAAAAGTATAAAATAATTTCTCTAAACCCTTAAACAGATTGCCCTAAATATCTATGACCATTCTTGAATTTAAATTTCATAACTATTTCTGGGAATTTGTAATTAAGAATTTTAAAAATTCAATTTCAAAAATTCACAATTACAAGTTTTTAGAACAACCAATTCAGAACAATCAGGGCTAAGAACAATTATTTTACACTTTTCATTCCGTTTTCAAAATGCAGTATGATAATTTCTTTTATTTAAATAATAATTTTCTGCTTTTCAGTCTTATGTTGGTGAAGTAGCAATCAATTTTAAACTAACTTCCCGATGAGCTACGAAATATTCTACCATCAGTTGGAAATGAAAGTTTTTAATCAATGGATAAATTCACATCGAACAGACAAACAAGAAAGTGAATTAATATTGCACTGTCGTATACCTTTGAACCATATTTAAGTTTAATCTCAAGCTTATAGGGAAGTTAGTTTAAAATCAATTACAAAAATTACAGCCAGCAGATAAACGGACAGAATGAGCATAAAGCGAGTTAATAAAAATATACTACTAAAATCGTTTGCAAACTCGGAAAAAGATATAAATTTATAAGTTTAATGAATAATTTTTTTTTCTAGATCTAAGAGAACAGCGTTTTCTTTTTCTTTCTTATATATCACTTGATATTTTATATTTTGATAAAATCCTTTAGTTTCCTCAATTAGGAATGTTTAGAAGACCAGCAAAATTAAAAAGAATGCAATTTAAAATGAAACAGCTTTATTTCTTAATGCAAGAACATCAATCAGAAATTTCGCACATGGTTTGAATGCTCCAAAAGCACTTTTATATTGAATTATATTATATATCATAAGAGTATAATCATAAAAATAAGTGTATTATATCTTTAAAAAAAATTACATATTATTTTAATAACATATTATAATATAATAATAACATATTATTTTATAATAATATATATTATATATTATTTTTGTAAATTAAACAAACATTTGAAATATACAGAAAATAAAAACCTGCGCATTTAAGCAGAAAAATACTAAAAATATTCCCAAATTTATTACAAAAATTACAACAATAACAATTCTTAATTATGTAGTTTTAAAATACCCATTCATCATTATTCAAATGATGATAGAATATTGAAAAGATCGATCCCGTTAAAGATATATTTTTATCACATAATTTCAAGCAATTTTTTAGAAAAGAAACAAAACATATGGTTAAAAAAATGATTTATTAAAGTTTAGTTAAATACAGATTAGAAACTGTTTAGGATTTGGCTGAACATTGCTCCACGTTTATAAAGAGTTACAATGCTAATTGTTTTCGTAGTAAAAAGAACAGGAGACTCTTTCTATTTAAGAGCAAGAGATATTTTACACAATCTCGGAACATGTAACTGAAAAATAAAATTTCCGCAACTAAGATTTCTGATTTTGAGATTTATTTTAATTTTTCTAATATATGCTATATAATTAATTTTAAATTTTTGTTTCAGATGCAAGAAAGATAAACGAATTTTAAGAAAAAGTAAGGGGGATTTTAGTTTATTTTTGCTTCTGCAAAAAAGAATGACTATATTCATTTACTACTACTTGATTATTTACTTGAGCTGGAAAAACCTCAAGTAATCAAAAAAAAATTAAAAAATTAAATAAGAAGTGCTAGACACATAATTTTAATGTGAATAAACTATGGACAGAAATAGAACACAAGAAAACTTCCAATTAATGTTCGATTTGGCTTTGCCAACAAGTATTTAACAGACCGTTAATTCATCCCTGAATGTCTAGGCTAGAGATGTACTATTCGTGAAAGAAATTTTACGAGAACTTTCAAATGAACAACAGCTTTGATAATTGCTGCACATTTGAAATATGATGTTCTGAACCATCAAAACATGATATTTGGTTAACAAAGATCAGAGTTTAGTCGTTATATTTGCCAAGCTAGTTGTATCAATTTTGCCTTGATCATTTTTTTAATGGAGATGCCTAAAAATTTTTGCTGCCCAACAGCCCCGTGGACACAGCTGGTAGCTCGTATTACACGGACCAAAGACGTGTTGTTTTTTGGTTGAATCTTGCCGTTCCGGAATTCGCAGGAAATCATTCAAAATATTCATGTTCTGACGATGCATTACACTTCTTTTTTGGGGCTTAAAAGCACTTAGTGAACTTCAGTGCAATCAAAAAATGTCCCTATTGATGAAAAGCAAGATGTTTTTAAATGTATACTCATTCATCGAGTATGTTTCTGGTGATATTTCAAGTTCTGCGTTCATAGATGACTTATGTCGTGAACCTTAACGCACTGATTACACTGATTTTGTGGCATCAAAAATTTACTTGCGTCAATCTCGAATAAATAAGAACTATTTACACACATACAGTTAAAAGTTAAGCCAAAAATTCATTTCTTAGAGATCCCTTTCGGGGATCTTACCAAGATATTTTCATTGGCATTTTTCACTCGTCTCTGGCAGCACTGTTCCTCAGTCTTCCATTAACATGGGGATGGATCCGGAGGTAGTAAAAAGAGAATTTTATTTCCCTTTTGATTTTATTTCAACCAAAAGTTGGCAAAATCATATCTGGCTATATCGCTACAAAACCTAATATTCCATCGCATTTAGAAGTTATAAAAGCAACCGAAAAACCCAAATAGGCACAGTTGTATACCTACTCTATACCAACTAACCCTATATCAAATATAAACAAACTTATAACATAAGCCACTCACATTTCTACAGAAACAAATTATATTTATTAAGAATTTTGTTTATATTTTATAAATTGTTCAAGAAACACCATATGCTTGATTTGTTGAAATACAGTATTAGATAAACATATCAAAATAATCTAAAGTTATGTTTTTTTCGGATTCAAAATAAAAAAAGTCATCACGGCAAGGCAAAGGTAGATTCATTTATATCTAAGTTACTATCTGACAACATAAATTGTTGATGTTAGAAACAATCAAAATTAGGGCTTGACAATCACTTTCAGCATAAGATATTACAGTTATAGAAAACTTTAAATACAAAAATTGTTCATCTTAATGAGGCCATAATTTGCCTAATTGGACTTATTTTTCTGTCTTCAAGATTAAGAAAGCTAGAGCAAAATGAAAATTTCAACCACCCACCATTTCCACCCCCCTTACAGCTAGATGGGTCATTTAAGAATTCGTCCGAAATTTTACATTTCTAACAACATATTCCAACCCAGTTAAAATCCAAACAAAATTACTCTAACTATCCTGTTTATAAGGGCAAAGCGTTATATGAATATATTATATATAAACTTTTGAACGAAGGGTGGTTCTAAGGACCATGATCGGTAAAGAAATCCAAGAAATTTCCCCGAAGTCTTGTCATGAGAACCATTGCAGTAGAAGTCTTCCAATATCAGTCTACCTAATATATAAAGAGAGACGAAGTTTCTTTAATTATGAATTTTTTTAAAAAATGCTGGTCTTAGATATAAGGGAGTTTTGAGTAACAAGCCTAAAATCTGAGTTATACACTGATGCGCGGCTTCGTATCAATAAAAAGCCAAAAGGAATTAAAGCAATTATGTCTTGTGATTGAAAATTAAAGAATGGCCTGTCCCGTACTCTAGGGTTAAAACTAAATAAATAAGCATTAATAATAAAAAAAAAAGATACGAGGATGATAGCATTAAAAAAAATCTCTTTAAACAAATAAAAAAATGCATCAAGAGAACCCGCTAAAATACGAGAAAACTCTAATAAGAAACATCATAGAAAAACAAATAATTCTAAATGGACTACTAAATGAAAAGTTTGTTGCAAAAGATACACACAAAAGTATTCACGAATAAAAATTCTTTCCAAATTAGGTCTTAGAAATCTTTTGAAGTTGGAAGTTTAAGTAGGAAAGAGAGAAAAAAAAATGAAGCATGAAGAATAAAAAAAATGTAAAAAGCACATCAGGAAACGGAAAAAGAGATGAGAGGAGAGGGAAAAAAAGAATTAAAAAAAGGGCTAATTTTGCAATGGACAAGCTGTGTTGACATTAAAGTACAAATCTCTCGAACAATTAACTGCAATTCAGTCTTTTTATTCCCTTACCCACCTGATAATTAGACCGGAGTTACAATTGTTCCGACAATCAGCTTCAAATAAATAATATCTCCCTCCTTTTTTTTTTTTTTTTTTACTTTTAATATAATTCCTAACGCTATTTGTGGGTGAAAAAAGGTTACCATGCAAAAAAAAAAAAAAAATAATAATATAAAAACTAGAAAGAAAAAGAAGAGTCAAGTGATTAAAAAAAATCAACAAGAAATGTCGCTGCTTATATCCGTAAGGAAAAAAGAAACAATTATGCAACAATAAAAAATTATCAAGGATGAGGGGGGAGGTGTTTTTCCCCTCCATTTTTTTAATCCCACACTTGCCGCAAATAGAACGCTTCGGGTCACAAAGAATCTGAAGGAAGAAGGGGGGGGGGGGAATAAAAAATAAATCGTCGACATAGAATAAAAATAAAATCGTCTGCTGCAACAAAAGAAAACTGAACCACTTAACTCCACGACGAATTACTTTCTCATTTATTTAAAAAAAAAATGCAGATGAAAAAATGCTTGAGATTCGTTTAATTTCATAGCCCCCGACCCACTCTCTTCTCCTAACCATCCTTTTAATTTGTATTTTTTTTTCGCTCCTTTTACTTTTTTTTTACGTTTAATTTTATTTTGCTCCTCTTTTGGATCATTGATTCCTTATTAAAAGCGGGGTACCTAATTATTTTAAATGACTGCTTCACTTTTATGGAGGCACACAATGGACCGGTACGGACAGAGGTATAATGCCTTAATTAAGGAGACCCAATAGGGCCTTTTATTGCTTGGAGACAACAAGGACGGTTAATTACGGATTAAAAGACAGAGAGGTGGGAAAAAAAATCTTACTTTTTCTGCCTCATACCTCCTTTCTTTTGGGCATAAAAAGAGTGGAAAGAGGGGAGGAAATTTCAGCCCAGTGTTCTCATTAACGTTCAAAAGACGCCGACTAGTTTTAGAACGTTTGGTATTCGAAGGCGTCGATAGGTGGCGTCTGAAAGAAAGATTTAAAAAAAAGTCGAAATGATGCCAATTGTGTCGAGATGAATGTGAAAGAAATACATACTGCAGCAAGCACTTTTTTTTCTTTCATATATATATTTTTTAAATCGTTTGGGTTCTTTGAAAAATATCGTTTGGTTAGATTTTATCAGTTGCTATTACATTTGGTTTCTACGGTCTAATTAATCATTTTTTATGCGTATTTTATAGTAAAAAAATTATGAAAACAATTATAATTTGCGAATAAAATAAATTTAATAAAGTCAGTTTGATATTACTGTTTTCATTACTTTGATTTAAATTATTTTTTATCTTTTTTGTAAAACATATAACTAACTCGTTCGAAAGATATATCTGTTTTATTAGTTGATCTGTTAGATTTTTCAAGTAGGCTGCCTTTGTTTTAAAAAAATAACTTAAAAAAATAAATATAAATATGTTGAACAAAACAGAATCAAATTGAATAAAAGATTAAGAATATCATACAAACAAGAAATAATTCTTTATTTAAAAATACTGAAAGAAAATTTAATTTAAGCTGTCATTTTAATTGCGGGAAATAAAAAAAGCCCCATTCCCCCTGATTTTCACTGGTTGAATAACCGAAATGGGAGTTTAATAAAATATCATAAAATGAAAAGAAAAAAAAAGCGTTCGTCAATTTGCAATACAGTGTATATCAGCAAAGTTTTGCATTTGATTGAATAAAAGAAAAATATCAATTCAATCAAATGAAAATTATTCTCTTCAGAAACGAAAATACAATAATTAGTTATTAAACAATTTTTTTCAAAGTTTTGTCGAATTTATTAAAGATAATTTTCCTATTGAAATTCCCACTTCCACATTTTGATTCTAACCAACGTTTATATAACAGATTAAAATAAAATCATTTTTAGAAAAACTGATCTAAAACCAGGAAAATTTAAAATCTTTACTTTTGTGGCGTTATCAAAATGATCCATTCTTGAATAAGAGTTAATTTAATCATCATGAATTTACTGGCAGAGACGTGGTACCATTCTTAAATGTAGACTATACACAAATTGTATCATGAAAGTTAATTTAACGTACCAAATTTAGAAGTTAAGTTGCAGATCTATTTTTTAAAAAAAGCCGTTATCTTGCGATTGTTCTTATTAATCTTCAATCCAGTTGAATAATCGCAGTGAACTTGATCAATATTTTTCATATTAATTATTAAATTATTAAATTGTAATGGGATTCGGATATTGAAATAAATGAACAATATGGTACAATAAAATTCGAACTAATAGGAAATATAAACACAATGCGATAATATATAAAACGATAAAGTAACGAAAAAATAATAATAAACAATAAATCTTCAATCCTTTTAATATAAAAAAACAAATATTTTCACATCACCCAATAAAAAAAAATTGCTTTATGTGCACATTTGCTTCCAAACGATAGTTTTGAAAGCACGAAAACACTTTATAAATCGTCCGTAGAGATGTGGGTGGGGTTCAGCTGAATCTAACAGCTGTTTTCTACATCACTACACAAAAACAGTGACAATAAAGAAATACTTTACCACTCATACAAATATAAACATGCATACACAGGCTCACAAATCCACAAACTCATCTCGGATTGTAACAAAATACTAAAAAAGACGAAAACTTTTTGGTTCGTCCAAGTAGTTGGTTCGGAAAAAGTTATTCCATTATTTCACCTTTTCCATCAAATGGTGATGAGAAAGCACGAAAAAAAAAAAGAAATAATAATAAAAAAAAGTATATAGTAGGGGGAGGGCTAGAGAAATTTTCGGAGGCGAGAGAGCTTAACGTTACCAAAAAGTATAAGTATAAAAAAAAACCAAACAAAAAAATGGAAAGCCAACATCAGGATGAAATAGGTCTATAAACTAGATTAAACACATCACATTAAATGGGGTTTCCTATAAGTCGGCTATTCAAAAAAGGGAAAAGGAAAAAAATACTCGCGGTTGCTAGGAGACGAAAGAGGAGAGGGGAGGTAGAAGTGAGCCAATAGTAACCAATTTCATTTCGCTAATGTAAGTCACTTTCTAAAACACTTGGCCAGCTTAGAGGTTGAGGCCTTATATCATTTCGGCTAATGCAAAAAACAGGGGATATTCGGAAAGAGAGTGAGAATATATACCGTGGGGGATGGGGCACCATCAGGAGAGGAAGGCATATACCTTCCCGAAGACCGGCATCGAAAACAGGTTAAGATTTTCATTTGGCGAAAAAGGGCATCGCTCTTGGCGGTATTTATCTTGTCCTGAAAAATCGAACTACGGATGATAAAAAAATTTTCCAATAAAATTCATTGGAATAAATATGCTATCTTTTAGTGAAGTGAAAACTTTGAAGCGAAGTTTATTTTTTATTTTTTAACATCATCCAGAGATTCTGAATCAAATTGTTAAATGTTTTAAAGACAACTAAAAAGAACGCGAAGAACGGAAAGAATTAAAAAAGAATTAGTAATGGAACAGAAATAAAATGGCATATATTCTATTGATATAAAACAGCCAATATTAAAAATACTAGACTTTATAAGTTTTATTAAAAAAATATTTATTAACCAAAAAATATTTTGTTAATAAATATTTACAATTCATTTCTCCCTTTCCTTAAAATGGGGGGGGGGAGAGGGAATTAATGAAAATCAAAGAAAACGAATAACGAACAATTGTCTGAAAGGTTCAAGATAGTGCTTTCTGGAATGAGCTCAGATGCTATTGTTTGCATCATATGAAAGCATCTGGCTTTATATTATACATCAGAGAGATTTATAACACTTTTTTTTATTTCATAAATTCTGACTTCGTTGTCACCCTCAAAAATGGAAATTATTTTTCTTCTTAAGTGTCAAAAATAATAAGTTCATATCAAAATCTCTCTCTATAAATATAATGGATTGCTTGTTTGTTCGATCCTTATATAATTCCACGCCCCTTGATTTCGTTTGAATAAACGAAATTTATCACACATGCTCTTTAACACCTAAAATAATTGACTGAGCTGTTAAAAAGTTTCTATACACAACCCTAAGTCGGGGAGAGGGTTAAATGGGGATTAAAATGATATTTTAGAGTTTTCAGTCTTAATTACTGAGCAAATCATCGTACAAACATTATTTTAATACCGTCTTAAAATTGAGAATATATAGCTTGACGGTGGACACTAATTTCATTATCGTACGACTAACATCTAATTTTTAATCTATTTTTCTAAATTTAAACAAAATTTATTGTATCATTTTAAACTATATAATTTGCAAATGTATGTTATTTTTTTTTTCTTTCCTTAAATACATATATAACAATTAAACGCAGGAGAATACACGTGTACAGATTCTAGGAGTTTGTATCGATGTTCATTTCTATGTGTGTTTCTCGTAATATATATATTGGTAAACTTTTTATTTCATAGTCTTAAACATTTTTTATATAAAAAAGAAATTAATTCAATTCCAACGTTATTTCCACCATTCTTATATAATAATAAATGTAAATAATAATAAATGTATTTTCTAGAAAAAAAGACATCATAGTTGTTAGGCAGCATCATCGTTTTTATCATAGCATTAAGATCATTTGACATCTGAAAAGATACATCACTAAAATGCCCATATGAGAAATAATGTTAACAAGAACACGCCATTATTATTAAAATGGGAGAAGGAACAATGAAATAGATAGTAAGTAATTAGATAAGGTAAAGGAGTTCTAACAACAGTTAATAGTTTCTATACGAGTCTGTACTAATAATTAAAAAAACTTCAATCAAACTTCAATCAAATAATTTTTCAAAGCTTTACCAAATCTCTTAATTTCCCAACGCATGGGGAAAAAATAGTTCAAGAAAGCTTAAACGGATTGAAAAGAGCACTAATGAGCCAAATCCGGAAGTCCAATACATCGCCAAACGTGTAACCCTGCATTGGAATAGGTGATGGGAAAGGGGAGGAAGTTTTTATCCGGAGGTAAGTAATGTTTCAAAATTTCCTTCAAAGCAATGGAATCGGAAAATGGGGTGTAGGTGAAATGGAGGGGTTTGCAGCGCGTCGGGGGAAGGGAAAAAAAAAGGTGTTAAGTGAAATAGAAAAGCGCGCAGAATACTTTTTGAAGGATGATACAAGGCCCTTGTTGATATCGAAACACGCGTTCTATTATGTAAAACTGATGGAATAAATGCACGATATTCCGCAATAGAAAAGTGCGCCGGCAAAAAAGCTATACATATATTTTCTCTTTTAGAAAGCTGACTTTTTGTATGAAAATGAAGCGATGAGGGATAAATTTTTACCTTTTTTTTTTTTCTTTTTAACCTCTATCGTTCCTTTCCTGAATTTCTTGTTTTACCTGAATAGGCTTTTAGGAATAGAAAACAATTCAAAATTTTAAGAAAATATCCCGTCGAAGTGATTTCTTTTTCTTTTTAAATTATGCGACATTTTATTGTTATCTGAATGCAGAGGAGGGGGAGGGGGGTTCACTGCGGTTTCCGCCAGTGCTGGCTTACACAGTTGGAAAAAAATATATAATTTCAAAAAAGCATTTTTTTTTTCCCCTTTAAAAATGCGACACAAAACGATATAAAAATATGTTTAATTATTATTAAAATCAAAAGAATGCTCAGCTAGATAACCAAAATTAGTTTATAGAAATCGGATCTAATCAAGCAATCGCTTAATCTTTTATATGAATAAATAATTCTCGTTTCGACATTGGAATTTTGAATTTTTATTTAAAAGTTGCATTAGTATTTAAAATTTTATTTCTAAATCATAATATACTCGGAATTAACATACACAAAAGAACTACTATTTTTGAAAAAAATTAATTCAAGAATATATAAATATAACTATACATATTTCACTTGACAACAAACATCATAAATGTTGATTTGTTCAATAAAATCCTATCTGGGGAGAATTTAGCGATCTACTTTTTCCGAGAAATTCTTCTTCCATGGTAAGACATTTATGAAGCAAAAAATTTTAATATGATAGATTTAATAATTTTTTTCCTATTTTTAAGACTTGTGACAAATTTAAAAATTTTCATTCTTTAATGTACTCATTAAAAATGTTACATTAATGCTATATCAACAGATCGTTATAACATGGATTCAGGCTCAGATTGAACACTTTAAAGACAGATATTTTAAGTTACAGCGGCATTCGTTTCCAGTATCTAAAATTAAATATTTTTCATTAAATTAAATTTAATAACCAAGTAAGCAATTTTTAAATAACAGATAACACCACAAAACATTTAATTGTAACAAATTAAAAAAAAAAACAATTTCAGAAATTCTCATAAAAATATGCAATAAAAAAATGTACATTTTTTGAGCAAAATTGTGAAAAAAAGAAAAAAAATTACCAGAATCTAAATACTCTATCCAAAGCTTGAAAGAGCTGTAGCGATTTGGTCAACTAACTGTGAAAAAGTTGAAACTAAAAGGATCTGTAATTGAATTTAATTAACTTTCGAGAGCATGGCCCTAGTAAATCAAATGATATCACAATATCCAGAAAACAATGGCGTAGCGAGGATAACAGACACTTGTGGCATAATATAATTTTTTCGTCTGACATGTTACCAGAGTTTTAGTAAGTATAGAGTTTCCGCATAGCATTATCTTTTCATTTCTTCATGATATTTCATTTCAAATAAATGATGTAAAAGCATTAATATTTTGTCTCAATAGCGCCCCCATAAGATTAGTGCCCATGGCATCTATATTTCAATCGCCCTCTGACCGCTAAAATACCACAAAAAATCGACGCAACGGCTTAAGAGAACCCGATATATACACTGCCTATTTCATAAACCAATCTTTCCAGTAAGATAGGGGTTAATAAAGTTTCAAGTAAAATTTCATTTTTATTTAATTTTTTTTTATTACTGAACACAAAATTCCCTAACATGTTTCATGGGAAGCAGGTGAAAAAAAAACTTGCGAATCGCCCCTCACGAGCTTGCCTAATAACATACCCAAAGTCAGACTTATCAAATTGGAAACCTATTAGTTACGTTTCAGATGAAATTTCAGATAAACACCCCAAACTACATATATGACAAAAAAACTACCAAACGAAATCTCAAGGGCTGATCTTGCTCTAAAGCAATTAAGAAAGCATCAAAGCCTTCAAACAAAGTAGGAAATCATTCCCCCACCCCCCTTCGATCATCTATTACGAAGTTTTCCTAAATTGCACAAATATTGGGGTCAGCCTCCAGAAAATTGCCCTTTTATGTCCGGGCGATACCCCAAAGTCCACGAAGGTCGAAAGCTCCAACTGCTAGAAAGGAGAAAGAAAAAAAAAATCACACCACCAAGCTAGGATTCGAAAACAGTGAGCGTCGGGGAACGGGAAGAATCAATAACTGTTTTTATCGCACTACAAAAGCCCGATCCAGGCCTTGTTCATTGTGATGAACCTATAAAGCCCTTTCATGGCCAAATAAAAAGAGGATAAGGCTCACCCTACCCCCTCTCCTTGGCAAAGGAAGGGGGGGAGATAAATAGACGGGCAGATCACGAAAACTCTGCGCGCCAATAACACGGATTCCAATTGGTGTAAATTGCGCAACTGACGACATGCATATTATTTAAAGAGATTAATGAGTTCGCGATAGGGAAAAAAAAGGAACAAAGGTATCGAGTGAGTTTTTATGTATTATTATTTATTGTATAAATATAAAAATTATTTTTATAACACCCTGAAGCCAATAATTACTTTTTGTTCTCAATACTTAATAAAACTACATTAAGTAGAGCATGAATGCATCATTGTAACATTTGACCTGGGATTCAAAAACAATTGACTAACTAGAGAGAGAAAAAAAAAGGCGTTTTTTCCCCTGATTAGGCATTTTTTATTAAAAAAATAATTTCATAAGTATTTCGACAAAAGTCATGTCAATCCGAAATAAAAAAAAATATCGATGGCAATATGTTTATGAATAATTATTATAACTGAATTTTTTTAAGTAATTAGCAGCTTTTCTTTAAACAATCAAAGTTTCACTGATTTTTCCTGCTATTGATTGAAAATTGATTTGATTTGATTTGTCGCAATTTGATTGAAAAAGTAAACTGAATTACATTATTCTCCAGTTAAAAGATTATTTTACAAGTAATTTTAAGACCATCAATGATTATTTGTCCAATTTTTAAATAGAAAAAAACTTTTTTTTTTTTCATTAAAAACGAAAAATTGAGTAACAAGCGTAACGAACATCATTCAAGAATTTCCAAAGTTAGTCCATTCGTCCGTCCTTCTTCAATTTTAGATTTACAATATCTCGCTTTTGATAGAAAATTTTTTCATTATCCTCAATATAAAAACAGTAAAGCACCCTTTATACATCTTTCAAGATACAAACAAACATATAACGACGTTGGTAAAAAAGACATATAATAGGAATTTCAATAAGCTTTGAACTCCACATTTCCAAGAAAATCAGTATAAAAAAGTAAGACAAAGTATATCAGCATTTAAAAAAGCATATTTGATGTCTAAAATATGCTTTTTTTTTTTTTCAAATTCATGGACATAGGAAATGCTGCATTTACAACTAGGAAACTTTGCTCCTTGATCGCTTTTCTTCGCCAACCCAGATGTTGCCCCATAGATTTAATCTTTCAATAAAGGGAACATACATTTTCCGATTTAAAACTCAAAGTCCACAATGAGAACATTATTTGCTAATATCTTCAATAATCAAATATTGAATTTTGCAGTTAACTTAGCAGCTTCACGATCACCTTTTCTTTTCAAATTGCCAGATTCTCGCTCGGTCTTTCTTCCCTTTTTTTCCACATTTGATATCGCATGATGCCCCATTACTATTTAAAAAACAGGCTAAGACTATATCGCTTAGGTATTCGGACGATTTCTAGCCGAGAGACGAAAAATTTCCATTACTCAAAAAAAGGTAAACAAACCGGAAACCTATTGATTAATGTTGCCACAAACGGTGCGTCTAAAAGCAGAATTAACAAATAATATCGTTTAAAACTTATTTGTTATTAATTTGGTATTAAAGCTTAGTCTTTTTTATTTTTGTCACCATTTCACAGTCAAGTGCAATATAAATACTTATTACAATGTATTAATAATTTTCATTAAATATTTCAAAAAATACTGACAAAAAATGTCAATAGGTCAGATGACTCGCTATCTACCAATAACAAAGCGAATAAAACACATAATAATAATTAGATAATTATATAAACATCTGTCAATCAGAGAAACTTTATTCAGATTTTATATGTTACTCAGTATAGTGATCAGGAAATTAAATATATATTAAAATATCTCACTTGGTAGCGTAATTAAATCGACAAAATGCAATATTTTGTAAATCTAAAGGAGAAGGAAAAGATACGATATAAATGATCTATCATATATATTTTAATCAATTCATTAGAATTAAAACTCGTTATGAACGATTGAATTCAATTTGTGTTGCAATCTAAATTTTCAAAACAATTTTTTGAAAAACAATTAATTCTTTAATGGAAATAGCCTTGTAAAACTTCCCCCAACGATAACAATACTAATATTTCCTCAATTTTAAAGCAATTAAAATGAGAGACGCGACAGCTTAATCCCAATTAAAATTTTCCGACATCGATAATACATTGAAAATATCAACACACACGTTCTTATCTCTTAGCAAATAAAAAGTTCTAGAACTCAGATCTCAATGATATTTTACTTTAAACAATGCTCTTTCCCAAACAGTTTATTTTTCAAATTTTTATATTTCTACAATGAGTGTTTCATCTACAGAGCAATGATCGATTGAAATAATTTAGAAAACTAGCTCCCTCAACAAAATTTCCATAAAAGAATGCAGAAAATAAAGAAAGAAGTAAAATTAAATAAAATAACAGAAAAAAATTGCTTTCCGTGCGAAAATCTCATAACAATTGTTCTTTGAAACAGAAAAAGATATTTTGTAACAGTGAAAAAGAAGGAGGCAGGGGGGTGGACGAAAAAGCAATTTCGGACCCCAAAACAATACTCTCCAATTTCATCAGCGTTTTCTAATGTAACGAGCAAATTTGTAATCAAAATTAGAGAGCCCATCACAGGAGCCGGTCACCAATAAACTTAAGGGCTTAATTGAGCCGAAGACCCGAGAAAGAACGTTCCAAAACCCATAAAACCTTACTACCAATACCCGGAAAAATTGGTTTTTCTGGGGGTACTTCCAATAGCATTAGAGCCAGAGCCCTTGGATACACGTCCACTAATTTATTATGCTGCTTTCTCGTAGCCTGGGTTTTGGCGTGATTAAAAAAGGGTCCTCTCGCATTCAATCACCAAATGCACGATCCGCCGGATGGCGCTGCAGTCGGTTGCTAGGGGCAACGCCAGTCGCCGATTCCGATTAGCAATGAAGGGACGCTCCATTTTGTAAATTAAATTATAATCGATAAACGGACTTAATCTGATGGCCTTTGCATTATGGATAAGGAAGGCAGGCACTGGACGGAGGGTGGGGGTGCACGGAACGTTTGTTTTTACCGACCCACTCCGCACACCCCTTGCCTTTCGCTCCTTTTAAAGTTGGGAAGATGACATATTTCGTCTCGCAAGACAGTTAAATTTTTCATTCCTACTGACGTATCTGTATTGACCGATTTTTCCCTGTAAACGAAAAAGCTAATGGAGAGAGCTAGCTGCTAGCCGCAAAGGGGCGATCCAGTCGGCGGGTTTTAATCTCGATATTGTTACTCGGTATCTGCCCATCATCAGGTCCGCTGCGGCCCGAGATAAATTGCCCCGTTAATGGAAAACGGGGAAAATTCGCTTTGGCTCCGTTCGTTCCTTTGTTACCGCATTTGCCATTTTCCCGCCATAATCGGCTGGTGGACTCCATCTTTTTAAGCGGAAAAAACGCCGATCGGAGAAGAGGTGTGTGCTTTCCCACACAAGTCCCGAAATATAAAAACAAAACAAACCCCTTTATTTTCTTTTTTTAAATGAGAAATTTTATTCATTAAGAAAAAATCTTTTAAACGCCGAATTGAATTAAAAAGATTTCTCAAGCTTTAATATGCATTAACTTTTAAGAAGTTAACACACACGAGAAATGCTGCTTTTAAAATTTAAACGGTTTACATAATATTGTTTATTTCATGTAACTTTTATTTCAAATTATTCGTAAAAGAACGGATAGATCGGAACGGATCTTCGAAACTCCCACAAGAACGGTAACTGGTCAACGGTCCTTATGGTCAAAATACAGCAACTATATATTATGCAAAATTACAGAAATTCTGTCAAATACTACAGAAATATAAACACTTTTAAGCAAACTTTTAAATTTACATCTTATATAGATTTCTAATATAAAAAATTGATTTAAATATCTCATATTATTCAATTTCAAAGTCTTCAATTATTTGATAATATCCTTCTTGATTTTTCTGAATGGCTAGTTATTGAAAGTATTAATTAAAAACAAAAGTATTAATTAAAAATTAAAGAATAGGTAAATTAATTTTAGATTCAAACAATACAATACAGGGAAGTCGTAAAATATTTCCTCTGTTTGAAAGTTCCTGTAGCTAAAACTAATGAAAGAAATGGAATCAAATTTGGCATGCACACTGAGGAAGACATGGGAAGCAGAATTCTGCAATAAAATTTAGTAAAGTAAATCACTGATATTTGTACATAGGAACGGCCAATAGATTGAAAATTTCACACATAGGATGGGATTTGATTAGCAAAAGGTTATTTTCTGTTTCATATTGTATGCCATTCATTCCTGCATTCATTGGGCATTTTTTTTATCACCCGAACATTAATAAAATTGTGCATAATCCATTTTCCATTCATTCACTATAATTACTGACCCGATTTTATAACGCCAAAATCTCCTCCTCTTGGCGATTTTTATTTATAAATTTTTTTGAGGATTTTATCTTACCACGCCTCCTATAGTTTGTATATGAAATTTAATTTAATTCCGTTCGTTAGTTTAAGCTGCAGATGTCCTTAAAATAAATCATAGGAAAATAATTTTACACCGTTCTGCAGATGATCAGTTCTTATAATCTAGCAAATGCAAAAGAAAAACAATGTAATTCTAAATATTAGTCAAAAGTGACTATATCCATGACTATAGCATCTCTCTATCTAAACTTACGTAAAATTTCATTCTGATTACAACCTAATTTAAAAATAACTATTCAAAAGCAATTTTTATATTTATTTCGTTTGCAGATTTTATAATTTTTAGTAAATTCACACCTGTTTACCTACCTTGTTAATAGCATTAATTCAGCAATGTCAGCCGCTTTTGATAATTACATTTTACCATATCAGTTGAAAATACTATTTTAAATTTCAACTGTACATACAATAAACAAAGTATTTTGATTATGCAGTCATAGAGGTGAAATCGGTCCAATTGTTGAGAATGGAGGAAAATTTAAGGGAATCGTCATCAACCACTTCTCCATAATAGGTAGAGCCCCTTCCATCAAGGCCCTCTGTTGGATGCAATTCTATTGTACCATTCCTGTTGCAATATATTTCGAAAGTGGAAAGAAGTTTGGAGAATGAGGCAACTAATGACGTATCTAAATATTATGAACTTAAAAATAAAATAATTTTTGAAATAGGTTCAATGGTTTTTTTTGCTGGGGATTGCTTTACTCCTTAGAAAATGTATGGTAAAGTGATGTTTTACTATTTCTCGCGCTTCTCTCAAAAAAGAACAGTGAAGTATAGAAAGTGACCATGATTACATACTTACAAATCGAGAGGTTTCATATTATATAAAAATCGGCCAAATTGGACTAATAATTAAGTTTGAGTGACTGGTGTTTCGGATTTCTTCATTATTTTAAATATATAGATATAATCTAAGAAAATTTGAAGCTTTTAAATCGATTGTTCTAATCGAAATAGGTACAAAGATCGGGGATTGCAAAATTGGTTTTGTCTGTTATTTTAAATACACAGATTGCAGGAAGAATATTTTTAGCAAATTTGCGACTAATTAACATCTTAACAGAGGCGGGAGAAATGGGAAAGAGGCAAAAATAAAATAATTTTTTAGAAAAAATACAGATACTATGTATACAAGAAATCTAAAAAAATGTGTATTATCAAAGTTAAATGCATCGGAATCCACTATTTACTTGCGATACAGATCGCATATGTCGGAACTCATTACAATACACAGGGAAAGTAAACAAGTTTTATGCTGATTTATGAAAACTAATACATAGTTATCTAATGTCTCATTAAAATGACAACAATAATGAATGAACTATTAAATGGTCGGCTACTTTAGTAGCTAAATATTTCGATGACACAAACGTTTTAAGGATGATGGCCAAATTTGTATTTTGAAATGAGAAAAAAAAAATTATATGGTAGACATCAGCAAAGAGTTTTTGAATCAACTTGGTACATGTATTAGGTTTTTAATGTGTGTGTATAGTGTTGTTCAAAATTAAGAAAATCTTCCATTAGTTTAGCGTTGATTGAATAATTAATTTTCTCTTCACTATGGTTCCTTCATGAATTAGTCTATATTTGCTATACATTACAACACTACATATCTAAATATATAATGTCTATTTATGTCTTAAGTATTGTACGAATATATGAAATTATTTTTGATTACTGTATTTTTTAAGATATATATATGCAAACGATATAGCCGATAGTTTTAAATCTTCCCTCTTACTGCTGCATAGGTGAAAAATAGATAAATAAATATTCTGTTTTGAAGCAACAAGAGAGCTGTTTTAAGGACGGATCTCGAGACTCTAAAATGCGATCAGATGACGAGGACAACATATGAGTAAGACATCCAATCTCCAAGCTTCTTCATCGTATCAGTAAACGAATCTTTGAACCTTGAAGACAAATTCAATACCCACCAGACCAAAACAGTTAACAATAATATAGAATGCCAATTTAAACGTCTGTAAGATTAATCAAGTAATAGATTTTAAATTATGGAATAGATAAGAAACTTCTTTTCCTATATATAATATTCCTCATATACCGAATAATGGACTGACTAAAAGCCCATTCCCGACTAATTGAAAATATGAATACCTCCTCCTCCCCCCCCCCCTCCTACCCATTTTCCTTATAACCCCAATATGAAAGTAAGCAGACCTAGTCCATTAAAGTTGGACAGGGGAGGTGTTACATTAGTCAGATGAGAGATCCTAAAATGATTACAGAAGAGGCAGAATGTAGAAGCTTTTAAAAGAAAATAATTCATCCTCTGAAACAATCCCATTTAAAAGATGGAATACCGCACAAAAGATATGATTATTAGTTGCGGACGAAAACAGAGGACCACTCCGCATAAACAGAACCCGACCAAATGCATAAAACAGTCGGCACTTTTATCTAAATTAAATACAGAAGTTATGACGAATTGTGTAATAAAGATTATAACACTGGGGGCAGGGAATAAATTATGGTGATTACTGTAATTGCGGGACATTAAGCGAAATTGTAATTGCAAGGGACTGAGTTCCGAGTAAATAAATAGTTACTCTAAATTTCGATCTTTCTAATGAAAGGTAGGGAAGTAAAATTATTTTATATACAAATTTTAAGTAATATATTCGATTATTTATTTTCTCTTTAGATCATGCTTTTATTTACTCATCGAGATCATACTTAGAGCTAGAAGAGCAAAGAAACAAACTATGGAAAAAAAAGGCATTTGAAAACAATTGGAAGAAACACACACACACACACACAAAAAAAAAAATTAAGGTGAGGGTGTAATTTACCTGCTTATGAAATGAAAACTGGAATGATACTTTAAGTGAAGTCAATTTGCTTATATGTTTGTACTGCACTGACATGTATTTTGTTGAGCACAAGAATAGGATTGCAGATTGCAGACGGTGCACCTCTCTATCTCTCCTGAGAAATGGTTAGTTGGTCATTATTGGGCAAATGGACATCATCAGTGAACAGCAAAAGAAAAACAGTGACAAGCACTCCAGAATATAAGGCATCTGTTTTACAAGTTGGGTTATAAAATGATTGACAGATCTATTGAATAGCAACTCTTAAACGGCCTGACCTTCAAAACATGATAGTTGCTTTGGAAAAATGAGAGTAATTAATTAAAAGCCTCAATGAAATGCAAATATAAAACGTGATTCATGGAGTAAATGAAAGCAGATCTCCCTCAAGGTTTCTTAACTAGAATCCAACAAAATTTCATACACATTCGACTTCTTTCTATCTGGTCCCATCCTCTTTCTGTGATAAGTTACTCCTTCCAACCGAAACAGCGCTATATTATACGATGCACAAGCAATCCCACTATTCTCCTGTCTAGTTAAAATAATCCAAATATAAAACAACCAATACTAAAACATTCTGAATAAAAAGGCATAGCATTAGCATTCTATATATGAATTAGTGCGCGTCTGTAATGAATGTTTTGCCGGAGCACCTGGACTCTGTGGTCTTATATCTCTGAAGACCTGATAGTTATTTTATTGAGATCTAATTAAAAATATTGATGTGAGCTTGAATATTGTAGGTGCCTCTGTTTTTCTTTCTATCTTAAAGAGAATTATTATTTAATTGCATGGTATAACGTGAATGATTGTAGACAGAGCAAGTAAAGTAATATAGAACTTAGGAAACTACAACCAACTCAGTCTCAGGATTTTTAACTATACACAGCGACATTTTGATGTACAGCTTTAGTATCTTAATGCGACTCCCAGATAGATAGAATGGATCTCGTAATGAGATTCGTATAGAATTTCGAAGAATAAAGTGAAAAACACGCAATTTATTCTAGATTTACTAGTTGTGTGCATTTGCATAAGGGAAATCTCGCTTTCAGCACATTACACAACGTATGTTTCAAATACACCAAAGAATTTTAATAAGGAAACCCATTGAGTGTCTAACACAGACAGAACGCACATTGAATCACAATATAATAGTAAGAGGAGGCACTTATAGGCACTCATGTGAATATTTCATATAGGCTTATGAAATATTTCATGCATATATATTAAGATATAAATACGTCGAATTTCTTAAAAAAAACTGTTTAAAACAAAATATATTGTTTTTAAAAATTAAAAATATACATTTAAAAAAATTTTAAATGTTCCAGGCGACTCAATTTTTAATTTTTTTTCTATTATTTTTCCTTAATACCTTATATAAATTTATTTGGAACAAAACCATGTATGATTTTGTATTGCCTATTAAATGCTAATTTTTTAGAAATATTTTTATGCATACTTATTAAGTTTTTATAAGAATTTCCTTTTTTTTTTCTCAATTAAAATTGATTTTTAATTATCTAAAAATCTCGATATATAAAATGAACACCCCCATTTCTTTTTAAGTTTAACCTAAATCTTTATCCCCAATTCTATTTGATTTCCTGAAAAGCGACACCTGGAACATTTCAAAGATATTCAAATCTAATTGCAATGCTTTGAGAAAAACCGTTAAAATGTAATTTTTTTCTATGGGCCCTTCAAATATCCATTTTATTAAATGATACACTTTATAACACTGTTTTAATAGAATATAAACACATTTTGTAAATCGATAAAAATAAAATGTCATGTCTTCGTCAATTAATGTTTATTTCGAAGTCCACTATCCACTTAAAAAAATTAAGATGTTCTACGTCATATGTAATTAAATTTGCCCGATAAAAATGGCGTGCGAATCAACTCGATAGTTGCTTACCAGTAGTTCAAACAAAACAGTCTCAGGATTATATAAAATATTTGAACACCACAAGATTCCCAATAATATATATAAAATAAAATAAATTGACAATAAAGAACATTAAAATCGAATTAAATAATGACGTGGTATAATGAAAATCGAATAATACATCCAAAAATTTGGATGAAATGTAGGACTTAGAATTTCATGGACAACACTAGCAATTTCATAAATATGAGTAATTAATTTATTAAGGTGAATTATTTTTTAGATTAATCTTAAGACACATGTTTGAGGTATATTAATTAATTTTTAATATTTTTATATTATTTTTTTTCCTTTAGCGGCGGAGTTTCTAATATAAAAAGCATTACTAGACAGAGATTCATTTATCATTTGAAATAACAAATATAGCATAGAACCTGTTTAGTGGTATCAGATTTATACACCTGAGAAGGTCGTAGCAATTAAAATACTTCCACCGATTAAATTCAATGCTAAACGAGTTTTTGACATATTTCAAACCATTGTATATTTCTTACATAAGAGAATAGAAATAGTTAAAATTACAATTTTTTATACTCCACGTAGTTCATCAAGGAATAATATTTCCATACGTTTCGACTTATTTTTGAATACTAAGCATATACGTAGAAAAGAAACAAAATGTGGTTCGACATCATTCTCAAAAAAGCAACGAAATCAAATATCAATTATGAATTTAAAAAAAAATCAAATTAATTTTTTTAAGTGTTTATGATATTCATCTTAAATATTTTGAAAAATCAGCCTTATTTATATATTTACCATCTCTGATATAGTTTCGCATTTATATGTCCCCAATTCAAAACAGTCAAGATTGATGATGCGTTTATTGACAACAATGCATGAAGTTTTATATTCCGTATATAACAAGAACTTTCAAACAAGAATTAGACTAATATACAACTTTGATTAACGAATCTGCAGTAAAAAACTGCATGGGGAAACGCATGATTGAGATTAAATTGCACACAACTCCACATATTTTCATATGCAATTTTAGTTAAAACGAAAGAACAGAATGAAATAAAATTTTATGCGCAGACTGTTGAAAACATGGGGAAATAATTCCGAAAAGCAAAAATGAGCAACAAGTATCACGAATAAGAAAGATTCTTATGTTGATAGAAAGAAAATGGGTCACAATGAAAGCAAAGAAAAAGGATTAGGTAAAATTCACTAATGTCGGAGTGATATGTATATGAAATATATGAAAAGCCCAGAAAATAATTAAAGTATCTTGATCCACATATAAAATTTCAAATTTTTAACCTTTCCCTGTATAGGCAAGTTGTGGTAAATCTCCCTCTTCTGTCCCCATGTTTTCCATATCTGCATATAAAAATCGGTTTAATTCCGTTATTCAGTATTTACTACATATACTTCAAAAATAAAAAATATTTTATGATCCTTTTGCATGTGTAACAAATATGGTGGAATTAGAGTATCTGCTCTTGAATTTCATCTATTGTCATTTCTGTCGCAGTTAGAAAGAAATTTTCACCTACTGTGATGAATTATGGAGGCATATTGCAAATCATGTCTAGGAGCATGCTAGGTAACAAAGTCTAGGTTTTCATATATTCGAAACGAAAGATTTTAATCGTTTAGAAGGCAAAATTAAAGAAAATCGTGGCATTTGAAATTTTAAGTGGTCTATGACCAAAGATCAGATTGATGTCATTAATTTAACTGTATGACATCAGAGGCATGGGAGAAACCAAAAGCCGTAGAATTCAAAAGTTTTTTTTCCCCTTAATCTTCGAATAGTAAGAATGAGAAAATAAATGATTAAATTGTGGAAAAGTTGGAAAAATTATGAATGTATGCAATGATATTTTAAAATCTAATTTAAAGCCTTAATTAATTTCCAAATATTTATTCTAAATTATCATATTTTCATTTTAAAAAAGCTCATCGCCCATATTTTTATTTTAAAAGGTTCTCTTATTTCCTAATCAAATTCCCGTTTTTATTTAATTAATTAAACTGCTTAAGCTTTTATTTATTTAATTAAACTGCTCATTTCAGCATTTTTTCAAGCTTCAAGCGAAGGGATAAAAATTCTTAATGCTTACATCATTCTTTTAAAGATACCTAACTTTCCTTTTCCTAAATCGACACGTGTCAAAGAAATCCCTATCAAAATATCATAGTAAAATCAATGAAGGGGAAAATTTTGGTCTCCTCTTCTCTTGTGTCGCGATGCAGATAGACGTATTTCTTACCACTTGTCCTTTGAATGTAAATTATGCCTCCCGTAGTTAAATAAATTGAAATTTTAAAAGTCTCTTCCATTCGGTCATGCAACTGCTAAAATAAGTTTACTATATATGTTCAAATAACTGGATAATAAAAGTGAATATAATCTACTATGCACTTAATTTGACCTAAGTTTGTATTTAATAGAGATTATAAAGCCCCCCCCTCGTCTCCCCTTTTTTATTAATCAAGTAATGAATTTGGCTGAATTCATGCACAATGTTAATTTTTTCTTTAAAAATTGTTTAGCATTTTAGTTATAAATACCGGTTTATATAAAACTTTTTATAACACTTTTGATGAAACACATTCAGAAAATTTGTATTCCTTTTAAGAGCAATATCAGTTAAAAAGTGTGCACACTGCATAGTTTGCTAATGCATAAAAGTGGCCATTTATAGAGTTTACAGCAACTTTCAAATACAGTCAAGTCTCTGGGTAAGAAGACTGAAATACAGGCGATAAATGTGGGAAGACCACATAACCGAACGACAGATTAACGAATCTGTATTCCTAAAATAACCCGACAAATACATTTTAGCATTATTCGGACACTAAATCACACAGCAAAAAGAAACAAATACAGAAAGATATTTTCTTTTCTCTTTTTTTGCCATGAGACAACAATAGATAGCAAAACAAAAAGTCTGACATACGAATTACATTATAATACTTGTTAACTCAAACGGTCGTAATTTTCTAAGGAAAAAAAATCTAGCAAAATAGAAATCTACGAATAAGACATTCATCTGCATATATGAATAAATGTTTTTGCTGTGCCGATTTAGCACAAAATTAAAACCAGTTTTGTAGAAAGCATCTAGGCCTAACCTAGATTCGGATGTATTCGCAGATGACTCTGTCAGAAAATATATGCAGGAAAAAGGTCAAGCTGTTGCTTTCATTCAGCAGATAACGCAGATTTCTGCCATTGCAGCTGACAATGTGTCAAGTTAATTAAGAAGAGATTTATCTCTCGCGTTTTTATGGACTAAACGTAAACTCGAGGAAAATGTGCGTCACGGGAGCAATATAAAAGACCAGATGTCCTAAAATGAAAAACTGGCGATAATTCAACCCTTCCTTTGAAAGCAATTAAATGCAACCTTGTGCGTTAAAAGACTGATAATTAATACAGCAATTAATGCTCCTTTTACATGTATTGAAAAAGTTTCAATAAGTTGTGTTTAATATCTTTAAAGTTAAAAATTAATAAGTTGCCTTTGTAACTCAGATATGCAGGAACAAATTAAGGTAGTTTAGGATATCGAGAAATATTAAGGTAGTTTAGGATATATATATATTATTTAGTTATATATATTTACAATAATGAAGAAAAAACAAATGGGTGATGTCCCAGCCTCAACCATTGATTTGATTCTATTATTTTCTATTTCTTATGAACATGGCCTCTAGATACGTCATTAATGGTCACCTGTCTCACCAACGACCAAAGGAAATCTAATTTTTAGTTCATTGTTTCTAGTTTCCAGAGCGAAAAAAATTTCAAAAATGGAGTCCCCCGGTTCCAAACATTTTACCGATTTTGTCCATTTTCATTTCATTTGAAAGCTCATGATGTTTAGATACGTCACGGAAGATCACAGTCCTTCTTCGTGACACCTCAAAATAAAACTGACAGAATCTCAAAAATTCAGAAAATAGTCTCAACAAAGGATTAATTACTCCGATTAATTTTGCCACTTTACCCGCATAATTAACCAATCAGAAAGTTCCGTCGAAGTATCAAAAAGTGCAATAAGATGCAATTCATCAAAATCGACTAGCATTATTAAATTAAAGCTATTAATATATGACGGGCAAATAGCTAGTCGCAGAAGGCAGCAAGTTTTAAAATAAAAGGAAATTATTTCAATTATTTTAAATCATAACCTACAAGATTATTCTATTTTCACAGATTAAATAATTTAAAATTTTTGTATTTAATAATTAGAATTAAATTATAATGCTAGTATTAATGTATTAAAATAATTTATTAATGTTGTATCCTTTTGAGTAATATGAAATTCTATTCAAAATTAATGTATTCATTTTAATTAATTAATTTGTAAACATCTATGGAAAAATGAGGGGAGAGTACATTAAATCAGCTATTTCAAGTAATTTCTCTAAAAATATTAGTAATTTAACTAAAATTTAAAAGAAAAATTTAATGGCCAATATCAATCTAACAAAATCCAGAATCTAAAACAGAGGAAAAATTACATTTGGTGCAATATGAGCAGTTAGAGATCCCTTATTTCTGAAATAATAGCATATTTTACGACTCGGTTATTTTAGCTTTATGTATAGCTTCGGTTATTTTAGCTCATGTATGTACTTCGTCCAGGATACTAACACATACACAAATTTAGTGCTTTTTTTTTTAATTAAAATATTGAGAGTAACAAACTTTAAAATTTTTTGGTTTAAGAATTCAAGGGAATAATTTCAATTGTTTCATAAAATTGATATGCTACCGATACAAAGTAAAATTATGTAATCAAATAAAAAAATTTAGTCGTTACATTAACTAAAATATTTTATCCTTGAAAAGGTTAACCTCTAATCTGAGACAACAACAGGTTTTTCTGAGACGATCCTCGCAAATTTGAAAGCGATCAGATGAAGAAAACTACCCCTAAGTCGATATCCATTTGGTATAATATGTAAATCATTTTAAATATAAATTCTCCAAATTTCGGGGCATACCAGTGAAAAGCGGTTAGCCGTCTATGTCAAATTGAACGTACACAACCCAATTGAATCTGGTTTCGAACTTGGAACTCAGCGGTCCTGAAGCCAGGTCTCAACTTCAACTTAACTCTAGTCATATTAATAGTTCATGGTCAAATCTCGTAATTTTGAACATTCATCAAACGAAGACGACGACATTTGAGCTGGCATCCATTTTGCACTATTTCAACGGTAAGTCATTTGGTCCTGGATGATTTAAAATACATCACATCCGCTCGAACGATGGAATCGGATTTTGAAAATAGAACTCATCAGTCAGAGGCTGAAAATTTAATAATGGTCATAACGGCCCAAATGAATTCGAAAAACTGATTAAAGACATCATACATGACTGTATTAGAATAGAAATAAAAATTCAGCTATTATATTTAATTTCAAAATAAAATTATTTATACATTACGGCTAAATATTTTTTAAACGGGAAATTGTAACTATATAAACCAACACAATCAATACTTCATGCAAAACTAAAATATTCTGTTTCGTTTTAGAGCCCTATGGCACTTGATCTTTAATTCGACCCTGCAGAAATATGTAAATCATTTTAAATATAAATTTCCCAGTTGTATTCATTAAATAGTATCTTCATTTTTCTATAATTTTCAAAAGAAATCAACAGAAAAATATTCATAATACATAAAAAAGATAGCGAGTCTAGATAGAAATCAACATATAATTTCATATATGTAATCAGCCGAAAATTGCAGGACTTTTCAAAGTGGGGGGGGGAATGAAAGAAATAGCAATTTATTGTTCGAAACATGTAAATTCAAAATAAAATAAAACTAAACTCTTTGCATTCGAAATAAATAGTCAAGAGAACAACAAAAAAAGTATATCACAAAATTAATGATGACATGGAACTTTGTTTTAGAATGAATACCATTAATATCTCCTTTCTCTTTCCTAATAAAACTAACCTTTTACGGGAAAAAAAAACCTAAAAGAATTCTTTTTAAACTTTATTGTTTTTGAGCCAACAGGACTTCAGTTAATTAATTCCCTGCAAATAAGACAGACAGAACTTTTAAAAAAATAACCGGATCAAGTTATATTACTCAATACTCTACAGGAGCATTTTTATTCCTCTGATTTATTTTATTTTTTTAAGTCGAAACGAAAATAAAGACGTTTTCTGACGAGGTGGGGGGGGAGGAACATAGGATGCAGGGGAGAAGAAGAGAAAGTATAGAAGGGAGAAAAAAACGCACTCCACCGAAAATTTTATTTATTTATTCTTTTCTTCACATTTCCACAACAGTCTGGTTCTTCGACACAACAATAGCCGATTGAATCACGTGGTCCCTAAGGCTGCTCAACTCTGATTGGCTGTCGTGTTCCTCCTAATGAAGGTTGAAGGTGCGCATTGTGACCTTGGGACACCTGGCCATTTTTCTGATTTTGCTTTTTGGAGGGAAGAAGGTTTGTGTTGTAGCTTTTGTGCAAGTCTTGGATAAGATAAGCGAGGGGTTGGCTCTATTGGATCGGTCGAATCGTTATTATAAGGTAACTTATCCAAAATAGACGAGAGGTGGAATGAAAGTCTTTATTTAATTCTGAGTGATTCACAAACACTGCGCGGGAAATGCCGGTAAAAATAAAATTGCTTTGTGGTTCTAACAGAATAAAGCTCTCACCTGTTTTCACCTTCTATGCTTTCTTTCATATTAGTATGTTCTTCATTGATTATTTCTAATAAAATCTTTCTACATAGGTACTGTAAAAGTAAAAACAGGTTCTTCCTTTCTCTTTCAAAGGTCTTCCTTTTTTTTCTGTACCAAAACGTAAAATTCGATAAAAAGAAATATTTTCAGTTTATAAAAGGTCGTTTCAAAAAGCCATCAGAACATCCACCCTCATTATGAAAGCATTCTAATCAACATAACATTATATTATGCTCCTAAAACTTTAGTATGGCAATCAATTTCTGCCACTAAGGTGCTTCAGAAAATAAAAATAAATAAATAGGATGCTTAACGTTAACCTGAAATCAATAAAAATGAATCTAAACATAAATAAGAATTAAATTCATTCTCAAAATCCTATGTGTAAATGAAATAGTACCCAGATTATTAACGAAAATAACTTCGTCAGATATTCAATAATTACATGCGCACATACAGAAATTCAAACAAAAATAAACTATTCGCTCGGCAAAGAAAAAAGAATTAAAATAAGTTTAAATGCAGAATCGGAACATGCAATGCAATTGATGAGCAAAACATGATAAATAAAAATCATAAATTGTGTATATTTGAATAGAAATCAAGATATGAAAATATTAAAATCTAAACAAAATCAGAATATAAACGAAACACATAGATTTCAATTAATACTAGGGGATTTATAGCTATTCATAATATTTTAAGAAATGGGATTATAGCCTAAATAAGCAAAAAACAAAAACCGAATACGCCCAAAACCACTAACATAAAGCATATTTAAAATAAATAGAAAAAATTATTCCCCAAATTGTTACAGATATCCATCATCAACACAAACATTTGAATCAACCAAACACTCTAAAAACGGTCGAACTACCAACACGTCTTAACTTTAAATACAAGAAAATAGACACTGAAAGCAACACAAAAAAATAATTAAATAATATAAGTTAATAATAATAATAAAAATAATTTGGATTTTTTTTATTAAAAAAAATCCAAAAAATAGTCAACATCATGATATAATGAGGAAATGCAATAACAAAATGTTCAGTTAAAGCAAAGTTGGCGAGAAAAAAAAAATATGGCGGGAAAGGGATTCCAAAAGACGTTTAACAAAAATAATCGCTTTTATTATTTTTTTAATAGTTAAACGTTTACCATATCTAAAACAAATTGACATGGCGGTAGGCATTTTTTCAAAATGGTAGTAAAATCAAGACTTATATTGAAAGAAATATTATCGTAACCCAATATCTTTTCAACAGTAGTTTGTTGAATTTTGCCAGCGAAAATCTGTCCTATCATACGGTTTTTATACTCGTCTCATTTTGAAGTAGAGTTACATTTGTAACGGTCTAAAGAAGTAAATGAGAAACGACAACGTCATGTCATCCAATTTATGGTAGAATGGTACAAAAAATTCAAAGTATAATGCAGAAATGAAGTGGAAAGGAGGAGGAATAATGTAATTTTAAAAAGCGTTTAAAAGAAAAATAATACATTTTTATTTTTAAGTGAGCATTGGCACGATTAGCACTCATCCAAAACCGAACTATTTTTTAAACCATATACAAACGCATGAAAACTGTTTGTCTTCACAAGTACCTAACGAACAAAGAAAAAGAAGACATAAAGGGTAGAAGCACGTGCGAAAAATTAAATATTAACCCCAAAATAAAAAATAATAATAATGTACAAAGATTGGCGCCGGGATACCCTCCTAAGAAGGCGGCCCAAACCCAAGACGAAAAAGCCAGCGGATGAAAGGATGGAGAAAGATTCAAGAAAGAGAAAAAACCCGCGCGCCAGCGTTGTCATAAGCAATCATTTGGCATCAGGGGACAGGACCAAGCACTCACTTTGATTGGCCGCCCGGCGCTGTGCTTTTCGATCCGGTGAAGGGGAAGAAGAAACAGGGGGAGGGAAATCCTCGGGTACACACGACGGAAATCCACGAACGGGTAATGAGAGGGAAGAGAATATCAGGTTCTCTTTCTCCCACGCGGCAAGATCGTTTGCTTGGGAATGTCCTCAGCGTAATGTCTGTTTTTTGCTGGTGAGAAGGGTTTGCATTTTTAGCACAAACAATCGTTAATAGGTATGGCGAGATGGATTTATCAGAACGGAGACAAGTCTGAAGGATGGGGTAGACAAAGCGGATTAAAAGGTAAGAAGGGAGGGGGGGTAGCATCAGATATGGATTGTGATTAAACTGGCTCGATACTTCTGATAAAACTAAAATACAAATAAAATGCTAATTTTTATGTTTTTTTATTCTAATAATGTAAAAGACAGTTTTGATAAAAAATATTTGTAAAATGCTGTGTAATAAATAAAAATTAAAGCAGTAATGGAGGAAACTATAGCCAGCTTAGAGATAACTACCGAATCCACTACAGAGTTTAGAATAGTATAATCAGCACAACTCGGCCGGAATGAAATTTAAAGGAGCTTTTAGTGATAATGAAAAGTGAATACCTTTCTAAATGTTTTTTTTAATTTTCAATAATATTTTATATTTTTATTACATTTTATAATAAATTAGATCGGTCTGACATTTTTGGCCAGACAACCAAAAACGCGGTAGAAAATTTGACCTTGAACCGCCTACAGAAAATACACAGACTATAATAAAAGTTAGTATATCTTTCAGCTAAAGGTTCTGTTTTTAATAATGTTAGAAAATGACAAAAATTTAAAGCAAGTTTTAAAAAAAATCCTTAAAAAATTGCTATATGTAAATGCTTCATTATGTAAATGTTTGATGCCATATTTCGTATATAAAGATTAAATTGAATTCATGCTTATTGTAAAAATACAAGTTCATCCTTTGTTACATGCCGTGAGCAGTCTTTGAACATCTATCTTACGATTTTTGGTCTCTAGGATAAATTAAACCGTTAACTGGTTTAATTTCTCTACTATCAAAATATACATCTATTTTGAAATATTTTTGAAATTAAGATTCAAATAAAAATCCATGAAAAACTTTCAATATCTATATATTCTACATAATTTTTATAATGAATTGCAGCTTTTCTTTACGATTTAATTATTGTTCAAAAATATGATAAATCGATGAATACTAGGTGTAATGTTACACTAATTATGCGGTTAAAAGAAATAGTTGCAAGGAAGTTGAAGATCAATTTTTGTAAGAAAAAAAATCAATTTATACATTTATGTTTATATACTACTATATATCTTGAAGCAATAAAACGATTCGCATTCAGTGAATAAATCCGAGAGCAAACGGAAGATTACAAGTGAGTTCACACAGAATGTAAGCAAATTTCAAACGTTATGATTATTTCTAAATATTCTGATTGGTGGACAGATATATTTAAAATAGTGTTTCTTCTGAGAAAGTATAAAATGAATATCTTCTCTTTACTTAATATTATATATAAATTTTATTTCTGAAAAATTTTAACTTACAATTTTATAGTAAATTCTGCAGTACTATAATATAAAATATAAAAAATAAATAGCAATAACAAAGTAAGCAAAACTGTGGAAAAAAATTTTTATTTTAAAAATTTGCAATTTATTATTATTATTATTATTATTATATTTAGATGGAATTTAAGTATCTAGCGAGCTGGATATTCTGAAACAAGAATAGCAGATATTTCTCTGTAAATAATATAAAAAGTACATCTATAAAATGCAGCATGTCATTAAATTTGTCTAATTACATCAGTTCGTTGATTTTTAATCGAAACCATACTGACAATACAATTTTAAATTTGATCATTGACTAAAGATATAAAATTACAAAAATTCACATTTAAATGATAGACTAGCCAATAGTTATTTTTTTCGCCAATTTAAAGACTTGCATTATAATTGTGAATATGCTTCTTGTCAATAATTGCAGACAAAACTGCTCATCTTCCTCCCAAAATGAACGAATTATTAATCAGCTGCACAGCATCACCGCCTCCTTCTCCGAACCATCCAATCAGCGCGCTGCGTAATGACTGCCTCGACGGGAGGAAGAAAGCGAGAATGAGGCGCGCGAAAAGACGACAATTCATCGTTTTCCTGCGGCTTTTTACCCTCTTACTTGAAGCGGCGTTCTAATGAAACCCCCTCCGCGAGACAATTAAAGCGCGCCTCTTCCTTCCCTCCCCCCTTTTCCTACGGAATTGGCGAGTGCGCGTGGCTTCGAGTTGTGACTCATACGGATGACAGCATTGATTGAAAAGAGAATGGGAATTGGGCAGAAAGGGTTCTCTAGTTGTTCATTTTGATTTTGATTTTTTTATACGCAGGAGATAACTGAGATGTAATGAGAACTGCTGGATCAATAATGGAAAATTGGTGGTGGACGGATGTCTTGCAGAAAATGTCTTGATGCAAGTCTCCGGTTTATGCATATAAATAATAAAAGATCATATTACTTAATCATATTATCATTAAAAGATTATATTATTATTACTTTCTTAATTTAAAATTCTGATAGGCTAGCAACAGAGTAAATTTTTTAATACAATTAAACGTTACAATTTCGCTTTATATTCTTACAAATAAATAGCCAGCGACCTGGCACAGGGGTAGCGCGTCTTCCCCATGATCTGGGCGTTGTGGGTTCAAATCCCGGTTCGGGCATGATTGTTCTTCATCTGTTCTATCTGTGAGATGTGTGAATGCCCCCCCCCCCTGTAAAAAGGGGCTGTGCAAACGAATATGATGCGTGAGTAGCTAAGACGTACCCTTGGCCCTAGTTGGCGCTACTAAAAAACAAGAGACGCACCTTCGGCTTAAAATCGCTGACTTCGTCAGCGAGCTTGCCCATGGCAAGTGCCATTAGGAGCAACAACAACAAAAATTAAATAGCTTCACCATGTAAGCTCATATGCATTTCATTTTTACATTACCTTTTTTTAACAAGTTTAAATTTATAAATCATAGTTACATATATTTTTTAAAAATGTACGATAATATATTATTTAATACAAATGATAAAACAATTGTAAAGGGAGATGCATCTTGGGACAAACTACATACTTCTGTCATTTAGTGCATGCGACACCAAATAACATAACACATTTATTGGAGCAACAATCAAATAGCAATTTATATGCTGTAAAAAATGATTCAGATTAAGTAAATATTTTGTGATCATCACCCAGATTTTCATATTTTTATTGCAGCAAAATTTGAGTAACAGTGAATCAAAATTTCGATATTTTATAAAAAGATAGATTTAGTTCTGTGCAGTTAGTATCAAATAGTATTTCTCGTTATATTTTCCACAAAAATACACTGCCATATTTTGGGGAAAAAATTGTATGTTGTACCTCAGAATATCCCAAAGTTTAATAAGAATTGCGCAAATTCACATATTTCTTTAGAAAGTGCATCGAATGATCCAGTTTTAGACAAGTTTTTTTTCTTTTATATCTTAAATAATTTTATTAGGAGGAACAAAAAAGCAAATATATCCCTTAAGTTATCAAAAAATGTCAGTTGTGATTCTTATTATAGTTAGTCATTAATAAAGTTGTAAAATAAAATTTTCCTTTCATTAAAATAAGTATTTATTCTACTCTTTGATCCCAGATTAAAGGTAAAATATAATGATATATCTTCTGATATAAAGATAAGGGCGGGGAGATATTATGTACTTTTCAATGAAAAAAAAATTATAGTTTATTTTTAAATGACTGGCTTTATATAGTTTGAAACACATAACTTTACTTATATTTAGAAAATATATATTATATACTTTTCTTTTAGCTTATTCATACATATAAGCAAGTTTTTTCACACACAGCACGTTAAAGTTAGAAAGGTTAATAAAATTTTAAACCAGAATATCAGATACTGTTGAAATTTCAACATTATAAAAAAGACACCAGCCATAAAATAGTGTTTACATGTTTTATAAAATTGTATCAATAGAAAAATATCAAGCAGCGTGATATGAGATGATTCATTAAGACTGTGCTATGTAGGTCAAGAGTAGAGTATTAGATACGTACGAGTATACGATTATAAATTCAAGTAAACAGAAAGAAAGTTCTTTAAAAAAAGTGGAGTCTTCTCAAGCGACATCCTACTCAAGTGACTAATATGGTAGCAAACATCATCTAACGTATTAGGCGACTTTTGCAAATGCTTCGCTTCAATGTTGTTCAATAAATGTCCTCGCCCAGATGAATTCCAAGATAAAAATTGGCTCGCCCAATCGTGATAAAAACAAATGCAAAAGGGGGGTTGCTCTAATCAACTTATAAATAACGAAAAGACCATAGCGAGGCTTGATTCCAGAAAATCAAAATCAAATTTGAAGGAAAGAAAGGCTGATCAGAAATTTTAATTTTAAAAATGAAAATAGTTAGGAAAATTTAGCAAACTGATTTACAAATGAATCAAAATAAATTAAACTGATTTCTCTAACATCTAAAAATGTTTTTTTAATTTATTTCAGAGCTCATTTAAAAAGAAAAATTTACTAAAATTTCATTAAAAAAACAACAGAATTCCATAAAAAGCAGCGTTTTCAACCAATGAAAATTACTGGTTAAATTACAAAAAGATCTATGAAATAATTCCGATTAAAACGCTTCAAAAAACGCAAACAGAACTATTACTTTACTTTTTTTAAAAAATAATCAGCAACTAACACTTTCAAACGAATAAACAAAAAAAATGAGGGAGATATAGAAAGAGGGAAATGCCATATCATTAAAATACTTCTACAACAAACAAAACGGCAAAAAGATTAAAATTATAAAAATATGGCTCTTCTGTCCCCTTCATATGCTTCAGAGATATAATTACTACAACAATAACGGGGAAAAAATAACACTGCGATTCAAATACAAATACGAGTGTCGAATTTCGAGCAACACGAAAGAGGAGTTACTGATTCCTAAATTTATATCAAAAACAAACAGAAGAAAGATAACTCGAGTTTTAACAATGTCTGGTCGGCAGGTAATTACAGAGCTTTTCTTAAGTCAGGCGAAAATTTTCAACAAAAAGAAGTGCTAAGATACCGCCAGTTACTTCAGACAAGCCAACCGAAGATCCGGGTTTCATCGGCTTCTTCCACGTTTTGAAATAAACAACATTAATGGAACTTTGATGGCTGCAAAATGATGTCCGAATGACCTTCGGAATGAATTAATCTTACTAAAAATTCTAAGCTCTTTTTAATAAGCACAAAATAACAATGGTAACAATATTATGGAAATTGATAAATAAGTTGAAATATCAGCATATTTGTATGTATATGTATAATCAAAATTTCAGAGGTTTTTTTTTGTACTAACCAGGAAAAAAATTTAAATTGTTTGGCTTTTTGAAAACGCTATAATTAGTTCAAGAAGTTAACAAAATTTTTATATAAGCAAGTATTTCTTTTTTCTGTGGATTTAATGGCGCCAATTCATGGAATTTAATGATTTCCGGTCGAAATATGTGTTGTGAACAAAAGTTGATATTTTACAGCTATTTTTATAAAAGAAAACAGCGTGAGTAAACAACTTTAATACTTAAAATTTTCAAAGTTAAAAATTATATCAAAATTTTGCAATGCATTAAAAAAATTGAATTATATAACTCTGAACGAGCAGTTTCCCATTCTATTGTTGTTTCCCACTTTGTTTCGCCGAATTCCACACAAAAGTTAGATAAGTTAAACACTGATATTTAGAATGAAAATGAGATTTAAATACAATTAACCATTAAATCATGAAATTTATAAAACTGAAACCTTGGACATACACTATTATTCTGTATTCACAGAGAATTTTGTCTCTCACAATGTTGAGGAAACAAAAGGCTATCTATCTCCATTAATCTTCAGCAAATCTTTTTTTCAGCAAATAAGTGGAAATCATTTCTTTTGAAGCCAGAAATCATCCAAAACTCAAGAATGCATTTTTTTTACTTTCTCTTAATATAGAGAAAGTATAAGAATACATTTTTTTTTTCGTAGTATAGAGAAAATATACTAATTGTCAACAAATTCGAAATCAAAATTTTGATGTATCTCCATGTTTTAAACCTCCCTGAATTCGAAAAACACATTTTTGGAAAATATCCGTCTATCTGCTATGACAAAGATAACTCAAAAACTCTTTCTGCCACACGATTGAAATTTGGTATACGGTCTTTACGCCAAATTTGCAAATTTCTGTCAAATTTTGAGTAAAATCGGTTCAGAGGAAGTCCGTCTGTCGGGATGTTCGAATATAAATCAACACGATAATTACAAAACGAAGAGGGCTGGATAGATAAAATTCGGTGCACAGATTTAACATCTGTAGATACCTATCAAGGTTTAAGCCAAATCCAACTACAGGTTGACAATCTATTGGTCTGTACTTTCAGAAACATGCAAACGCAATGACTTATATACATCAAATTTGGTATGGGATTTTCAGACTACAATTGCAATTTTGCATCAAATTTTTGTTTAAATCGGTTGAGAAAATGTGTCTAAGACACAAATTCGGTTTTGGGATACTATTAACGCATGCCAAGTATTAATCACCAAATAATTCGCCAAGGATGACAAAATAAATTCAATAAAAGTGCTAAATTCACGCCAAAAGTTAATATTTCATATCAATGCCATGTAAGGCGTTTTCTGGCATAACAAGTTGATGAGAGTATGCGAGAAAGTTTTGGGGAGACCACTCAGGCTGGTCTTTTAAAAATCTGATTATTCACCTGATAACTAAAATGTTTCAAATTAATTTCAACTTATAATTAATAATTTTTAATAGAAAGAGAAAATATAGAAATAGTCAAAAAATCCAAACTTTTATATTTTCATGCAATTCCACATTTCAGATTTTCTTGAGTCGCCAAAACACATTTTTAGAATTATGTCTGTTCAGTCTTTCTTGGACACGATAACTCAAAAAAAAAATAATGAGATTTAAGCATGGAATTTGGTAAATAGTCTTTTCATCAAATTTTGGGCGAAATCTGTTCATGCGAAGACTGCTTGTCCTTGCATGTCGAAATGAATATGATAGGTCGTAAACACAAGTAATAAGATAGCTTAAATTAAACACATGGATTTATCATTAAAATTATAAATATGTATTAAATTTTGAAGCCAATTCATCAAAGGGATAGCCTTCATTCCGTCTGTATACAAGCGAATATACATACTTGATCATTCGGAAACGCAATAACAATCTATACAAGGGTAGGTATCCGAGATCCATACTTTGTTGTTTTTATTCGAATATAAAACACTAATATATTAGAATTAGAGGGAAAAGCACTCCTACTGATTTTGGATAATACAATCTAACTAATCATCAGAGTTATTAAATGGGCCCAGTATGCTTGAGTATTATGAATGGTGTATTTAATATTAGAGGGGAAAGCACTCCCACTGATTTTGGATAATACAATCTAACTAATCATCAGAGCTATTAAATGGGCCCAGTATGCTTGAGTACTATGAATGGTGTATTTAATATTTGTCACACAACACTGACTTATGTATTTATCAAACCGTTGAATTAATACTAGACCAATGAAAATATTTCGTTGTGAACATAAAATCTTGCATAATCGAATGGGATTTCAATAATAAAGAAAAATATAAAAAAGGCAACAAAATATAAATAATTTTACTTCATTTTTATCATATGAAAGTTTTAATATACTAAAATATATGTGGTGTTTACCTCAAAAACGCTTTTTCGTGCATTTAAATATTTGATTCTTTAAATAAATGCAAAAAGAAAAATGAATACATCTAAAAGAATTATTTCAGTATCGTTTAAACCCTAAGAAGACAAATATCTGTCAAAGACAATACATCGTTCCTCTGCATTTATTATTATTAAAAAAATAGTGAAAAAACAATGTAACTCAATCTTCGAGTTTAACAAGTATGGGCGCACTAAACTGTTTGCAACCATCTCTTGCCCGTCAATTATTTTAAGATTGTGTCCCCAAAATCATGCATCAACAAGAAAAGAATGGAATTTAAATCCGCCTGACTTTAACTATCTTAAAGTTGCGCTATAAATTTAACCAGAACCGCTAAATAATTCACCTACAAGCATAAACACGTTATATACAACATATAATGTCATTTCCCATTAATTAGATAAAAACAAGAAATGAAAAAAACAATTTCCCTCCAAGTTGCTTTAGTTTCAAACAAACCCGTACACTATTACAACAAGCGCCATACGTCATCTATTATTTTTAATAACAAAGTAAGAAGTTATCCTGGGAAAAAGTTCCGATTTTCAAAACGGCGGCTCTTTTGTATTTATTTGACAAAATAATGACGATTTTACATCTTTAATGGCTGCCGTCGTTAAGGGGGACCGAGCGATTACAGAGACTGCATAATACACGACCGACTTCCTAATAGGCAAGGAAGGCTTTTAGCATTTGCCTCTGCAACTTGTTACCTCAAAGAAATTTTCTTCGGGAAGCGGGCTTAAGGAGGGAGGAAAAGGACCCGTCATCAAGTTCGAAATGACTCCATTTTACCAGAAGCAAAGCGGGTGTTTTTCTTTCCCAATTCGGGGCAAAATAGTCTCTCCTACAAGAAAAGTTGGGGAAAACTAGGATCGTTTTCATAATTCACCACCTTCCGCATCATTTTTGGGATGGAAATATAACGGGAGATTTTAATTATAAGGGTATGCTCTGACGAGAAATTGTTAGATCTATCATTATCTAATGAGTTAACTATATCCAAAGTTGATAAAGTATAATAATGATAATAATACATATGTTCATTATTAAAAAAAGCGAAATATAATTAATCCTTTACAATAAACAAAGCTTTAAACCTGTATTCTTTCTATTTCTTAATTAGATGATATTAAGTTTGAAGCATTTTAATTTCGATGCGGCTTAAGTCCTTTACACTCTAAATCTTTTAATTTATTCTTAAAATAAATTTTATTAATAGTGTCTAATACAAAAAAAAATCAGCATATATGAAATACATTTAAAAGTTCTAATGCAATTAGGTAGTTTAAGTTAACAGAATTTCAAAGGTTCTTTCGAGAAAAAGAATCCCTCCCCCCTTGCATTTTTCTTTAAAAATTTTACCAGATATTTTTGATTCATTCTACAAGCCTTAGCGTAGTTACTTACTCAGTGAGTAAGCTGGTGTTATATAACCTGGCGCCTCCTTGATTAGTCATTCTTAGAAAATAGAATGATGTTGCGAAATAATATGGTAAGCAGGAATGCCACAAATCCTTGAATTACTTTTATATAATTGGTCGTCTAGTTTCAAATATGAACAAAACAGATGAAAATCCAGAAAAAGACGATCATAATATCATGAACATACATTTATTTAAAAACTAGTCGCCTTTGGCGACCAGCCGGTTCGCCAATCTTAATGCTCGTTAAAATTTTAATAATTAAATATTTTATGTAATTCCTACTTTAATAGCTTCTTCATTAAAATATTTTAAAACTTCAAATTTCAATTCACTCATAATATTATAAAGGCCTTAAGCATAACGCAATCTGTATCTCTCTAATTTTCTGTTAGCTCCAGCAGAATTTATGCTTTAAATTAAAGTGGAAATGATTCATCTGCAATTAATATAATAATATTTTTTACTGAAACAAAGCATTTTTTTTTTTTTTTGTAATATGATTACTGAAAACAGAGTCACTGAGCATTTAAACCTTATGGGCACTAAAGAATATCTTAATTTATGTAATATCTCAAGAATTTGTCAACAAAATTTTTTCATATTCATCAGGAGCAGGTCTATTAATTAACAATGTTTAATTTTACATGCATCAAACACTAAGAAAATAAACAGAATCGTTTAAAATAATCGGTCGAAAACAGGTAAGAAAAAAAAAAAAAACGATGAACTTAAAGTAACATAAACACAATTTAATTACAAAAGCATACAACTAACCTAAAAATAATTCCGCTTCCGTTGAAAATAGATGTAAACAATCAGAACACAACGCGCATGCGTGAATTTTCAACGCCAGTTACGGTAACACAAATGCGTGAATTTTTCTACGCCAGTTACGGTAACGCTATGCAGATTAGAAATTTTTAATTCCTTTATTCTGTTATATTTTAACTCAAAAGTACTTCAGAATAAATCAGAAAGATCGATTAATTAACAACGTTTAATTTTTAATGCATCAAGCATTAAGAAAATAAACAGAATCGTTTGAAATAATCGGTCGAAAAATGCTAAGCCTAAGCTTCATTAAGCGTGGGGTAAAAATGCTGAAGCCTTACTCATTTGGCGTTGGAGAAAATGAAAAGATTTTTTGGCGGGAAAGTTAGTTTTTAATTAATAATTAAAATTTCAAAAAAGGGACCCCAGGTGCACATTCCCGACCTCCAAGGTATACACGTGCCAAATTTGGTAGCTATAGGTCAAATGGTCTTTTCTGTAGAGTGCCACCACACACACACACACACATTGAGCTTTATATAAGTATAGATGTACGAATTACTTGGTCGGAGTGATTATGCATCAATTTTATAAAATAGTTCCATCTTTACAGTAGATTCATATCTCTCAATATGTCAATCCAATAGCCTTGGCTTTCTAGCAGGAAGAGTAGAAGATTGTAAAAAGAAAATGCGTCACAGGTTTGTGGATGTATGTGACATTCGCATTTTTAAAATTATTTCATTTCAAGTAATTATTAACATTAGATAATCTGAGAAATATAAAAATCAGGTCACGGTAAGGATTTTTGGTAGATATTATTGATGGGCATGATTATGCATTAATTCCATAAAATATTTTCATCTTTATAGTAGACACATCAACTCAATAACCTGGAACTTCCAGCAGGATAAGTGGAAGCCCATGAAAAGAAAACATGTCACAGCATGTCTGTGATATTCTTATTTTAAAAACTAATAATGAATTGTTAACATTCATATCTATTAATAAATTACTAATATTCATATATATTTAAATTACTAATATTCATATCTATTACTAAATTATTTATCTTATATAATCTAAGAAATGTGACCGTGCACGTGGTAAGCACTTTTAGTAAACATTCTTGACATGCATGATTATGCACCGATTCCATAAAATGTTTTCATGTTTACGAAGTCTCTTTGATTCAGTCTATCTTATAGTCAAAATTTTTCAATTGGCAAGTGCAAAGGAACAAAAGGAAAGCATGTCACAGCATGCAGTGATTTTGATGTAAGCGAACATTAAGCAACTGCTCAACTTTTGAATTTCATGCAGCAACATTTATTATATAGAGTATGATTTTTCTGTATAATTTTATATCATTTGTAACATTTTGCACAATAAGAATTTATTTTCTATTAAAAAATGTATACCCATAATGCAATTTCATCTCTTGTATTTTTAAAATAAAGTTTCATTAATCCAGTTATGATCTAGTCTGATGTATAACAGATTATTGACAATCAATTAAACCGATTCAATAAAATTCAGTTTTATAAATTGATAAACTTTCAGATTTATCAATTTATAAATCTGAAAGTGAGTTATTTTCCATTCACCGTTCGATTATTTTCTACAACTTAGAATTTCGTAATCGGAAATTTTTTTTCCCAAAATTAAAGCTCTCTACTTTTATTCTCAGAGGAGTGGCAGGTTTATATTAAGAATACAGCGACAGCAATTGAACTGACAACTATCAAACAATGCGCTAACGATCATTTAAACATACTCGCAAACAAAATAAAATTTTGTCAGGCACAAAGGTCATTCCATCGAACAATAAAATTCTTCGTTCTAGTCTCTGACTAGCATTAGTGACAATGGCAGAAAGTTAAAAGACTAAAACATGGTTTCGACATTTGAGAAACTGAAATGTTCTCAAGGTTTAACAACATCAATACAGCTATCTCAAGAACACTAGAAATAATTCTCAAATTTTCAAGATTTAAGAAGAAAAAAAAATGGAAAGATGTAATTGAACAGAAGAAAAAAAATATATACGGTAACGATGAATTTTGCAGTTCTAGGCTTCCAAAACAGCTGTCTAAAATATTAGAACAACACATAATGAAAATGAAAAAGTAATAGTATAAAATGGTGGCAAATATCAATTTATTTTGTGGATAGCCAATTATAAGTATTTTTTAAGAAGCTCATAAATAATATGAGTATTGAAAAAACGACGACATCTTTGCCAGTACTCCATCAGAATCTTGTAGACATCAACGGTTCACAAAAGATCGAATCAGATTTTTTTTTTTTTTTTTTTTTAATCTATTAGAACGTAAGAAAGTAAAAGGAATTGATTTGGCATGTATCTTTCAATGCAAAATAGGTGCCTAAAATACTAGAATAATACAGATCGGAACATGAATAATATAAAATGGATTCAAGTATTTGTTAATTTTGAACGTGACAAGTCAAGTTATTTTTTGATAAGTTCCTAATCTATATCTATACTTATAATAAAGCTCAATGTGTGTGTGTGTGTGTGTTTGTGTGTGTTGGCGCTCTACAGGCCAGACCATTCAACTTACAGCTACCAAATTTGGCACGTGTATACCTTGGAGGCCGGGAATGTGCACCTGGGGGTTATTTTTTCGAATTTTTAACTACAATTTTATTTATTCAAAAATTAAGCGAAATTTTGACGTGTTTCTGCTATAACTTCCGAAAATATTACCGCACAAAAAAGATTTTTACATGAAGTTAAAGATCAAAAATTTATCTTTTAAATGATACTAATGTTTTAACTTTAAAATTAAATTTCTATTTTTAATGAATTTTTAAATAAATATTTTAACTATGTTTTTCAAAAAAAATTTCGTAAAAAATAAAAATTAAAATTAAGCACGTTTCGCATTTATGGGAAAAAATTAGGTTTTTTCAAGGTGTTGCCATCACATTGATTAAAGATCCAATTAAAAATAAATTAAATCTTTTTGGAAATGAAATCTGCAAAAATATAATTTTCGGCACGTGTCTGTAGGAAATGAAACAAATATGAAATATTATTTTTTCTAAAAAATAAATTCAAGAAAAATTATTTTATGATCTTTTACACTCTCTATACAGGGTGTTTATTTAGTCCCGGACCCATTTTCATGTTTAATGACTCATAAAATAATGAAGATATAAACAAACTTAGGGCATTTATTGATGGAATAACTCATATAATTTCCTTTCCAGGTTTGAATATTTTTACTTTTGTAAATATCGTCTGCGCGTTTGGTTAATTTCAGATAATTTCATTTTCCAGTCTAAATATCTGTATTTTTCTAAATATCGTCAGCTTATTAATTGCATTTTTCTCTCTTTTGTTTTTGGCAACTATTGAAATGTTATGTTTACTTTTGATGTGTTTGTTCTATGTAGTACTTTTGTATGTGATGTTTTATTCATGCGGATATTAAGGAGAATGCATACATAACAAGAGAACGCACAGATTTTATGGTGGTCATAGAGTTAATTTCCAATCAACTAAATCACTGACTTTTAAGAGTTAATTTCCAATCACTTAAACTGACTGATTTATGAAAATTTGAATATCACTATTCAATAAAAAAGCAAAATAACAATAAAAAAAGGATAATTTTAGATTTTCCATCGATCACTTCAAAGAAAATACGCCAATCAGCAAGCAGGTTTCTCAAGATTAATTGGCCTAAGGTTATGAAAATGTTGAATTTTTCTAAATTTTTAACATAAATAAGCCTTAGTTGGTCGTGGAAAATAGAAACATTCATTCATTTATTTAAAATTTGGTGGGTCCAGAATATTTCTCAGAAAATGATACCTTACTGCATTAAATTTAGACTTCATAATTTTTGAAATATATTTATAGGCCGGAACAAAATATTATTATTGATTTCATTTCAATCCTTTTGAAAGCAAAACTAAAAACTGAATTTTATACTGAATCTGAGAAATTTTTGTTGAATTATTGTTTAAGATATTACATAAATTATGAAAAATATTTTGTAGTTCACATAAGACTTAAATACCGGGCGATTCTGTTTGCAATACTCACATTCAATATTAATAATAATTAATAAATAACAATAAAGATGATAAATAAAATAAAACGCTTGGTTTTATTAAAAAATATCTTTATATTAATTGCAATTTCATCATTTACATTTTAAATTAAAGTTGAAGTTTAGCCGGAAATGACAGCAAATTAGCAAAATATATATAGTAAATTGAACGAAACGATCTAAACAGTATAAGTTTGGTATGACTATCAAAATTTGAAGATTAAAAATGTTTTGTTTGAGAATCCTTTAAGAGACCTGTTACTTAAAATATTTAATTGAAAATTGTAGCGAGCGGTAATACTGGCGAACCGGCTGGTCGCCAAAGGCGGCTAGTATAATATAAAAAGAAAATATACATATATTGCCAACAATTATATGCATTATGAAAAGTTTGATATGTATACTGGTATTATATACTGGACGCAAAATAGATGCCTAAAATACTAGACAGGAGTGATCGAAATATGAATAATACAAAAGGATTCAAGGATTTGTTGATTTTGAGGATTATCTATCTTTTTTTTTTTTTTTTTTTTTTTTTTTTTTTTTTCAATATGGAAAAAATAGACTTGCCAACAATTCTATGTATTATCAAAATTTTGATATATATTGGTATGCATCTTTCTATGCAAAATAGATGCCTAAAATACAAGAATAATACAGATAGAAATATGAATAATATAAAATGGGTTCAAGTATCCATTGATTTTAAGGATTACGAGTCAATTTATTTATTGATAAGTTCCTAATACAATATGGAAAGAATACACTTACCAGAAATTAGAATATAATCGAAATTTTTCCGAACCGAATCTTTCCAGTAAAATTGCCTTTTATTTTGCACTGCACCGATGTCGTCTGTAGTAATATCTAAAGTTGAAATTGTAACCACTTTTAATATATATTCAAATGTTAAGTTAAAATAATGCATAAATAAGAATAATAAAAAATAACATGAACATATCGTAAATTATTAAAATACTTGAAAATAAAAATGATCGAAAATATTTTTAAAAATTTTACTTAAACGCTGATTCTTTTCCTCTCATACGTAGGACGATAAGATGTACTTCTATCAAGAAGGAAGGTACTAGTTCGCTATATCTTTGAATGTATAATGGATGTCATTCATTGAGGAGGGGCAATACAGCTGGTGACACGTGGTGACCGCACAAGTTGTAATTAATTGGAGAATTTATATTCTGAATACCGTTTCCCTTTTCATGTATGCCCACAAACCTACATGATCGAACACTGAAAACTCGATTCTTCTTCTTCACTATGACTCAGATTAACAAAAGATTGAACAAAAATTTTATCAACGTAAAGCAACTTTTAAGAGAAATTTTTCAATTATGAGAAAAGCTTACTTTAATTTTAATGCTTTCTATCAACAGCTGAAATCTGAAGTATACAAATAAAATTACTGAATATGTATTTTCAGATATATCAGAAATATCTAAAAAGGGAATTCTGACCTAAAATTTTCTATATAAATTTTTATAACATTATTCAAGAAATTTATATCTTTTCTTGATATACTGTAATGCATATAAGTAAATAATGTCTTTCTTTTTTTAATAAATAGAATATAATTAACCCTTTGTCTACATTTGATGTATTAGTACGTCATGCATTTATTTGGGCAAAGACGCGTGTGACGTTCTGATACATCACAAAATCTACTGCTTTTACTTGCTCACAAAATTAAATATGTTCCAAGTACAAAAAAAAATTTCAAATAAATGTGTACACAAAGGGTTAATATGTGCAACGAACAGAAAATGAGATATGATTCATAAACAAATTCTCAATGAAAATGCCTATAATTGTTTCTAGTATGAGTATGAATATTGTTCTCGAAGTTTGTTCAAGGGGATCAAATGTGTAACTAACAAAAAACGGGGTGGAGGGTCTGAAACATCCATACATGTGCAGCCAAACAAATACAATACAACAGCTGTTGTTCGGCATTACATTCGGCTTACCAGTTACTTAAATAATTTTGATGTACCAGAAAATTTTTCCCAAACTGACAGCAACTCACCTTATTAAGACTTAAAGCTATAATTTTTTAATTTAAGCGGTTTTTTAATGAAGAAATAGAAATAAGATAAATGTTTAAATGAGATATGAAAAATGAGTGCGAGTAGGTGGGGAAAAAATTTTAATCACTTGCAGGACACATGGAAATTAAATATTTATATAATTAGATGTTAGTTAATAGTTTATGGCAGTTTTAATGCTTATTTGGGAAAGGAGAAAAATGGCAGCTCTTTTTAAATAGTGAGTGACAAAGAAAAAATTTCAAGGATCACGATATTTAGAATTAAGATGCAAATTAAGTGAATATATAATCTAAAATTCATTTATATATTCCTCACGAAATGCGGAAAATCAGCCTACACAGTTTTACTAGTTAGACATTAAAGCTACTTAGAAAATAAACAATTTCATTAAAAATTATGAAACGCACCTAGGTGCGACTTACTTCGCAGTTCAAGCATGTGAAAATTTCCCAAATCACGCCAAACCCAGTGACCCAAAAGTTAATTTTGATTTTGAACTTAAACTATTCAATAAAGCTCATTTGGAGGGGGAAAAATGTTCTATTCTTGTCAACAATGCTAAATGTGTTGCTCATCGCTAAAATAAAAAAAGATTAAACACGAATATAAAGAAAGCAACAACTAAGCAGATAAAAAGTTATCAAGGTTAAGGTATTTGACAATGCAAAATCCAGGTCAAATTTTTAAATTTTTAAGCGCAAAAATAATGTAGGCTTGTAAGGTTTTTTTTTTTTAGCAATTAACGTTTTACAAAAAATTTCTTGGTAAAAAATTGCACTATTATTCTTTATAAATAAAAAGATTTTATATATCGTTTTCAATGTACAGTAAAAATAATTGATAATGAATAAATAAAATTGATGGTAGAACAGAGGAGAAAACTCCAGGATAATAATAATTTTCAAAAATAGTTATAGCCTTATCAACAAAAAAATAAAACCATTCTTGTCTTCAGAGGAAAGGAAAGGCAATATTCCAGATGAGAATGAAGTATTGGCCCTTAAAACAAAGAAAAAGGAGTCGATGTCACGTGGCGCACAAGTCTCCTCCTTTAATTAAATAATTCCGGACACCCCCCACGCAGCCCCTCTCCCCCCTTAGGAACCGCATTTCAAATAGCAATTGGGTTTTTGCCTCTATCCAGCCCAGCAGCAGCAAGGCAATACTGAGAGCCTCCAATAAATGCACTCCTAGTCTCCGAGCTAAATTAAACCATCTAGAAACAATTCCGAGATCAGAAACTAATATATATACTCCTATATTACATTCTACGCCCCCTTCCTCTTTTCAGACCCTCCCCCAACCTTTTCCAGAGTCTTTTTCCTTAATATGGCTGGAGTCGCTGTTATTTGGATATTTCTATTTACTGTCGACATGAGGCCAGCTGTTTCACTCGCCTGTCTTTCCAGGGTCTGATCGATTGCCAATAGCTTGACATCCAGTTATTGCAAGTCCTTCCTTTTCGGGCCTACACCCTCGTACTGCTACAGCTACTTTTATTTATTTTTTCCAACAGGGAATTCAAGGGAACCTTACGCAATGGGTCGAACCCATTTTAAGATCGAAAAAGGAAGTTTAATAGTGCTAAGAACTGTAGTACTAATAAATCTAAAGAAACTTAAATGCTATCGTACGAAATCAAACTTTTGATAATTTAGGGGAAAACTCTTAGTGCCAAACGACAATATATTGTCATTTGCAACACTTGTGAAAAATACCAATGACGATGTACCGTTGCGCAGGCGATGACACATAACTCCTCTAAAAAAATACTGAAATGCAACTGACATTCATTTGTTCGTCCGCTATTTCTTAATATACTGCTTTTTGAATATTGTAAATATTTTTATTTTGTTTTTCTGATCTTTTTCCCCAAACCCTAGCAAATTTATCAAATTGTTTCGGCATTCTTCACACAGATATATTTTCGATCGACACCAAAAGGTTTAACTCTCTAGATAATAAAATATTAATCTAAAAATATACAACGAATAATGTAAAAGCACGCATTGTGCATAATACAAGGAAAGGCCGATATACTTGCTGTATGAAACTATAGAGAAATTTCATTCAAAAAATATTCAAAATGTTAAAAAAATATTTTCCAGCACACGATTTTCAATCCAGATCTTATGTCGTAAACATAGAAAAGTCACAAATATCCCCAAAGTTTCTTTAATAAAATTTGTAAATGAAGTTTCATTTCCTTTATGAAATTTTTTCTAAGACTTAAAGAGTACATTCGACAAATAAAGATCATCATATATCTTCACAAACAAAAACGCCATACTAAAAACAAGATCTGTACAGACAAGTCTTAAGATCTTTTCCTTCTTCTATCTTTCGATCTTTTTATAACTTCGTTTGTAAATGCATGCAAAAGCGCAAATGATATATATAAAGTTTTATCAACAACAAAATTCCTTATAAAAAACTTTACACTTCAGCTCACAGTATGAAACAATAGCTTAAATAGCACAATACTTACCTAGATTAGTTTTTCTTCACGTAACTAGTGGACACATTAATTATGGTACAATAAAATGCGTCACTCGAGGTAGAAGAACCTACAGAGATTTCAGAACTATCGTATTCGACGTGGCCAGGGGGGAAATCTTGTAAAAGGGACGAACCCATTTTTGGGTGGAAAAGGGTAGGATGCAAAGAAAGTCATTAATCACTCGTATCTTTTCAAGGGTACATTCCAAGCCACCCACTGACTCTGACCGCAGTCAAATTTCTGACTTTTGTCGCTAAATTGGCCACCTTCTGGTCCATGGTGAGATGGATACAAAGAAAACTGAAACCACGACAAACCGCAATTCTGAAAGACAGATGTATATGGGGTCAACACCTGAGGGCAAATGTATTATTCAAAGGGCAAAAAAAGAAACAAGAAAGTCGTGACTCAAACGACTCGTCCCTAGATAAGATATAGGATTTATCTTAAGAAACACTATTATGTAAAAAGTTCAATTCCAATTAATGTCAAGAGATCGCTGGAATGTTTGGGCTTGGTCAGGAATTCAACATATGAATGGACGTTATTAAAAAAAATGTTTGTATTAAGTAATGCAATTCATTTGTCAGATACTATGAGATATCAACCCGAAGATCGGATCCGAAAGTCAGTTGTATGAAAGACGGTTAAAAAGGATTTTCAAACGTCTTAAATTAAGTTCAAAATAGGAGGGAGTAAAATTAACTATATAAGTGGAATGGCATATACTTCATAATATGAAAAATCGATTATAAAGTCATTCAAATAACGAATAATCGAAGTGAAGGCAATGAAACAGGCAAATAAGTATTTAATTAAAAAGATGTTTAGGTGGATCGTGTTTTAAGTTGCTAAAGGTCGATCTAATATACTTCGTCAAGCATAAGGCATATGAAGCATGAGATTAATTAAAAATAAGCACGTTAGTGTTACCAGATGAAAATCTAACTACATTTATTTTTTCAATACATAGTACGAAATTTTTTTTATAAAGTAAATAGTCTTTATCTTTTCAATTAAAGAATAAAAACAATGATCAGAATGGAAGTACTGAATAACTTGGGGGCAAATTTAATCTTTTTAACTGATATATTAAATTTTTACTGAAATGTACGTACGCGCACCAACTAGCATGTTATGAATAGACTAACTTTCGATCTATATGGCAGCATGTTGATTGTAATACATTGCTTCTAGAATGCTGGAATAGCTAAACACCGGAAAGAAGAAAGAATTTTTGTCTTTCGTATTTACTCTTCCTAATGTGTCAATTTAAAATCGCTGGATGTTCGTAATGAGTTTATTAATGAAGTATACAATATGATACTTTGAACGCTACTGTGCTGTGCTTTATCTTTCTTTATTATGTTAAAACGACACATTTGCTTATAAGCAACATATTTTCAATTCAGAGTTTTTAATGCAGCTATTTTACTTTATTTTCATTTGTTTCAGAAAAGCCTAAAAAGAGGCATTTTAGTAATGGCTGATGCAGTAATTAATCACTAAAATGATGTTGTAGAACCCTTCATCCGTTAATATTGCATTTTTTTAAAAAAGACTTTGAATACAATTAGTATATGTATATGGTCACTGTGATGATGAATTTACTAAGAAAAACAGATAATGATAATATAAAAATGCCCTTCACCAGTCAATTACAGTTCCAGAAATATTATAAAGTTATAAAATCTAAGAGTTTCCCATTAACTGTAAAAAAGATTCATTAACAAGAAATTTAAATCATCCAAGCAATCTCATTTTGATGCTATCCAGTTATTGTTGATTAAGACGCACTGAAAATGCAATACTTTTTTTTTTCTTTCTGAAAATATGAACGAGTCAATACTATGCATATAAAGTGCGGTTAAAAGTTAAATCAATTGAGGCTAAAACATATTAACATTCGCATAATGAGAAATACGGAGAGAGAGACACTAATGTAAGTGTTGTCCTCCTCAATCATGCATTAAACACAGCATTAAATTAAATCATGCATTAAATTAAACACAGCAAATATATTTTCTGAATTCTCCATCCAACATTCTTTTAAACTATTTGCTCCAATTGCAGTAATTTAAACAAAAGCAAAGCAAAGAGTTATCGCCATTTAAAGCAGGCCGATCTACAGTAAAGATTACACCAACAACAGCGAAATAGCAACCATCAAGCCAAAAACAAGCATTCCAATTCACGATAGCCGATGTCCATTAGGCATGCAAGAGTGGGCGGTGCAGGGGAGTGTCGGAGTCGGACCGTCCATCCTGACAAGCAGTGGACATTGGTGGGTGGCGCAATTGATTGATGAGAATCCTGCGGTTGAATCGCTTCAATGGCTCGTTGATTGCGACGTTTGCATGGGATGTCTTCTCCAACCGAACATAGCGAGGGAATCGGGACGGAAGATACGATCTGCATCGAGGAGGACCGTCAATAGTTTGAATTCACAAGTTAAAAATATTTTTTCTATCCGATTTTAAGAAACATTTTGAGTTCTCCAATTTGATAACAAAGATTCTATGAGAATTCAATGGCTCATTGATTGTGATTGATATAAATTAAGCTGTGGTAATAGCCCTCCTAGACGAGAATTCATAAGAATCAATACCTGGTTTGGTTTACGGATATATCGTGTACATAACAAACAACTTGTTTAGCGAATAAGTCTAATCAATCATTAATTTTGAAGTCTTTGAGATTAATACCATACATTCAATCATTTAAGACAGGAAAAAATCGGTTTATACTGACTATTAAAAACCAAACGAATGTTTCTTTTAAAAAGAATTTAAAAGATTTCTTTATGTTTTAGAAGTTTTTTTAGAAGAATTATGAAATTTATTATCATTTGTAAAAGATTTAAGAAATTACAATTAGAGTTGTCTACAGAAATGATTTTATCCGCTTAAAATTTCATTGGAGTTGGAGATTCAAGTTGGATTTTAATGGCACATAAACCAAACCTGGACATGTTACACAAAAGATGTAAAAACATGGCAACATGCTAAAATTTCAATGGACGATAGGGTCTCGGGAAGCACTCAAATTAAAAAGATTATCCGTTTCTAGCTACAAATGAAAGATTAGTGACATAATGTATGAAACGCGCCCAATATAATGGAATAGCAAATTCTGATAAAAATATTATATTAGTATAGATTTTAAAATTGGGACGAATTAGTTAACAGAAAAGGTGGGAATAAACACAATCATCTATATAAACGAATTCGGCAACTCCCGTAAATGGACCAAAATAGCCTTTTAATTTGCAAATTATAATCCTTACAGTCGAGAAATGTTTTTAGTATTCATTAATCCAGTTAATTTTGAAAAGATTTTGAGAAGAAAAGAAATCAGCTGACAATTAAGAAATTCGACGTGCCTAAAGTACGACTGGTGCTGAAAGTGGCTAAAAGTAACAAATTCATTGTAGTTTGGAATAGAAACCACATCGAATAATACTAAATGACCACTAAACCCACCCATATTATCGAAATGTCACATTTTCGTCTTCCATGTATTTCAAACATAAAGAAAAAAAATCTGTTTACAAGCTGTTCGACTATTTATTTATTATTTTGTCATTTGATTTTTCTCCCAGTTTGAGCGTGAATGCATGTATGCGCGCATTTCCTTTTAAGGAAAACACTTAAGCTCTTTCCTCCCCCTTCAAAGAACAGGGAGAAAAAATGACCAAAAAAAAAAGCCCAAAGTCTTAACAGCCGTTGCTCTCGCTGATGCCATTTTGAAGAAGCCTAAAAATGTATTTCCAAGTGGCGCTCCATTTTAAAACTTCGGCAGGAAGAATATTCTTTAACTGCTACTTTAACTCAAAAGACAGCAGCGCCACTCGTGTTGTTTTTAGGAAACATTTTTTTTTCCGTTACCATCCATTTTTTCTTCTTCTTTATTATTATTATTTTATTATATCGTCTGCTTTTAACGGCGGGCGATGAAAGAGAACGCCAAAAAGGAAACAAAGAATAAAATGGCGGCCGCAGTAAAACTAAAAACACGGACGGGAATAGACAAACAGTTTTTAAAAGTCCTGCCGAGTTCGGTAAGTGCAATTGAAGTGCAAAAATGGGCTTTTAATATTTTACGTATAAATCTCCATTAAGCTTTTATTTCTCAAGGCTAGAAAAGGGTCCGCAAAAAGGGCAGAGTAGCATTTTTTTTTTTTTTTTTTCATGTGCTTTTCCTTCCCTCACTTAACGAAACTGATGTCTCGTAACAAGATAATTGCTCCAAAAAGGGGGGGGAAATTATGTTTAATGATGTCACAACTAGAAAAAAAATGTCGCTTTGATGAAGGAAGAACTTTTTTTTTCCTTCCACAGATTAAATTTTAATCGTAAATTATGTGTGTCAAGATTTTATTTTTTTTAGCATTTCTTCCTCTCTCTCTCGTTCTAATATTGTCAAGTTTTCCCAGCAATCACCGTCAGGGATGATTTAGAAATTGGATTTAGAGTCTTTAATGTCAACTTTAAGTAAAAAACGAATTCAACTAGCTTTTAGCCCCACCACTCCGACTCTTTAAAATGTAATCAGGCGAAACATTTAAATTCTCTTTGACAAAATGAAATAATAATAATAAAAAAAGGTCATGACAATTTAAAAGCGATTCGAGTGATATGGATTAAACGACATGTGAATCATTTAATAAGAAAAAGTGAGTCCTGACACATAATTTGTTTCTTCGATTTGAATTCGTAAGATGACAATTCTCGACCAGAAATTGAAATTCTCTTAAGATTGTCATTTATGTTTTGACTAACTACAAATGTTTGAAAGAGAGAGAGAGAGAAAAAATTATAATGAGCTGTCTTAAGTGGAAAAAGATAATACTTTCTCTGTTAAATCATAAAATGAATGCGACTACAATAGAGGACTTTTTTAATGAAATTTTTGCACCTTACCAAGCACTTGGTATTCTATATTTAAAAAAATTAACCAGTTAACTGTTACGACAGTTAACAGTTACTAAACCCTGTCGCAAAAATGTATCGATGACGAGTATACTGACAAACACAGAGTATGTGTAATATGAAATTATGTTGTAATGAAATGACTATTTTTTATTTCAATAATTATATTTACATATTTAATTAAATTATCAAACATTTTTTTTTTGCATATAAACGAAAAGAAACAAAAAATATATTTATTATTTTAATTGCTGTTAGAAAATGGTATTGAGCAAAGCATGGTACAATGCATAATAATCGTTTATTCGTTCCTTTGATTTCAATTTGGCCTCAAAATAATTTAAACAACTTGAAATTGAAGAATATGTTTGAGTTTTTATTAAAATCGTCATTCAAACTGCAAATTGTCACTATTTATTACTCCCGACGGATACAATCAAAACAATCGTACATACAGCCTGAAGTAAGAAATAATTTAATATTTATAATCGTAAAATTATAATAATTCTATTATATTCTAGATTCAAATATTCGCCGAATTTATACGGCTATTACAAGCACAAATGAATATTTATATGATAACTGTAAAAACTTTAATTTTAAGATTTGTTATATTCGAAATGAGCATAAAATAAAGCATTGAAAAATGAACAAGCCTATTTGTTTCGCAGATGAACTAAATTTTCAATACAAAATCTTGAAACGACATTCTAACATATAACAGATTTTATTCGTAATATTAGCCGACAGCAACCTTCAATCCTCTAACCACATGTAATTACATTCTGCGTAAAAGTCATCACGCGGGTTGGGCAGGAAATAAACTTTCTTAGAAATTCCGTAAGACAAATAAAGATATTCCTGTGGCGCTCAAGGTTACAGAATTTTATTAAGACTGCCTGCGCAAATCAAAAAGTTACACATTTTTAAGTAGTCGGATTCGTTATAATAAATAAGGATTCCTTTTCCTGTAGTATTAAATCCGAATTTAAAAACAAACATATAATTTTGAAAGCATAAAATTCAAAATAAATTCAAGAAAAGATTAACGTACAGGACATAACTTTGTGAGTAGTGTTTGATATCATACAGGTTAATATACAAATGCCCGATCATCGATAATCGGGTTCTGGTATAGATTTTGGAAAGCGTTTTAATACTTCCCACGTACGATTGGGCTTCTTTTCCAGATTACCATAGATAGCAATAATTTAAATTCAGTGGAATTTTTTTATTAATTGCATTAAAATTCTAAGAATCTTTTTACTGAAAATTCTATAAAACAATTTTATTCTTGGAATTAAAATTATAAACGTGGAAAATGTTTTATTTAGATGGGGAACATTAAAATTTAATTTTTTATTAGTTTCATTCTTGAAATCTCTCTCTGTTAAATATATACGATATGTATAACCATAAAAATTTATCATTTTCGGAAAACCGGCACCACACAAAGTCCACTGATATACAAAGATTTTAGCTTTTTATTTACTGAATTTACTAACCATCAACTTTTCAACTTTATTTTTTCAAAATTCGTTAAGTTTTGGAAGCAGATTAAAGGCAGAAAAGAGGAAAAAAGTTTTTTTAATTAAAATAACAATTTAATTAATAATTAAATATTTTCAATTCTCTCTTTAGCCGACATCTACTGCTTGTTATTTAAGCTGCATTTTTCGTATTTTTTGAATACCATGAAAATAAATAGGCACATTGTGAAAATACCAAACAGATTTAAATGCAACTCTTAAGTGCCATCGATAAATAAAGGGTTAATGCCCACCAGTATCAATTCCCCCTCCCCCTTCTACCGCCTTTTGGATATTCTTTTAGATGGAACAAAATAGATGTATCCTTTCTTATTAATACTATAGTCTATAATATTTAGATGGATTGCAATCAAATTCGAAAAAAGAGGAGAAAAAAAACTGTCAATGTACAATTTTAAAAAAGTTTTCGATCTTAATGAGAAAAAAAGCGCGCCATTAGTTTTCAAAATCACAGTAATACATCGTTCAAAAAAGGTTTCATTTTGACCAACGTTCGAATGATTGAATTGAATAAATAAAACAGAAAACTGTAATGAATTGAAGTGAAGAGCCATTTTATCTGATACCTGTTAATGGTGCAGAGAATACGCTTCATTGAGCAGAATGATATTTCCGTGTCAGAATGCAACACAAGGTATTCGATTAGGAGGACACGTGAAGCGTTTTATTTATCGCGTTTCGGACAGAGGTTAATTAGAAAAGAAAACATCTGCTTGAAGAAATTATCTCTTTCTCTAAGCGAAGAATTAATGATGCCTTTTTTTTACAGAGTTTTTCGAAATTTATTTTTCCCAATGTGAGATTCAATATTACTATCTTATAACCAAGGGATTAATTCTCTATCACTTAGTTGTTTAACATAAGACTAAAGGCTGAAGAATCCCCAAGGATGGGACACAAGGGCACGATGGTAGATTCAAAATTCAGTAAAGAATAGAAGTATGGATAAATGAAGGGAGTACAATCAATATATAATGACAAATAGCAGCAATAAAAAAACAAGGAAAATTTCTTTAAGAAAACTCAGAGTATTAAAAGTAACAGTTTGTGCTACCACAATTGCATCAGACATTTATAAACTGTTCACAATGTTGTATTATACTTAGTGCTTTATTATACTTAGAAGTATAATACAGCACTGGTTACGAGGGAGGGGGGAGGAGCAGGTTAAGCCATGGACATAACTGTGTTTTGCTTAATAAAAACAATTTGTAATTCTGAAATATGTTTAGTATAAAAAGTAACTGAAAAAAATTCCTTTTCAAAAAAAAGGGGGGCTTATTATTGAAATTAAACATTGTCATTATTCCAGAACAACCAGCTGGTCATCAACTAATAGTCTACTAGATTCCACGAATACAAACAATAACTTATCAATAACCATAATAACCGGATTTAAGATGAATGCAGACAACTTGCTTCTAGAATATTCAGAATATTTTCTCAGCCTTTACTTCAGAAATTTCGCGTAATGGCGAAGATTAGTCGCAATTATTAGTTAGTCATAGTTTTCAGAGTCCATTATTCTTTCAACTCAAGTTAAAAAGGGATTCCAGTCACTGAACGGATTCATTCACGTCACTGAAGGGATTTCAGCATAATATTATTTCACCGCAATAATTTCCCAAAAATACACAATAAATAACCTCGAGCATATTTCAAAAGCATTTATGCTTTAACTGCAATTTAAACAAAATCTTCGCCGCGACTTTCAGTTACATGATATAAACTAAATACTCTACTGTATCCTCGCTCGAATGAATATTTACTAAATTATTTTAAATTCATTTTTAGGTAATATACAAAAGAATTCAGTTTGATTCCAACTGAAATTGCATCACTGGTAGTAATTAGAGATATATAAAAATTATACCATCTTAATAAGAACTTTTGCACCGATTCTCATATTTAATAGTCGACTTTAGAGACCAGATCGTTTAATGGAGATAATGTTTATACTTAATTTTAGTTAAATCGTTTAGTTATAACCTCATGCCACAATTCTGTCAAATTGTCAGATATTCAACTATATTATTTTAATTGTCTTGCATGTGTTCTCTTCATAATGTACATGGACCTTTCTAATGGAGACTAGTCCCCTGATATCATAGCGCAATTAAAAACGTAAATGCGCGGTTTCTCTGTCTTCTAAATAAAATAGATATTAAATAGAATCCTTTTTCGACTGTCAACAAAAGAAGAAAATCACTTGATCAAATATATGATGAAACAAAGAAAATGATTTAAATTTCAGAGTAGCGGCATAATATATCACTGGAAATTAGGGGAAAAAATCCTAATTTAGGATAATTACGCTCTATTAAATTGGTATTATTAAAAATATAATTCTTTTTTAAAAAAATTTGAAATGGTGTGAAATTTTTGAACAATAATACTGAGCTTTTACCCGGATGATGTTTAAATTAATTAAAATTTCAAAAAAAGTCGAACGAGGCACACATTTCCATCCTCCAAGATATATATATGCCAAATTTGGCAGCTGTAGGTCAAACGGTCTGACCTGTAGAGAGCCAAAACATAGATATTAGTAGTAAATATATGAACAAATGTTAAAGTATATTTCTTAACACTAAACCTACCGGCATTTCACCGATACATTGGAATTGCCATTGGAAGCGGGTCAAATGACCCGCTCGTGGTAGCTTTAGTGTTAACTAATATTGATAAGTGGCAGTTAAAAATACTTAGAAAATTAACTAATTCTCGTCCACAAATAACATAAGTTAAAAACAACACTTGCTTGACACACAATAACTGAAGATTTTGTCCAAAATTCAACTCAAAAATCAGAAATCCAGCTGTAAAACAAGACTTGAATGCCGACAATCAAGCAACAAGTCATTTTATATGAACTTCAGAGTTAGTGAATGCATCCCAAATAACAAACTGTATTAAGACGTAATTGTTTTTCAAAACAAATCATAATATTTAGAGCAAACATTCAACTTAAAGTTAAGAAGCAACGAAATGTCTTTCTCTCCCCCTAATAAAGGAAGGTTGAAAAGTTGTTTACGAGAAAAACCTGTTCTTCGACAGAGGAGCTGCGCGTGTTTTTGTTTTTTTTTTTTTTTCAATCTAGCTTGCTTGTTGCCGAACAAGTGAGTGATTCAACAATACCTTTTGCAAGACAGGCTTACAATCACTTTAAATGGGTACTAATGAAATGTATTTTTCTCTCTGATGGTCTGACATGATGTCGCATAAAGTTTTATGAAATAAACTCAAAAAGGGCACTCAAGTTTTCTACTTGCAGTGTCTGCGTATGCCAATCTGTTGACTAAAAATAACGTTCACCTCTGACACTTTACTTAAAAAAATTAATGATGACAAATAATGTAACTTTTTCAATATGTAGATACCGTTTCTTAAAGATTTCGTTCTGATATTGTATTCGATAATATTGATATTTTTTTAATTCATGTTTATAAATGTAACTTATAATAGATAGTACACGATTTCTAAACTTTTTCAATCAATAATTAAACTTTCTGATTTCAAAAAGTCAATAATGACTAATGCACCAAAACACAACTTTTTCAGTACTTCAAAAAAGATTCCATTCTAACATTCATTCATTGGTATAGTTGATAGTACTGGCACTTTCTTCCTTATTTCATGAGGCGATAAGTAATCCCTAGTAATTATACGATCTCTTAATCCTTTCAATCAATAATTGAACTTTCTACTGTCAAAAAATTAATAATGACTAATGCACAAGGAATGCAGCTTTTTCTGTATGCAAATAGCATTTTGAAAAGATTCCGTTCTAACATTCATTCATTTGTGTACTCGACAGTGTAGTGATATTTTCTTCCTTAATTCATGAGTCGATTAATGTAATCTCTAGCAATATACGATCTCTTAACCCTTTCAATCAATCTTTAGCCAAATTAAAGGCAGGAAGAGTTTAATTACCTTTAAGGTCCAGCCGCTTCGAAGAACCTCGTAATTTTTAACTTAGGTTGAATGTTAAAAGGGTGGGCATATATAATCGTATTATATATGCCCACCCTTCTTTCCTTTGAATCTGACACTGATCACATAAGTTACAGATAAAGTACAATAGTGGTGTTAGCTGCACAAAACGAGATTGACAATGTCTTACATAATAGAACCTCAAACCTCACCATCTCCTATTATTACTATGATTATAAGCCTTGATATACTCGCTTTTAATTACAAGTCGGTATTACATTATTTATAAAATTTTAACAAACATCACGTGATTTATAAGGAAAGATCAGAAATATTTGACATAAACTTCTAGAAAATGCATGGATTGCTATAATATAAACACCATAACATACAATCACTATAATATATTGAAGACTGACTTCGTTCACTGTTTTAAATAATCGAACTTAAAGAAGGAATAAAGTATATACTTTTCGTTTACAACGATGAATATCGCGAGTTTTAGTGTGTGACGTACTTGGGATACAATTAGTGCAATTAATCAAGATTTTTTCACAAAAAGTTAATTTAAATAAACAAAAGCAAAAAAATAATTTTAATCGCTTGCCATCAGTGAATGAATGAGAAAATTATATTTAAAATTAAAACTAAATGCGACTATGACTCTTCAGTATCAATAATAAATCTTTTTTAATAATTAAAAGAATATATAAATGAAAGCTTTCTAAGCATAATATTGGTATAATAATAGTATCATATTAAAATTTTAATATTATTATTACAATTCATGCACGCCAAAAAAGATTAAATGAGAAAATACGCGACACTTTATTGTATTCTCTTCACAGGTTTTTAAATATTTGACGATCTTATAGGGTTGCCTGATTGGAAAAGGGAAAGACTGTAAACTTTCCTTTAAACCTGTTAATTATGATGAATGTTAAAACATTCGAAAATATTCATATACCCTCCTCCTTTCCCTTAACATACAATGATATCTTCTCATTGGCCTCTAACGCATAATATTACATATTTTAAGAGGCACACTGACAAAATTTAGTAATTTCAGTACGAATACGAGTACCGATGGTTGAGTTTTAATGAATGGACAGGTCTTCCACAGTTTTTTTTAATATTGAGAGGAATAAAATTTATGTTAGTAATAAAGATGAAAGTGCATGTGTCAGTGTTTGTACTAACGTTCTATAAGCTATCAAATTTCGGCACATATATACCTTGGTAGATGAGAATGTGCTCCTTCGAAAGATTAGTCTAACATTTTAATTAATTGAAAATTAAGCGGAACTTGAGGGGGTTTCCTTGATATCTCTCCAAAATACAGCTGTACAAAAACAATTTTTACAACTTTTCAAATTTTTTTAAGTTGTTTTTTAATTATGATAATTTAGTAGTCTTGCAAATTTTTTTCCGGATTTTGGCAATTTTTTAAAAATATTTTTTACGCAGTTTTCAAAACGAAATTATATTATTGACCAGAAATTGATGTTGATTCCGTTGTTTCGTCAAATATTTAATCGCGTGATTTTCTTCCATTACTGACAGCTAAAGAATGATTCAGTTTGATATCTGTGTGATTTACAAGACAAATAAATGGGTAAAGTTATTAAATCGTTAAATTCCGAAATTAGATGATAAGTACAATTTGCGTTTTTAATAGCGCTATGATGTAATGGATCTGGTCTCCATTAAGAACGTTCATGTATACAATTAACAGAACATGTGTAAGACTTTTTTTTTAAATATTTTTAATGTATGGCAATTTGACAGAATCATGGACACCAAATTACGCACAAGTAATTTAACTAGAATTAACTATAACAGATATTGCCGCGAGCAAATGATCGTCAAAGGCGACTAGTTCTTGATAAATGAAAAAGTAAAGGAAGAGTTGGAATATAATTAGAAGCAAAGCCTTTAGTTCGAAACAAAATTGTAATAAATTAAAGAAGACAATGAAACATAAAAATGAAAGAAGAATCGTCTCGTTGTAAATCACAATATTAGCTTTATAGAAATTTTATCTTATATAACGAATAAGCACACCTGTTAAATTTTATATAAGATTTAATATTAAAGAAATTTGGTTTTAATACTGATGATTGGTTTAATGTATTTGATTTATAAATGCAAAAAAAAAAAGAAAAAAACTGATTTAATATGCCAAAGTTATCATCGATTAAAAAAATCGATTTAATTCAAAATTAATTTAGTGAAAAAAAATGGCACATTAAATAATTTCTTACTTGATGTAATCAATGTTTTCATATATAAAATTTCAAAATATTAGGCGTTTTTGCAAACTTTAAAACAGTCGCTTCAAATTTTTCTAAATAGAGAAGATCAATCGATAATTCTCGACTAAAATTTTAAAATCACGTAAACTCACGAATTTGAAATTTTCAATTTAAACAAGCCTATAAACATGCATGCTCTTCTTTTCCGTCTGCCTTTTTTTTTTTTTTTTCTATTTACCCAAATAACCTATTTATGGTCAACAGACAGAATTCTACTATTTCACATCTTAATAAGGTCATTAGTTAGGCACAGTCAATTAAGCCAAATCTTTGATAAAAACGAAAGTTGATTCGCTAATATGAAGATTACGTAATACCATTATAAAAATAGTGATGCAATGCAAAGCTTATGGCGTATCACATTAAAAAGATTTAATAAATGAAAAAAATAAAATATTTCTGGTGCTTATTGATTTTTATTAGTCATGCTTCATTCGATAAAGCAGTTACATCTAGAAACGAATGAAAATACTTTGTCTCTTCTACGCTAAAATGTAACGTTACTCTCTAAAACAGTTTACTTCTATACAGTTAATACAATAACTCAAACAGTTTATGCAATAGTCTCATTACCGGTTTCAGAGAATTATTATTTCCAAATGATTTGTTATATAATTAGCTTCACACTATTAAGGCAACCATCCGTTTTAAACATTAGAAATGAAAGGGAAAGACAATGATGCTTTTTCCCAAATTAAACAGCTACATGTGTATTTGGACGAGGGGGGGGGATAATTATCTGAATACAATTTAATAAATTACCTATTCACTGTTCCGATGTTTTCCTACTATTAACATTTTTAACATTTCCCAAATAATATTAACATTTTTAACATTTCATAAATAATAATTTCCAAAATTCGGTAATGGTATTGATAGCAATTTTAATCTCCCTGGAAAAAATTTATATTCAATTAAAAAAGCAGAATTTTCGTTTCAATTCAAGGATTTAATAGTTATCAAAAGTAAATGCAAATTTATGAGCAATTTAAATTAGTAATGAATAAAGTAGGGGAAAAAAAGATAATTTTAGAAAAACGATTATTTTATCTTAAGTGTTGCCATCCTTATAAAATAGAAATATTACTGATAGTTCAAATCATTTGATTTATTACTTTCACGTTGCACTCGTAATATTTTATCAAATTATTAATAATACGGCGGGAATTTGTAAAAACTGTTAAATAATTCCAGCAGTTTTTAAAAATCGTTTGGCTAAGTCTAATATTTGGAAGGCTACAAAATTTAAAAATATAAATTACTTCAACTGATATTTTTATTTTCATTATAAGTAAAATTGTGATTGATATAAAGAGTTCGCGCATCGTAATATTTTATATAACGATATTTTTTGCATTTATATACATTAAAAATTATATCTGAAAAACTCATCTCGAGCACTTAATTAGCAAATAAATTTCCAAACGAAACAGCTCAATAAAGAACTTTTAATTAGTAAAGTTAAAGTAAGCTTCGATATATTTGTTCGCAACTTTATAAATGAAATTTTATAAAGAAGAAATTACACGTTTCTGAGTGGAAACGGAATATAAATATATAGATTAGATTGGGGAAATATTGTTATGTCAGGAATTATTCGAATATTTACATTCGAATTCATTAGAATTAGACAGGCAAGTATCGTAAAGAGATCAAAGTAATTGTATATTGTAAAGATACTAGGTCATAAATATTTCTCATTTTGTATATTGAAATGTTTTGTAACTTTAAAAAACTTTTAACTATTCGGATTTTTTTTTTTTTTTTTTTTTTTTTTTTTTTCATTTTGGAGTACATTTAAGCACTTTTGAGCAAGTAAATAATATTAAATCTCTTACATACTATCTCAAAGTTTTAAAAAGAAATTATTCTAAAAATTCAAATAAAATTATAAAAATTTCAAACCAATTTAAAAATATTTGTAAAAACTGCCAGAAAGTTAGTTTTCTATTTAATTTAGCATATTTACAAACACAGATTTGAAGAACAAAAAAAAAAAAAAAAAAAAAATCCATACATTTTTGTACACGAAAGGAATTTTAATATCCAATTCAATTATTAAGACTAACCTACTGATTTCTTTGAATATTTTTCATTTTTTTTAAAGTTTCAGAATACATAATACAAATTTGTCCACTCTTATGAAATGTAATATTTGTTTCTTCATAAACATTTTTCAAAGGATTAAATTAGTTAAGTATTAAGGATATAGGAAAATCTTATCTAATAAATACAAATTTATTATGAGAAATTTCATTTATTTCAAATTAACAAGTTCCCAAACAAACAATATATTAAATATAGATGTTATGTATAATATAATGTAATATAATTTAGAATAATAATTCACACTAAAGAACATGCAAACATCATGGAATTATATATTTTTTAAAGTTATAATGCATGTTTTGGATAACTAACACAAAAAAATATTTTAAAAATTTTGGGGGGAAGAAAATATTTTACTGTAACACAATTAGAAACAGAAAAATCATATTAAATGTTCCTGCCATTCAATATAATTCTTGTACCAAAAATTTAATGTAATATATAAATCATTATTTTTCAAACTGCATTTCTCAGTTTATGAACTGGGATATGAAATAAAAGTTTTTTTATTAATAATGATTTCACATTTTCATTTCATTTAGTGTATAAAACTGCATTCCCAATTCAAATTTCATTATATCTAGTATTACGAATCTATACATAATACTAGATATAATGAAGTCGTGAACCATCAAGAGATGCATAAAAAAAAAGATAAAAAAATTGCTATCAAATCCTTAAGTTAGGGGGTGCATGAAAGCTTTGTCATTGTTGATTTATTCAAAAAAAGTCATTCACAATTTTCTAAATTTTTTTATGTAAGCATACAGTTAATTTAAATAAAAAAAATTTGTATATTCATTTAAGTATAGAAATATACTTAATACATTTCTATAGAGAGATGTATAGAATAATAATAAATGTTCATTTATTAAAATTATGCAAATATTGTCTATTAATGAAATATTAATCACAGTTAAAAGATAGAAGGTTTATTAAAAAGTCTTAATGGAATTAATTTTGCCCTCTTCATACCTACAGAAAATTAGCTATTAAATTATAGTGCATATAAATTATTCTATATTTTAAATAAAAAGTTAATATATGAATAACTTCTAAAGTAATACATAGTTTTCTTTGTTTTTAAATTTTATACAGTTTATTTATGGATATTTATGAAATTTCTTACATATTACAATAAAAATAAAATGTATTACATTAACATTCATTTACACATTATAGTTACATATAAAAATAATTTTAAAATGTTCTTGAAATTACTTATAGAATGAAGTTAGCAAAATTTTATTTCATTTTGTCATAAATTTAATGAATATTATTACATCTATATAAATGTAAAAAAGATCAAATTTAAAACATTTTATTTAGTTCTAGTTAAAGTATTACTTGACTAATTTATATGTTAGAAATGTTACTGCAAGCAAATACCAAGGAATTTGATAAAATATCAATGTAATAAAAAATTACATACAATAAATATACTTCAATCTCAGATATATAATGTATGTGATGATTAAAATATTTTTAGATTGTTAAAGTAGTTAGAAAATTTAAGAAATCAGATAAAAATATCCAAATATCAAAATTAATTCAGTTATGTTCTTCCTTTGTTTTAAATTAAACTTTCAGTATTAATCTAAAGCAAATTTAAACAAGTGAATGGATCAAATTTTGAGTCATACTATGCAAGTTTTAAAGGAATAATATGTAATCAAATTAGAAAAATTAGCAGTAAGACAACTTATTTTTCGACAATAACAATTTTCATCCACTATACTTAAAGACTATCTTTTAATTACTTTTTCATTTCATTTTATTTAGAAGTATTTGAATTGTTGTATGTAACAAAATAAACAATTCAAGCATCCAATTTTAATATAAAGTCATTAATTTTAATATAAAGATATGTTCTTTAAAAACAATAAAATAGTTTTATAAAACATAATATACTTAAAAATATAAAACTAAAAAAAATAATATATTTAAAAAATTAAAAATAAGAAACATAAAATACTTAACAATAGCATTAACTTTGATTAATGTAATCAATTCTAAAATGAATCTGAATTTTATAATGATTCTTCAAGACCAGGTAAAAAAGAATCTGAGAAAGGATTTAGAATTTTTTGCTTGCTACCAGCAATCATAAAACCTATTTATTACACAACATTATACTTCCCCCAAAATGAAAACTAATCTTTAATTGTTTTAATTTTAAAAACATATTTAAGAATACCATCATGAAGTACTGATAGTTAATTGTTCGAGTGCTTTATAACTGAAACCGGCCGTCTAGCTTCCATAAAAAGACGAAAATGATGCAATACTATCACAAAAAAAATTCTATTTACTTCATTTAAAGAAAATTAATTTGTGTGAGAATCTATCGCTGAATTGGAATATGAGTTCCTAATCCGTTACAGCCGCCAATCGTAAACAGTTAAGCCGCACGCCGGAGTTAACTCTTGATAACAACCGATGTAGTAATAATCTGACACTTCACAACAATGCATGGCTCAAGGGCAAGCCGCAATTCTAATACCGTTTGTTTGACATGTCAACAACAGTCGAAGATCATCCAAAAACTTACCTGGATTTCCAGCATAAACAGTCAGTCTACTGGGGAAGACCAAGACAAGCAATCCAATGAAAGTTAGTCAACTTTTTGGTGCGCCAAAAAGAGAGAGAATGCAATATTTCTTCTCCCTTAAAATTCTGCGGGAAAGAATAGGTGCCGATGCTAGGCCTAGACTGCGAGGTAAATTCTACACGGCTTTTGTTGAAGCTTGGGGGGAAAACACAGTCAAACTCAGAAAGTAGTACAAGATGTCTGTTCAAGATCGAACGCTTATAAGTGCAGGTGTGCCGAAATGCTCTGTTGATGAGAGCTAGCGAACACACAGTTTTGGGATACGACGAGCATAACACGGTGAACGCGTCTCGTTACGATGAATAGTTCTGTAATGAACTGATCGACGAGACACACACAAATGTTCAGTGGCGACCCTCCCTCTTTTTTCTTTGCGCCTGCCAGGCCTGCGCACCGGAAATGGCTTCGGCGTCACCCGGAACTGGAGGAAACAATGTGAGCTCTATGCTGCCATCTGTTGGTGAAAAATAGCACTGTGATTCTGTCCGAAATTGTCTTGTTTGCTAGTTTGTTTCTGTTCCTTTATGTCACTTTCTCTGCCTGAAGGATTCTGTGATGTCATTTGGCTTGCATTGACAAAGCACAGTTTCTTAACTTAGTAAAAAACGCGATGGCCTGATAATCGAATTACGTTCCTTTAATCAAAGAATCGCGGGATGGGGTGCAATTAGACTAACAGTTGGTTATGAATATAGGTCCAGTCTATACTAGATAAGTCGTGAGTAAGACGATTTCACGGTAGGGAGGTGTGGAAAATGAGTTGCAACATCAAAACTTCATCATGTGACTACGATGCAAAACTATTATATCATCATACCCCCTTTTCTTTTAATAATTGTTTATTCTCTGAATGAAACAAATAAAATTGCCATTATTAGGTTTGAATATTAACAAGGCTTTTTAAGATATGAGTTCCATTCGAAATAGAATTTAAAAAAAAAACATCGTCGTCTCATATTTTTATCATATTCTATTGAACGAGTAATAATTCATAATATTTAATTTTCTTATTTTTTTTTCAGATTTAAAAAAAGCAAATAAAACTCATTTGAAAAATGTTGATATTATTTGAAAAACAATTAAATGTGTAATTAATGTGTATTAATTTATTAATACACATTAATTATGTGTATTAATGTGTAATTATGCATATCTTCATATCATTAAAATGATGCTCCAAATGCACGACATTTTAGTATTTTAGACAATGTATTTAACAATTAGTATTTAGACAATGTTTTATGTATTTAAATGCTATATTTAGACTGCCAAAGACATTTATAAGAATTGTGATACACGTGGAGATGGTGCGATGCTTAAAAGTACTGTCTGTTGTTCATTTTCGTGCTTCAATAATAAGAATAATAATTAAACGAAAATAAATCGAATAACATTAGAACCAATTTCTTTATCAAAAAAGTTGATTATTTAAAAATTAAATAAATTTGAAAAACTCTCATAAATTTTTTCCGAAAAAAAATATTAAGGAAAATTATTTCATAATTTCTGGTTTCATAATATTTCATTCAAATTATACAAATAATCATTTTTACTTAAATTCCACATCCTCATAAATCGTTGTGTGTGTGTGTGTGTGTGTGTGTGTGTGTGTGTGTGTGTGTGT
>JAPMOR010015330.1:490940-503364 GCA_026543865.1 Argiope aurantia
GTGTGTGTGTGTGTGTGTGTGTGTGTGTGTGTGTGTGTGTGTGTGTGCTTATTTTGTTTTCCGATTCAAACGTTTAAATTTGAATAATAAAAAATATTCGCTTATGGTTCATCCGATTTCTACATCGTATTATAAGTACTTTTGCTTATTAAGAAGCAAATCAAACCATTCTAAAGTAGAGTGACTAATCTCCCCGAAACTTGTTCGCAGCAAAGCTCTTATCATCCTTTTACCAAGGCATAAAATTGTGGACTTTGCATGACATAGAACTTTAGCGTGAATTTGGTATTCTTACTGAATTTAAAGCGAGAATATATACTTTGGACGCGTTTTTGCAGCTGATTGACACCAAAATTTAGCAAGAATCTACAATTATAGTGACAAGTTAACATACAGAATTTCATTAATTTAAATTATTGCATTTATGAGTTATTGTGTTTACATGCATACGGAAGTAACGACCGACATCAATATTTGACGGATTTGGTTCAACATTTAATATACTATAATGTCAAATTTATTTTTGATATTCTATATACAAGCAATCATATTTTAAATGTTAAACCTGTGTGCCAAATTTTATCTACATAATTCTTTATATTTGTAATTATCGAGTTCAATTGTAGTCGAACCGTCAACTAGCCAGACTCCCTGTGAATAGATTTCATTCAATTTGATATAAATCATAATTCTATGTACAGAATTACAGAATTTCATCTATGTAGCTCAAAGCGTTTTTGAGTTATCGTGTTCATAGACGAACTGTTAGGAAGGCATGCAGACATAATGTCCAAAATGTGTTTTTTTTTACTAGAGAGGTCTAAAACATAGAGGTTCATCAAAATATCGTTTTAGTTTTTATTTATTTATTTTTCTTTTTGACGATTGCAATACTTTTTCCATACTTCGTACACGAGAAAGTAAAAATGCATCTTATATAAAAGCAAATTGTATACACATTATTTAAAAAATGAAAAAAATATATATCTGCATTTGTATTTTTATTAATTTCTCTTGCACGAAATATACAAAGGGAGCATTTAATCGCCTCCCCCACCATAACCCCCCCCCCAGCAGATTTTGATGAATTTCCACAATTTTGGAAATCCGCCTGACTGTCCGTCCCAAATTTACTTTGAGAGACTCAAATACTCAATTCACTATAGTCTGTGTAATTCTTGTAGGTGTTTCAAGGACACTCGTTTTCCGTACTTTTCACTCTCTCTCCTTCTCCGTTGCCATAGTTTCGACAAAGCTTGTTTTTTTTTTTTTTTCTTTTTTTTTCCCCCACACCAGTGCGTTTTGGAATACCTTACCTTAACAGCTGTACCTTAACGGAATACCTTAACAGCTGTGTAAAAAAAAATGACACTGTTATTTGCCTCAGCGTTGCGAGGCAGACAACCAGTAACGAGGTAAAAAATGTGACCTTGAACCGCCTACAGAAAATACACAGACTATAAAGCTGTAGATCTGTATTAAATATGAATATTCAATTGGTCAAGGACAAAGATTATGTTCATATACTTCATATTTACCATTATAATATGAATTTAAATACAAAACATCATATTGAGTAAAATTACGATATTTTACTCAGTGATTTGTTAACTGAATATCTCACAGCTCTGAATTCTATGTCAGGAACTACAGATTGTAAATTTTCTACATGCTGAACCTTTAGAAGTCTAGAAATAAAATCTGGGGTTTGTGAACGGCTGTTCTCAAGCTGGATGCTCGAACATTTGGAAAGATTCACAGTGTGTGTTGGTTAACGTTATATATATATATAACAGCATGCATGCTATTTCTAGGACATTTACAATTACTAATTACTTTCATGGCTAAACAAATCGCATTTGTTTGTTTGTTTGTATTTTGTTTGAAAATTCAATACGTACTTTAAAAATCTTAAAACTGGTTATAGTGGTATCTAAAACCTATTAACCAAATTATAAGTTAAAATAATGTCATTGGAGAATATTTATTTATTTATTATTATTTCAGATAATGCAAAGAAATTAGGATTAGCGTTTGCTATTTCTTGAATACGACGTATACGAAAAGAGAATATTGCAGTCGTCAAAATATTCTAATTCTAGATTTTCGCGAATCCACCATTCCAATCTTCTTGAGTCTGAAAAACACATCTTCGGAAGTATATCGTTCTGCCTGCCTGTCTGACTATGAACACGATAAGTCAAAAGTACTTTGAGCTATACGGATGAAATTTTGCATATAGATTTAATAACTAAATATATAGATTCATTTCTTGATTCAAATTTAAATCGAAATCTATTCAGAAAACATCTGAAAACAAACAGATATTCAATCTGCCCATCCGGTTGTCCGATAAAAAAAACACTATAGCTATAAAACTTAAAAAGCTAGATAGATGAATTTTGATGCACAGGTTGAATATCTAAAATGCTGATCCACGTTGATTTTAGAGCCGAATCCAACAAAGGATTTACCGTGCGTCAATCTGTGTTTCCACATGCATGTGAATGAAATAATTCAACAATGCAATGATTTAAATAAATGAAATTTACAAGGTGACCTTTTAATTACAATAGTATTTCGATGTCAATTTGGTAAAAAGGCTTCCAAAATAATACTCAATTTTCTAGTATTTGTGTATTAATTTCATGTCAGAGATTTATTACCCCCTCCCCCCTCTTTAATCTAAGCTTTAGGTGTAAAATCTGTTAACAAAATGTTATTCGTTTAGCTCTGTACGTTTTAAAGTTATATTTTGTTCTATTCAGACAGACAGACTTCCTTAGAATAGAATGCCTTTCTTCGTTCAAAATTTGATAAAAATCTGCAAATCTCTTGCAATAAAAAAAAAAAAAATTTATTCATCTCTCTCAAAATATTTTGTGTCGTTGTATTCATAGATAGACGGGTAAATGACTCGGACAGACAAACTTCCTTAGAATGGAATTCCTTTCTTCGTTCAAAATTTGATAAAAATCTACAAATCTCTTGCAAAAAAACAAATGCCAAATTTATTCATCTCACTCAAAATATTTTTGAATTATTGTATTCATAGATAGACGGGCAAATGACAATCATAATTCCAAAAATGGGTTTCTTAGATTCAGAGAGGTCTGAAAAATGAGGGTTCTTCAAAAGGTCGATTTCAATTTTTTTTTGTCGATTAAAGTACTTTACTTTCTAGTTCGTAAAGTAAAATTGCATTAAACTAAAGGATTTAAAATTGGTATTCAATAATAATCAAAATTTGTTGTTTCTATGAAATTTTAGGCAAAATCCGTGGAATGAAAATTTGTCTGTCGAATTTCCTGTATGCATGTGAGCATAACTCAAAAAAAAAAATCGGCTAAATAGAATTTGTTACATAAATTAATTAAGAAAAATGTGTATGCATATTAATTTCTTTGAATAAATCTATCGATAGAGTTATTATCTGCGAGTTTATTCATATGTAAGTGAATATGGTAAGAAACCAGTGGGAGTGTTTTCTCCAAAAGTTTCTCACGTATATTCTAATAAAAATGTTATTCCAGAAAATCCCTCAGAAACCAGTGGTGTACAATAATTACAAATTATTGACCTTTGCCGTGAATTTAGCATTTTCACTGAATCAATCGTATCATACATGAAGTGTTTCCTGACGATTAGTATAGCGTGCTGTTAATTGTATACAAAAATCGAATTTGTGTTTTCCTAACCAATTGGAACAAAAATTTGATACAAAATTACATTTGTAGCCACAAATTCACGTATCAGACTTGATATATTTAAGTCATTGAGTTTGAATTACCGCGTTTACATGTTTCTAAATGTACATACCGACAGACGGTCAATCCTTTAATGAATTTGGCTCAAAATTTGATAAATCTCTAAACTGTCGATGTTAATTCTGTGTAACGAATCTTATCTCTCTAGTTCTCTCCATTTTGTAGTTATCTTGTTAAATTATATTCAGACAGACGGACAGACAGATTTCCACAAAACAGATTTTATTCAAATAAGAAATTATATTTTATAGAAATTTACAAATTTTATTTAAGAACAGTATACCAAATTTCATCCGTCTAGCTGAAAGATTTTTTTATGCTGGTCACAAACAGACAGATGGACATTTTCCAATATTGTATTTTTCAGGCTCAGGAGTGTCTAAAACGTGGAGATTCATCAAAATCTGGAGTACGAAATTTTTGACTATTACAACTACTTTCTCTTTACTACTTATAAGAGAAAGTATAAAAGCAAAGTCTCTGATAAATGAAATTTGATTTGTCGTTTTGTGATCAAAATGGTAGAGGTATATTAAAATTTGTTGAATATCGGTTCAGGCGCGACGATTCATGTTCGCGAAAATTCATGTTCGTTTTGCTTCATCGTACCTCGAAACACAAAACGCATATTGAATCATAACTCACGAAACAAGGGTGATGGAAGTGAGCTTTCTATTGCAAATTTGCAAAGATTTTAAAGTGTTTTCTGCTTTCGTCCTCATCCCTACCTATAAGATATTCTCAGGGCATGCAGAATTTTATAAGGAAAATGGAAAGACGATGTTATATTGTTGCGAAGGTAGAAGGTAGAATCCTTTAGCTGATTTGAAATTTAATTTTTAATAATTTCCCAATAAAATACCATGAAGGTAACATTTTTGATTTGAGATAATATATATTTTCAGTAAGGAAATTTATTCGAACAACTATAGCTTTTAAAATCAGTTTAATAAATTGAATTTAAAATTTCAAGCTCGCCATTTATTTTTTTAAAGCCATTTTTGCACTTTCTTAAAATTGTCGCTTTGGCTGAAAGAAATTGGCTGAAAATTCGAAATGTGCTCCAACATTAATTCTGAGTTGAGGCCACGTGAGATTGAAATAAAAAATTTTTGAGATAAAATAAATGATCGTCATAACTTCTGTTCATATAAGCTTTAAATTCCCAATATTAAACTTGAATTATAAATTTCATTTTCTTAGCATATTCCGACAGATATGTTGCAACTCTTTGCTTAAATGTTGTTGTTATTTATAATGGCACTTGTCACGGACAAGCCACTGACTTTAGAGGTCAGTGATTTTTAAGCCAAGGGTATGTCTCTTTTTTTTCAGTAGCGCCATATAGGGCGAAGAGAGCGACTTCGCTACACACATGACATAAGCCATTTTACGGGGCGGGCTTCATTCTTGCATTTCTTTCACTCATCCATAGATCGTAATTTAGACCTTAATCAGAGAACGATCACCCCTAGTCCAGTACCCCCAATGGTATTATTTTCGACATGGAGAACTTTGTGACCACGACAGTTTTGTACGTGCCCCAGCCATCACAAACACGGAGAGTCTTCGTCCCGCAGGGTTCGAGTTCGCAATCCAAGAGACGTGACCGCAACGCCCAACCAACTAGACTATCCCGGCCTTGCTTAAAAGTAAAAGTAATTATTGATTCAGCTTCCCTTTTTCATATACAAAATGTATAACGAGAAAATATTGTAATTGTTAGAAAAGTTTGACCTTGATATTTTGACGAATTTCGAAATAGAACCGCATAAGATAGAAAAACATATTTTAAGAATTATGACCAAATGGTACTCGGAATTAAAAATAATGCCTAGTTAATAAAAAAATGTAAAAAGCATATTCAAAAAGTTCAAGTAATGTTTGCTTTATGTATGGTAAGTAACAGCTAAAATTAGTATTATATGGAAAGTTGGTGGACCAATATCACGTATTTCAAATCACTAACACTTAAACCAATTTAATGAAAACAAAGCTTATTTCTTAAGATCACTAGTCAGGGCCTAAAAATGTAATTTTTGAAGATTTAGGGCATGTATTTAATTTATATAAGGCTAGATCATCATATGTATCTTTATCCAATTTTATACATTTTCTATGAAAAAGATACTACAGACAACTTGCCAAAATTGTTTATGGTTTTTAATCATTTCAATAAATAGATACGGTTTGCAATAATGCATCTTGCTGTATCAATTTTAATCAAAATCTTCTGATGATTTACTACTTTGCACTGAATTTTGGAATATCAGTTTGATATTAAAATGTCTTTCAGCTTTTTTTACGAATTTGAAAATATATATAAACAATATTTATTATTATATTAACAATTTTTATTTTTCTTATTTAGATTTCTGTATTTAGTCTAGTCCAAGAGAGCCTGTATTTTTTTTTCTTGACTATTTTTTATGTCACTTCTTAGCGCGTTAATGCCAACATAATCTATTTAAAGGGTTAAGGCATTGATTCGGAAAAAGAAATATTTGAGTTCATTAATACAATGATAATACAAATATAACAAAACATTGTAGACTGAATTATTCATCACCCTTCAATATATGTGTGTGTACACACCGAAATGTTCGAATGGTTTGAACAAACTCGAAAAGCAAAGAAGTTTCAAAAATCCAATTTTTAAATAATATCAAATAAAAATACCTACATAGCAAAAATCTAATGAAAAAAACTTAAGATATGAAACAAATTAGAACATTATGGCTATTTATTTAACATTTCAAAATCTTTTTTTTAATTGAAATTCTCACTAAGGATAGAAGAAAAGAAGCAAAACTATATATTTTCGACAAAGCTCCTTCAATCGGAAATCTCATGCTAATGCCGCTGGACATCTTTTTTTCAGATTCGCCGAATTATATTTATTGTTCATTAAAATTTTAAGCTTTGAGGATATTTTTTTTCAATAGATCGGCTTAATTAAAATTCTCTAGTAAAAATGCAGTTCAAATCATAGTGTAAACTATTTTGCTAGCCGTACAGGCTGATTAAAACCACTGCCACTCCTCTCAACGGCCACCCTCTTTGACATGGAATATTAGACCCATAAGGTTAAACTCCCATGAACGGCCTATCGAATCCCTCTGAGCAACAGTAGTGGCCATCAGTTCAAATGAAGTTCATGCCTTCCGTCTCCTTGGCTTTGGAAGGCCTCGGAGGCATGGTGGTAGAGCTTCGACTTCGGAGCCGGAGGGCTTTAGGTTCGAGTCCCGATACCACCGAAGAATTGTATTGTAACCGATTCTATTGAGCGCAAACTCCGTCGGGGCCAGACGTTCTTCCGTTGGTGTGGTGTGGAAGTTTGGAGAGGGAGATGCTAGCTTAGATGTCATTCTCGTCATCTGACTAAGGTTCAGAATTATGAGACGCATCCCAAAATTGCCCTAGTTTGATGTAACTAAACTTTGGAATTGGGTCTTTTATTAAGAGAAAATGAAGAAAAATTGACAAAATTGGAAGAAAACACCAAAGGAATTGAAATTAATCATTCCTGCTCTAACAAGGAAAAAAAAGTGGGGCTCTTCCTCTGCTTTGCAAGGCGATACTAGTGTCAAGGGTTACAATACAGATTTTGTAAAAATGTGATAATATAAATTACCATTCCTTTTCAACTATCGATAAATCGATTAGGAATCTACCTTTTTATTAAGAAGAAAACTAAATTGAAATACATATATTTTCAAAAAATTAAAAAATTCAAGCAAATACAAATGGCCTCTTTAGCGAAAAATTTGGAAATTATCGACGAAAGTCTTTTTTTAAATTAGTTTCAAAATTCATTGGATCAAAAACAACGAATTAATCTTGTTTAAATAAGTATTTTTGATTCCAAAAATGGAGGCCCTTCAGAATAGCTGATTCTGCTTGCAATGGAGGGTGGTAGTTTTATAGAAATTCAATACCTTTTTTTATAGCTAAAGTTGCATTATAGGCCCTGCAGGAACTCTTAGCAATCCAAGATTCGTCCTTGTTACCCTTCCTCAACGTCTAAAATCTCGTGGCTGAGCTTAGAAGAAACTTTTGAAATTTAAAATGTGGATTTATTTCCCCATGGAAGGCATTTTACATACAAAGAAGAAGTGGTAAGAAACACGTCAGTTTACATCACGACACAAGAACAGAAGCGACCAAAAATTTTCCCTTCAATGATTTTACAATGAGATTTTAATAGTGATTTATTTGAAACGTATAGTCTGAGGAAAGGGAAATTTAGGTATCTTTAAAAAAATGTTGTATGCATTAGAAAATACTGAGACCATCATTTTTCTAGAGAGCGTGTAGAATACAACGAAATTCCTTTAAAGTCGCAACGGAGTTTTGTTGGTTCTGGTAGAACAATTTTACCAGTAGCCCTTTTTTTTTTTTTTTTGCAACGTAGGCATGGCGAACAGAGAAGAAACTAATGTTTGTGCAGAATCCACCTTCTTTTTATTCAAAGAAAAATGGTGATAGACATGAACTGTAAAGCAAATTATATTTCACATTTCAATATATGCAAATAAATACCATTTGTGTTACAGCGCCATCTATTGGTAAATGTTTGTACTAATTTTTTTTTAATTAATAAAGGTAAGGCGCATCACCTGAATAATCTGTAGTTCAAATTTTATCTTATTTAGATCAATAGAACACATTTTAGTGCCCTCTGAAGTGGGTAACTTATTTCTTGCTAATCTTGTGCATATATATACATACCAAAGCAAACGAATACTTACCTATTTGATAATCTGTCTCTGTCTACAGCGGGATACAGTCGATAATTCACCGTATTTCGGACCTTACGAGATCTCGTCCACAGATTACATAACCTCAACATTACGCAATGCCCCAAGCATATCAATACAATGGAAGAAAACCTTGAGAAACATCTGCTAAGAGACAAATGCGGCGGAACAACTCATCTATCAATCACTGACTTTTAGTCCTCCTTTTACGAAGACCATCCCCAAAAGTATACATTTAAATAGAATTGAACATTCCTCTTGCCAGAAGTTCCCTGAGGAGGTGGACCTTCTTTTGTCAAGAAGATAGTAGTTGCCCATCGGTATTTTTCAAAGAGGTACGAGTAATGAGGATTCTCTTTTGTTACATTCAGCCGTTCCACCAGGTGGTCAGTTGTCCTTTTAATGGAAGGAAGAAAAGTTCTCAAGAGAAAAGTTTTTAAGCCTACTTGAGTTTTTCTATCAGATTCCATTTCATTGACTGGTTATTTGTAATTAAACCAGCGGGAGAGGTCTCCCAAAACTTTCTCGCCTGATCTCTAATAATATTATCATGCCAGAGAAGTCCTTGCATGGCATTGCAATACGCTAATTACGAAATATTTTTTGACATGAATTTAGCATTTTACTGAGTCTGCCATGTCATCCTTGGTGAGTTATTTGGCGATAAAGCCTTGGCATCTGTTAATAGTATCCAAAAATCGAATTTGGGTTTTAAATAGATTTTTCTCAGCAGGTTGAAACAAAAACAAAAAAAATCCATACCAAATTTGAAATATTTAAATCCCCGTGACTGCATATTTCCGAGAGCACAGACCGACATTCAGTCAAAATTTGATAGGTGTCTACACTGTAGAGATAAACTTGGGTATAGAATTTTATCTATCTAGCTGTCTTCTTTTGTACTTCACATATATTCGAACAGCTTGACCGACGGACTACCTCTGTACAGATTTTTCTCAAAATAGAAAAATCTAAAAATATTGTGTAAAGACTGTATAACAAATTTTATCCGCCTAACTCAAAACGTTTTTGAGTTAAAGTTGTCAAAAACAGATATTTTCCGAAAATGTGTTTTTCGTACTGAGGGAGGTCTAAAACAGGGAGATTCATCAGAATCTCGAGTTCGAAATTTTTGACGATTACTATGCTTTCTTTATTCTACATATACGAAAAAGTAAAAAGTAGTTGTTACTATCGTTAATCAAAATTTTAGATATTTGCATATTGCGGGTATAATCTGTAATTTACCATTAAAGATTTTGCTAGAAAATTGAAAGCACAGAGAATAATGTTTAAATATTTATTAACGGGATTCCAACTGTCTTTATTAAATTTATTTGAAGTGGATTGCTATTGGATTATGACATCATATGAAATGACTTCGTTGAAATTCCTTTCCCGATGATTGAAGAATGTTTTATATTCTTACAATATTTATATTTAAATGGGAAATGATTATTTTTTTTCTAACTCTACTTATTTTTTTTATTTTATATATTAAGTGACTGACGACATTTGTTAACTTTTTGTTTAAGTTATTTTTAGGAAAATGTATCCTTATAACCATTTTAATACATTTAAAAAATTTCATGTGCTGAACTTTGTTTTGTAAGTTTAAGAATTTATATACATATATTTACAGCAACACTTGAAGTAGATTTTAAAAACCTTTTGAGTTATCACGATAAAAATAACATCTTTTTCATATTTATCGAATTTATAACATAAACTTTGTGAAATATTTAGATTGAAAAAATAATCATCATTAATAAATGTGTAAATAATCAATTTAAGAACACATATTCTAATGCCAACAATAATATTTTGCGTATGTGCTTTGGCAAATTTGATAAATCGGTTATTATTAATTATAACCTGCAAGAATGATTAATTTATTTAACACATTGACCGGTTATCATTAATACTAAATGCATTAATTTTTAATATTAACCGATTTATTGCATTGAACATAACATTTGCCTTTAAAAGAATTATTTTTATTTGTCAAAATAAGAAGAATATATTTTCCATTTTTACTGAATTTATTCCAAGTATTCGTGAAGCATATCTGATCGTAAAATATTCATAGTAAAAGAATACATAAACTGACACTTTAAGAAACTTCTGAAGTCAATACCGACATTTGGTGTACGCATTTTAAAAAATTAATTTGATTCATCAAGATAAGAATAATGTCTTTCTCATACTTACAATTTTGGAGCCAAATACAGTTATCTTGATCCAATGCCATTTATTGATTATAAATGTTGATTTATGACTTAACTAAAATAATTTTGTTTATACCATGTATATTAAACCAATTAAAAAGAATTTGCTTTCCTCTACTCTCTACAATAAGAGAGTAAGACTCTTTACTCTCTACAATAAGAGAGTAAAATTATAAATTCTATATGTAAATTTCCTTATTTATTAAAATAAAGTTTAAAGTCCTTTTGGCAAACTTTTGCAAAGCTGCTATTTGTGGTTCGCAAATTTTTAAAATTTATCATAAATAAAACTGAAATCACTAAATATTTGTTCTATGTGAAAATACAAATTACTAAACATATATTTTTGTACATACAAAATTTATACTAAACAAGATTGACAAGATATTTCTCTATCATTAATAAGCGAAATTAATTCTTATTAAATCAATTCTTATTAATCTTATTAATTCTTATTAATCACACAAAACTGTCAGTTTCCAGTGAAATCAATTCATTTATACATTATAATCAATTTAATTTCTTATAATAATAATATAGAATTCTATTTTGAAAGCTACTGGAAAAAAAATTATGATTTTTTTTTTATATTTTCATTTTTTATCAATAAATCTTTGAACACAAAGTGAAAAAGGTAGAAAGAAGAAATATTTCAAGTTATTTTATGTACATACAAAACTATAAAGGTTTATTTGTATGCTCTTGTTATATAATGGCTGATGTTCGGTTATCTGATGTTTATCAATGTTTTTGTCTGATATAATAAAATTTGAATTGCCTGCTCTTCCAGACAAAAAAAAAGCTCATTATAAACTTTTCAAGGTTAAAAAATAAATTAATTGAAAATTAATCAAATGTTTGGCGTTTTTTAGCTCGGTATTTCTGAAATATCTCATAAAAATGATTCTTACACTATCCTAAAACACAAACACTTACCTTTTTAATGATTTAAAATTAATTATCATATAATTTTTTATATTAATAATTTTTTTTCAGCTTATCATTTGACATTCAATTTACATCAATGTTTTTATTTATATGATAAAATTTAAACTAATTTAACTGTTCCACTGAACACTCAAACGCGTGTTTGTGTAAATGTTAAAGTTAAAATAATTATTTAAATATTTTTTTTTAATATGCCACGTTTTTAAACGAACTGAAAAAACAAAAAATAATTTCACCAAGTCTCATACATATGAATAATCCCGTATAAATTTCTAATTTCATATAATTTGTCTTGAAAATTTGTAATTATGAATTTTCGGGGCATTATATATGGGATTACGAATCCATGTGAGTCTTAAAGAAAATATTTCATACATTTTAGTCTTTTTTAGAAGCATGGTATATTAATATATATATATATTAAATACCGCTCTTATTTAAATGATTATTTTCTGATTTTTAGTCTTATTTGTATAAAATTATAATCGATTTTAAACGAATTTGCCGATAAATTAATGATCTGGCACAACGCTACCAGTCAGTAACGAAAATTTTTAAGATTGCAAAATTTGTACAGGATAAACAAACAAACGAAGTAAAAATTCCGTTGTCATCCAGTTTTGAATTATATTTACAGTTTCAAATCTCTATCCCATCGGGAACTTAATTCCAAAATGATTACAAATTTTTCACCGAATAGACAAACCGACAGAACAAAAAT
>JAPMOR010015330.1:503464-519388 GCA_026543865.1 Argiope aurantia
TTAACTCAAAGGGCAGGATTCTCATTTCCCCCCTTTTTTTTTTTTTTTTTCATACTGTATACATTTTTTAATTCGCGATGCCAGTGATCCAAATATTAGAGTCGTGTTGGATATAAAATATATTGGATACCATAATACACTACTCAAAACAATTAAAGGATATTGTAAGTCTTGTATAAAGTAACGATATAAGCACATTTTTTTGTGCATAAAATGGAAGAAGAGAGTCACAAATGCTGATTTTTCTTATTTTCAAACTTCGCAGTAGGCAAATTTTGAGTTTGACGTCGAAGACGACGCTTTAGCGGTAGCGAATTTGATTTGGTTTTCAATTTAATCTAAGACAAAGCGTAAAAGAAGGATAGGCATTCAGTAAGCGCCTTGTTTCGATGAGTGCGATGTCTCAACGAAGTCATTTAACCGAATCAGAAGCTTGGAGAGTCGTAGGCCGGTTAGAAGGGGGGGGGGGTAAAACACAAGCCGAAAGAAGCCATTGGAGTTTCACAAAGTGAGATTTCCAGGATATGGAAACGTTTTTTTAGAGACTAGAAATGCAGGCCGAAGCTCAGGGCAAGGGCGTAGACGCACAACAACGTCCTATGAAGACCGTTATTTAACGCTAACAGCTCGGAAACACCGAAATATGAATGTCACTCTTCTTCAACAATACCTTCGCTCGGCTACTGGCACCGTTTCGACACAAACTGTCCGAAACCGCTTTCCCGCTGTAGATCTGTATGCTCGCCGACCATTGGTATGCGTCACGTTAACAGCAATGCACAGAAAGGAATGGTGCAATATTCTTTTCTCTGACGAGTCCCGTTTTTCTGCTCATCCTGATAATAGGCGTATTTTCATCTGGAAGGAACGTGACACTAGAAACAATCCTGCTTTCATGCACGAAAGTGTAAGATTTGGTGGCTGGTGAGTGATGGTCTTTGCTGGCATCTCCATTGATGTGCGCACCGATCTCCATATCATTCGAAGTGGATCTCTGACCAGTCGCCAATATAGGGATGAGATCCTGAGACCTATTGTAGTTCCTTACGCTGCAGCAATTGGAGATGACTTCATGTTGATGAACGACAATTGTAGGCCACATCATGCTAACTTGGTGAATGATTTCCTTTTGGAGGAAGGAATCATAAGAAGGGATTGGCTAGCGTGTTCTCCGCATATGAACCCAATCGAGCATGTTTGGGACATTCTAGACAAACTAATTGCTGGGAGCCTACCACCCCCCACAAACTCTCCAAGAACTGGAAAGAGATCTTCTGGAGGAGTGGGACAGAATACCCCAGGCCCTCATTAATAGAATCATTGACTCGATGCCTCAATGGTGTTCAACGTTGCTGTTAGTCCGGGGAAACCATACCCACTACTAAAAACGATTCTCTTTTAAGGAAACTTTTTTTTTTAATTTCTTTTTCTCATATGCAGAAATTGTGTTTTTTCCCTTTTATACCCAAATGCTCAATAAATCGCTTTCTTTTTCTGCCAAACAAATGTCCTTTTTTTTCTTATAAAGTCTACTACATCTGTTCGATAATGTATCAATAATTCAAACAGGTCTCCAGGTGCAAGATCAACTCAGAACCTCAATATCCTTTCATTGTTTTCATTGTTTTGAGCAGTATATTAGAGTTGTATTGGGGTATTAGAATGGTCTATTCAAATCCATATTTTTAAAAAAATATTATCATACAACAAAATGAAATTTAAAATATATACATTTCATATTAATAGTTTAACAATCAGGAAGTTATGTATTCCTGGCGAACCAACGGGTCGCCGAAGGCGACTAATTCACAATAAAGAATGAAAAGTAATTTAAGGGGTTGTTAACAAATGTAGTAAATTGCAGAAAAAAAGTTTAAAAGAGAAATTAATAAAACAATTTGTGGAATTAATACCGTAATAGGTTTTTTACTAGGAAATATTGAATGATTTCAAACAAAATTTCTTTTATATTCTGCAAACTAGAACTCAACTTCTGCAGTATGACAATGAATAATCGATATAATAGAAACATCCTTAAAGGGGTCAAAATATGAAATAATGTAATCAATACACCAATATTAGTTTAACAGCAAATAAAATAAGATAATTTGAGGCTTGTCACCGATAATTATCTTTGAGTGAATCTAATAATCTTAATTGCTGACGTAAATGAGGTTGCTTCTATTTTGTCAGCTAAGAATTCGATCACTCTTGCCATTTCCAGTAAAAATAAAAATAAATGCATCCTTTCAATTTTTTAAATCAGAATGGCAATCCATATATTTAATAAAATCTTAATATCCATTGCCTTTTTTTTCTTTCTGTGCTTTCATAATGGTATGAAAAAAAAATCGAGCATGTATATATGAACAGGTTCTCTTTCTGCCCTCAAATTTAGCCAAAATTCGTTTAAACATTTATAAATTGAGAGAAAAGTCCCATGTTAAATTTCATCCATAATGCTGTTGTGCTTTTATCAAGTGAGGGTCAAGAGATGCTATTAGAAATAGTGATACGATATGAAATGGTTAAGCCTTAACGAACTGAGCCTTAACTTCTTTAAAGCACGCACTCTAGAAAATGGACGACATTTACAGTATTATTTTCATTATTATTGTTTTCCCATGAATCAGTATTATTTTCAAAACATTTGTTTACTTCAATTGTAACCGTGATATAAAAAAAAAGTAAAACTAACATTTCCCTAAATAAAATTATTTAATTATAATTATTTAATAATTAACATCTCTTATTTGCAATGACAGTTTCAAAGTTATGTATTTCTTGGAACTGCAGGACATAACGATTGCAAATGTTTCAATTTCCATTTTTGACATTTTCTTGAAAAACAGGATAATGCTATTGAAAAGATTCAGCTCCCTTTCCCTGAGACACCTGTTAACCACTGTAACGTTTCCTGGTTCCCACATTTGATAAATGGCATTTCTGGCCAGCCCTGTCACCAACTGTGTAACACCTCCACATTGTTAAGTGCCTCCAGACTGCCAGATGCCAAATTGTCGGTAAACAGGACAAACATCAAAGCACCCCAGAAAACCAAAAGAGGGGTCCAGGGGAGAACGCGTGCCTCGCGTGCCTGTCTACGCGTGCCTGCCGGGTGGACAGGTCGTAGGAACGCCGCTTTAGTAGGGTCATCTGGTCATTAGCTGTGTCCAGATAAAGAACTACGCGTGCGTTTTTCGTCGTTCCAAGAAAATAAATCGTATCTTCAAAGGGGAAGAGTGTCAACCATTCGGATGTTAAATTAATTTTTTTTTTCATTGTGAAGGGTCAGCTACGAGGTTCGATCATTAACGGACATTTCCAACGATCGATTGGAGACCATTGAGAATTTTTCTGAACAGCTATTGGGTGATCAGGAGCTAAAGTGCATCAATGTGAAAATGAGGGCTTTGGCAGAAAATAAAACGCGAGATTTTTGGAAGAGAGGGGGAAGTCAGAGAAGCTCCGTGTAATTCGGACTTCTGAATTAAGATCCACCCGATGAAGATCGGTGGATTCATGGAGCTCCCCCTGTATTAGCTGGATGCGCTAACAGCCTCTTAGCTTTTTTGTGAGATTGTTTCTCCGAATTAATCGAGGAACTATTCATGTTGAACTTTCAACTGTGTTGTAAATATTATCAATCGTATTTACCTAGATGAGAACGAGTTGTTTTTATGTATATAAGGCTGTAAATAAAGAAATTGTCTTCAAACATTATCTTCTTTTTTGATCGGTCAGGATCAAGTCATCACACTCTGGAAATTTTCAGAACAGGTAGAATAGAAACAGGCTATTATAGGAATAAAAGCTTGTAATTTTCACGTATGTTGAATGATTTATTATATGATAGGGAGTGGTATTAAGTCTAGAAATACAATACTGATCTATCCCGCCAATAATGCTTCATCAATTTACGCAAATTAACACCTAAACGTTTTAAAGATTATGTAGATTGTGTGTTTATTATTTATGTAGATCACATGATAATTTTTTTAATTTATCATGTGATGTAGAAAAATAATGATTTTTGCGTGTGAAAGCTGAAACAAACAACATCTAGAATCATCTACCGTTGATTTTTCCCCAACATATGTAAATTTTGGGCGTTTATGTTTAAGGTACTAGAATAAATGAACATTGACTCGTTCGTCTGTGAGATTGATGGAATTTTATTATAATCAGGTGAATATAGTACCTGAACCTTATTCATCTGACCACCATTTTCATTTGGCCATCCATTTGTTCATTTGACAATAATGGTGAAGAGCACCTATTTAACTAAATCAAAATTTGTTTTAGTGATTAATTATAATTTAAGATTGCTTAAAATTAGAAAAAGTCATACTAACAGATTTTATCAATGTATATTTCAGTTTATACGTAGATATAATCAATTTGAATTTTATTCAAGATTTAACATTTTAAACAATTCATGATGAACGGGAGGTATATATGGTAATAAATCCCTCATATCCTTGTATTTTTCAGATGTAATAAATCTCTTTTTTTTTCTTACATAAAAGATAACTTTATATTTCTGAAATTACTTGGAATTATTTATCTTTCCCGTTGTGTTGACAAATCGATAATTTTAAATTCAAAATCTATCGAAGTTTTGTTGAACATTTTGTGTGGTGCATCCCTTGTAAATCTGATCCAGCATATAGTTAATCAATTCAAGGTTTCTCCATCGGTATTTTTCTTTCTTTTTAAAACCGCTTTTTCCAGAGGTTGGGTTGAAAATAAATTTCCATGTTTCATTTCATGCACTAAAAATTTATTACGTTTTCGACAATTTTGTATTATTTTATAGCAATCCTGGGGAATATGCAAGGAACTGGTTTCCGGACTGAATAGTTACTGGATAGTTCCACTCCAAAATCACGATCGTTCGGTAGAAATGAATGTCCTGACAATAAAAATTTGTGATCAATGATATTTATTTCGTTGTCACTGGACTGAATAATCGGTAATGGAAGCAAACATTATTATCGACACACAAAATTAAGATATACTTTTTATTATTTATAAAATACTGTACAACCACCGATTTTCAATATCAAAAATAGATAAATAGAAACACCCTATATTTCAGATATGATGTCAAACGACCACATTTCCTTCACCATAGAGCAACCGGAGCTAAATTTTGCCGTAATATATTCGGTCAAATATATTACGGCAATCTAAGATGGACTTGCATCACTTTCAAAATAAACAGATTTTCAATACTGTTAAGAGCTAAAACGCCCATCTCCAAAATACTAGAATCTAAATAATTTTTACTATAAATTTTTTACTTATAAAAAGATCACAACAAGTTTTATCTATAACTGCCATTATCTCCATTTTTTTAAAAAAATGGACTTGTCCCACTTTCAAAATAAACGGCTCATATCTTTTTTCAATTCAAGACATTGAATATTGTCTGAATTTACTCCATATGAATTGACGTATTACACTGCAATAAAATTGCCTAAAATTAGAAGTAAGCTTTATTTATTAATTTGTGGACTTATAAACAAATATAAATAATAAAAATATCACGTGATTTTATATAGAAAAATATCGTCTGTACTGGATTTTGAAATCCATTAATTTTATAATACGTGTTTTGTGAAAAAAAAATCATTTTCTTGTCAAAAAAATAATAAATGTGTGACACATTTAATTTCAACATACTTTTTTGAAAAACTTGTCCTTTTATTAAAACCTTGAAGTGCAGACTGATTAAAAAATAAATAAAGAAAATATGATTAAGTTATTTTGGTATTGAAAACTTAAAAGTAATATGAAAATAAATATTGGTTAACCTTTTTTAATTTTTCATTACTTATATGAGATATTTTGGCATCCGAGAATGAACATTTTTTTAGAGCCATCTATTTATCAACCATCTAATCTGAAGTTTTATTCTTTAGTAACAAAGATGACGTGCAAAAAGGAAATTTATCAAAATATGTGCTTTGTGAAGAAATCCGAAAAAGATGCTACAGTTTTTAAAAACATAAAAATTTGAAGATGTTATGATTATTATTTTCCACAAGAAACGTTATTTCAGTATCAACGTCAGTTTAAAATGTTACTGCTTATAGAGTTGATTTTGATGAGTTGCAAAAACAGACCGATTAAAAATAAGAAATCGCATTTTTAGTCTCGGCACTAATCAGTGGGAATGGTCTTTACGAAACTTTTTCATATATTTTCTAATAAAAGCACTTGTGTGTTATTAACTGCATGCCACAGGAACAATAGTTACGAAAGAGTCTATTAGCGATTAATCGCCAAAGATCCTTAGTTTCTTTGGCGATTAATCTCTGTGAGGCGGCTAATAAGCAAGGAATTGAAAACTGAAAGGGGATTTTGTACATCATTTTTTTCAACTGACTAAAACCAAGATTTTAAATATAATTACAATTGTATTCACAAAATTACATAATAAATTTCATGTATTTAAATCTTTATTATTTTTTTAGTTACTGTGTTTACATGGTTGCGAAAGTACACACCTACAGACAGCCATCTATTATTGAAGGATTTGGCACCAAATTTGGCGCGAACCTGCACTTTAAATATCAGTTCTGCGTACCAAATTTCATCTATCTAATTTTTTTGAAGTTATCATATTAATTTATATCTGGACTATCGGAAGGAGAAACTGCCTGTGAACAGATTCCGCCCAAAGTTTGTTAAAAATCTGAAAGTTTAATGGAAAAATTAAATGCCGTATTTCACCTTTCTAACTCATAGTGTTTTGTGTGTTATCGTATTCACAAACAAGCATAATTCTAAATATTTGTTTTTCGGAATCAGAGATGTCTCAAACAAAGAGATTTGCCAGAATCTCAAGTCCAAATTTTTAGTGATAACAATATTTTATTTTTGTATATTTCGTACGAGAGAAAGTAAAAAGTATGCAAATGATTAACATCTGAATACGGAATATTATATAGTTGAATTATCAATGTAATCTGTATGAAAAATTTCGTAAAGTATCTCTGGTACTTTGGGCGCGCTTACTTGTGTTACAGATTTTCAAAAGTTGCGGAAGCTTTTCTTTTCATTCATAACCAAATCAAGAGAGTGAAAATAAATTGTTCATTTCCTGGAATTTTTAGATATTTCTCTATTGACAGAAATCTATTAGAGTTTGCTTGTAAAAATCGCCGAATAATGTTTTAATTTTAATAGAAAATGGGGAGAAAATCCAATCGATTTTGTCGACAATAATATTAATAGGTAGAAAAACCAAATAATAGCATTGTCTCATTCAAGAACATTCCACATTATGGCCATAGAGTACCAGCTGCTCCATTTTCTTCATCCATCCATTTCAGCTGGTCATTCACGATTGTTCCATTCCATGCCAATGGAGTATACGCAATTTTTCATCCATCCATTTTAGCCGGTAATTCACGATTCCAATAGAGTGCATGTCAATCCATTTTTACAGCCAGGGTCCTCCATTTCAGCCGGTCTCTCCACTCTATACCAACGGAGTGCATATAATTTTTCATCCATCCATTTTAGCTGGTAATTCACTATTCCAATGGAGTACATGCCATTCTATTTTTCCCACCATCCATTTCAGCCGGTCATTCTCGAATAATCGACGTCAACTTCACACCAACTTCCTTGGGGAACATCATTTTTAGCATACAGCAAAAACTTCTCCGTTTTCATGCATCTCAAGCCTCTGTATCCCCATTCCTATTCTGTGAAATTCGATCTAAATGAGGCAATAAAAATAGATAAATAAAGTAACTAGTTTAATCAGATATCCGACCTCCTATATGACGCCATGCTAGTTCTGATCGCTTTCAAATTGACGATAAATTTGGAGTGCCAACCACCCGATTGGTTTGGTGTCGAGTGATTGCTATGTCCAGCTTAAGTTGTTGGTTAATGACGTCTATACGTATTACGCATTCGGATATAGGATAAGGAAGTAAGAAAGTTAAAATATACCTGAACGCATTTCCATTTTGATGTTGAAAATGAGACAATTTTTTTTTAAATTCAAATTTAATTTTTACCTCTTTCTTCTGAATAATTAGCATAGAGAAACCAATTGAAATTGTAAAGCAGCACTAGAATCGATCAACTTCCCTCCGTTCTGCATATTCGGACAGACAGCAAAGGACTTTTAGGCAATCTTTCGATGATTCTCTTTGTTTTTTAAGCAAAGAATGAAATAAACAATGAATAAATATGTTTTTAAAATATGAATGAAAAATTGAAAATTTAACCAAATAATCCTTTTTATATAAATAGAATTGCCCAAAAATTTTCGAAATTTAAAAGAAAGGAACGAACTAACATTTCCTATTTCGTTTTTTCTTTAATTTATTCCCAATCTAATCAAGCTAACAGATAATTTTATCGTGTTTTTAAATATCTATAATTCTCTTGTTTAATTTTTCCTCTCATTTATAATCTTCCGCTTAAACTCGAAAAATCGATATTTCAGTTTTTCCTTTCCTTATTGTGTCCAATATTTGGCAACATCATATAGTGATATATTTGGGATGGCCAACCCAACAAAATAAAACGATAAAAATGCTGCTATGGATTTCTTCCATGTCAGAGTTCAACCCGATTAGACAGCGTGTACTAATTTTTGTATAGAACTAATAATTTTTAATTTGTTGAAAATTATTTCGATGATTAGTATTTAAATTTCATAATTTCTTTCAAATAAATGTTTCTATTATGAAGTTCGGCATCATTATTTTAATGAATTATGACTTTTACTACTATTTATGGTCTATGGCCTAATATTTTTTCAATAGTGCCGTTAAGGCAACTGAAATTCAAGTATATACCTGAATATATCTTTTAGTAAAATAATGAGACAGTAGTCACATTTTAAATGACTTTTCGAGAATTCGAAGACGGTTTCTTTGCCAAAAATTTCCGGTATGTGAGAAAGTAAATTTATCCTACTTCATTAAAAGGAACCACCCGAAATTATCTCTTCAATACTTACTTCTTCGTATAATCATTAATTAATATACTCGTATATTATATCACTTGATCAACCGAAGCTATTATCTGAAACAAACCATTCTGTCAACCATACAATATGATTTCTTCCACCTTTCAATACTTTTTTTTTTTGCTGGCAGCACAACGAGCTCTACAGTTGTTTCAAATTCACCTCCCTTTCAATAGCGAATTTTTTTTTCACTAGACAGTGTAAATTATGAGGTCCTTCTTTTAATAAGATGCACGATTTAGTTTCATATTACAGCACACTTTCAGAACTCTATTGATTTATCTTAGATTAATACTTTTATTATATTAATTTTCTGAATCTATAGTTGTTTTTATTTATCTGTTATGACTCCAGAATTCTGAACATCCATGTTTAAACTCAATATTATTGAAACATATGTTTGGTTTCATAAATATTTTAATAATTAAGTAAATATATTGAAACATACAGGAACCTAATCAATTATACTTGATAAAGTATTGAAATTAACCTAATATTTTATGATTTATAGAATTTATAACTTTTACAAACATATTTAATTAGCACAACAAAGAAAATAAAGTTGTTTAATCTTACTGCTGCGGTTTCCTCTCAGCCCACCTGCGCTAAGCAGCAGTCTAATCTTATTGCTTGAAAATTCAACATCGCCATCTTCTATTTCGAACAATTCGTCAACATTCGTAATTCTTCTTCATTAAATCTTTCAAACATAGATGATTTTGAAATATAAAAATACTAATTCTACATAAAAATAATGTGGTGTGGCAACTGAAATTCGTGATACCTTTTCTTTAATTTTTTCAACCATGGATATTTTTGTGCAAAAAAAAAAAAAAAAAAAAAAAAAAAAAAAAAAAAAAAAAAAAACATTGCTAAGTTGCTATTGTGCTATATGTTTGAAATAAAGGGTGTCCCAAAATTAACGCAAGATTTGAATTTACCATCATTCGGGCAGTAAAATGTTGGAAACTCTATTGAAAAAACCGTTTGACAGCTGACAGTTTAGGGTTAATACAAATGGAGCTTTATACGATGGAATAACGTGTTTTCATTGTTGAACAATATTTAAAAAATAATGAAAGTCTTGCGGCCACAGTTTGAAAATTTGGGAATTGACCTCCTAGATCGTTGATTTAACACCTTTGGATTTCTTTTTATGGGATTATTTGAAAACAAAGATCTATTACATCGAGCCTACAAGAACGCGTGCAATGAAGGAGGAAATTCAACGCTGCATCAACGAAATGTAACCACATTTATGCAAAATGGTAATGGGAAATTTCGACAAAAGAGTCGTATGTGCCAACAAAGCTGTGGAGGACATTTGCTCTATGTTTTATTCCATACATAACCCTATTCTGTGTATTTCACGATACAAAAAAATTAAATAATTTAAAAGCAAAAAACTGCGTTTTTTATTTAATTCGAATTTTGTGTTAACACGTTGTTCTATAGAGTAATGCTCTAACTTTACTAACCCTAAACTATCAGCTGTCAAATGTTTTTTTTTTTTTTAATATGGTTGCCAACACTTTACTGCCCGAATAGCAAATTCAAATCTTGCTTTAATTTTGGGATACCCTTTACAAACTATTGCGTTTATTTTTGAAGATTTCATTTTCTCTGTGGTTCATACTATATATATATATATATATATATATATATATATATTAACTATATATACCTAACATAATAGACTCTATATAGATCTGAGTAAAGGCATTTTATTCATAACTAACATGTACTCTAGTTATGTTATTGCTGGACTGCAATTTCTGACTTAAAACAGAGCTTTTTGAAATGAGTTAATTTTTTAGATAGCGTTTAGAAAATCTTTTAGCGTTACATTTATGATCATCATATATTTATTTTTAGTATACTATTTTTAGTATATTTATATTTAGTAGAATTCAAATGCAATTCGGTTATGGCTTTAAAGAGTTAGAGTAATACCAGTACCATTATTTACTCTTACATATAAATGATATCTTATATATTTTACAAGCAATATCCGAGAAAATAATTCCGTTCGCCCAACAATGCCCATTACTTCCTCCAGTTTAAAACCAGAAAATAATCCCATTATTACAAGTCACTTAATTACCTAAAACTTATTGATTTAATTTTCATCCTGTCTATCTCCTTAACATGATACAGAATAAAAATTCCCACACGGCAATTAAAAGCACTAATTCTCTCTCACTAAATTTCACTGAAAAATTCTTTAAATAAGTTAATAAAAAGAAGAAGAAGAAAAAGTTGGAGAACACGTAAATGGTTTCAGCAGAGGTTGCCTAAATTGATAGGACTGGCTACGTCACAAGCCTGCAAATTACATTATCGCTTTCAAGTCTTCACCGTTAACTACTTTTAATTAATACTACGTGACACTAACTAACGCTCTGAAACCAATACGCGTCTGATTTTACCACAGACGCATACCACTTAAAAGAGCTGCACTCGCATTTTTTCCCTTTACCTTCTTTTCTATTATTATTTTCTATTTTTTTCTTGTTTTATTTCTTCCAACCATTAAGCTCCCAAATATTGGATTTCTCTCTCCACCGCTCCACTCCGACCCTCCCCTTCTTCACTCCTCCCCTCAGTGGAGTTAATTAAAATGTTAATTACTGCATTTGCTCTCTTCTCCAAATTTCTTTCAGGGTCCCTTTTCGAAACACGCGAATAATTACTTAGGCCGCCAAGAGAGAGAGGAACGCAGCAACAGCAATGGCGGCAAGAGAATTTATTTGCAAGGGTTGAGTTGCTTGATGCTTTTGCCTTTCTTTTGTGTTATTTTTGGCCGTCTTCTTTGGAACCGCAAATGGCAACGATTTGGTGGAGATGGGGAATTGGTTTGCAGCTCATGGGAACAATAACTATACCTTCGGTGAGTAGGGAGTCCATTGCCATATTTAATTTCACTCGACAAGTGAGCTTAATTCGGGAAGAATGGCTTCTGATGACCTCTTCGTGAAGCGAAGAAGAATCCACCATGAGCCTTAGAGGGTCGTTTATATTTTCTTCGGAATTTCTATATTTAGCAGCTTACTTGTGGCAGGATATCGTCAGAACTTACAGCATATGCAAAAGACATGAAGTTAAATCTTTCTACAAAAATCTTTTTACTTGTGCTTTGAAATTTTGAAAAATTCTAAAAGCTCAGGCTCTGAATTTATCTTAATATTGCTGAGATCTTTTCAAAAGTTCACAAGTTTTATTAGGGGAAAAAAATCTTAAAATTTGTAGTTATTATATACTCAAAATAAGAATCACAGAAGGGATATATCGAATAGTGTACTTTGTTTTGAAATCATTTGTTCTTCATGGGAACAACAAGTATACCTTCGGTGAATAGGAGCCCATCGCCATATTTAATTCGATTCGGCAAATGAGCTTAATTCAGAAAGAATGGATTCTGATTATCTCTTTTTGAGGCAGAAAAGAAAGAAAAAGAATTCAAAATGAGTCAAAGAGAATTATATATATTTTCCACAAAGTTTCTATATTAGTAGCTTACCTACGACAGTATATCGTGAACATTTATTCATGAGCACTATACATAAAATAAATTTCTTCTATAATTAAAACTTAATATCCTTAAATTCTTCTCAAAGGTTCACAAAGCATTTATTGGGAAAAAAATCTTAGATTTCTAGACATTAGCTATGTTTTTGTTAATTACCTATTCAAAATAAGTATAGCAGAAAGGATATATTGAACAGTGATCTTTGTTATGAAATTCATGGGAACAGTCGTACTCTTGGCCCTAGTTGCCGCTACTGAAAAAAAACAAGAGACGCCGAACAGAATGTGCTGCAGCATGTACAGGGGAATCCATAACGAGTACACGAAATGTAGCAAACGAAGTCGGGGTTTCCCATTGCAGCGTCTGGAGGATTCTCCGAGCAGAAGACATGCATCCGTTTCACGTGCAGCGTGTCCAGACACAGAAACCGGAGGATTATGTATCTCGTATTGCTTTCGCAATTACCTGGGAAAATATGCTATATATCCCCATTTTCCTGCTGAAGTGTTGTTTTCCGATGAAGCATCCTTCACAAGGGAAGGAATTTTCAACACGCATAACGACCATATCTGGGCGGTCGAGAACCCGCATGCAATACGACGTCGTGCAGCACAGAATCGATTTTCGGTTAATGTATGGGCCGTTATTGTAGGGGATCACTTCATCGGACCTTACCTGTTACCGGGTCGTCTAACCGGACCTACGTACTTGCTCTTTCTGCAGCAAGTATTGCCACAACTTTTGAGAAATGAACAGATTTCTGCATCGACGCAACAGACAATGTGGTTCCAACACGATGGAGCCCCTGCCCATTATAGCGGAGATGTTCGTAACTACCTGGATGTCACATTTGGTCAACGGTGGATCGGACGTAGGGGTCCCGTGCGCTGGCCTGCTCGGTCACCCGACTTATCATGTCTTGATTTTTATTTCTGGGGTCATATGAAATCGCTAGTTTATGACACCTCTGTTGACACTGCTGAGAAGTTCGTTGCAAGAATCTCAGAGCTGCCGGAGAGATTCGAGATATGCCTGGAGTATTCCAGAATGTTTGGATGTCCATGCGTCGGAGATGTGAGGCGTGCATTGTAGCCCGTGGAAGAAACTTCGAACACTTACTTTAATCCATGTACCTTTTGCTTCTTTTCATGTATTATTAAAACGATTTCTCATTTACGGTCTCTTTTCTTTATGGTGCTTCTGTGTATAACACCTCTTCAGGAAAGCAATTCCGACCCTACATTGCTCTATGATTTCGAGTTGTCAGGATGTACCCTACCCCTCTTAGAAGTTCTGAAACGGTTCACTGAAACATTCTGCATATAAAATACGTATATATACATATTTTAAATGTTGCGCTACAATATACATATATATCTACACATGTATATTGTAGCGCAACTTATCTGTAGATTTTCAAACATTTTTCCAATTAATAAATGAGCAAGGCATCATAACAATACATATAATTGGCTTCAAGAATAATATTATTAGTACTAATTATATTATTATATTATTAGTAGTACTAATAATTTTATTAGTAATAATTATTACTATCCTCGTTTCAATAATTTTGAAATATCATTTCTAAGATATTTAACTTTGATCGTGAGTTAAAAATACGCATATTAAACAATATTAAAATCAAATCAACTTCGTTGCCTTAGTTCTTCAATAAAACTACACTATTTCTTTGCACTAAAATAGCGTGACCTGACCTGGCTTTTGTTCCATAAAAATTCACACAAAATAAAACCATTCCATGAGAATTTAATATAATGAATTAAAATAAATATGACAAGACTCATCTAAGAACAGAGTTGAAAAAACTCAAAATCATTTGAGGTTAACCGCAATCCCTGTTAAGCTATTCTGTGGTTTCTCTCATTTTCTTCCTTTTCTTTCATGGAGTGCAATCATTAAATTTAAAATATTTCCGTGTTTAAATCCTGTATTTGTATAAAATCAAAATGTAATTAAATAATAAAGTAGAAAGAATTTTTTTAAAGAGATAAAGCATATTATATGTTATATCAGTTGTTATATTAAATGTTATATCAGTTGATAATAAAACGCTTCACTTGATATCTCAATATTGTTATTTCAAAACTAAATACTCGCTGAGTTGTGTGAAAAAGTTTAATAGAAAATGTTAAAAAAGGAAAATAGAAAACATTTAATAGTTGGCTCGTCTTGGTACCCACGACATCTTTCTTATTTTTAAGTGATAATGTTTATAGGCTGGCATGCTATCTATATAATTTGAATTGCATGTTGCGACAGCACGATAAAAAAAATCGTTCTAAATGCTCTATAGGAAAACTATTGAGTTTAAAATAGCTAAATTAAATGAGGCATACAACTCACTGCATTATTTAGCTCCTTTTTAGACAGTAAATGAAGGAGAAAAATATTTTTCAAAATCATTTAATTCCACTTAGCACATAATTAAAAGATTTCTAAAAATTAAAAATTAATCAAAATATTCAAGATTTACATCAATTATTTTGCACGATATGATTACACAAAGATCAATTTTATATCACATTGAAATTAAAAAATATTAATTCATCACTTATAGCAGTTTTAATTTAAAAAAAAAACAATTTTCTTAAATTTTAAAGAATATCTTTAAAATTCTTTTCACTGCTTTAGAAACCGTATTTAAGCCCACTCACGTTGAGGTACAAATAAATATATTATTTTGTGCACGTCAACACCATTTCTATATAATTAATAATGAGTTTTAAATATAAAATAAAAATATATTAATCCTTCCGAATACATTATTATGCTAAGATATTCGGATTAGAAACTTAAAAACTCTTTTAATTTTCTCTCTCTTTCTTCTTTTTCTTTGTTCTTGATAGCATACTTTTTTTTTTTCTCATATAAAAAAAAAAAAAAAAAAATTAAATGCGATATAAGATAACGATAAAAAAAATCGATATTTTTACGAAACTCTATAGAATTCAGCTATTTTTCATGAAAATTTGACTGATCTGTTTGGTAAAGTGCATCTTACGGTGAATCGATTTGGACAAAAATTTTATATTCGTCTAAAATTTGTGTAAAAAGATCATGCACGAAATTACAACTAACTTTCTCTCACTTTTTTTTAGTTATTATATTCATTTAAAGATGGACAGATAAATACTCGCTTAAAAATAATTGTAATCATCAAAAAATTTGAAGTCGAGATTTTGATGGATCTTCAATTTTAGACCTCTCTGATTTTGAAAAACATATTTCTGGAAAATTTCTGTCAATCTGTTCGTCTGTCTGTGACAAAGATAACTCAAAAACGCTTTGAGATAGACGGATGGAATTTGGTATACTATCTCAACATGAAATCTTTAGACATATATAAAATTTTTGAGAAAAATCTGTC
>JAPMOR010015330.1:526221-558385 GCA_026543865.1 Argiope aurantia
TCTCATTTCTGAATTTCATGTCTCTCAGATGATTTCTCGTGAAGTTATGGCAAAAAACATACCTGTTGCTTAAGTTTTGCACACCAGTGTATATTTTGCATGAATTAAAGATATATTGTTTTAAGTCGATTTAAAGAAATTATCATATTTGTGAATTGAAGAATGAAATAAACTTGACTTCAAAATATTTATTCAATATTGAATAAATAAGCGTAAAATGAATTTAAAAGCACAATTTAGTTTTGAATTTCGTTTCTTTCTATTAGGTGTGTTTCATCAAAAACAAATACATAAATATTCCGTAAGTCTATGAAAATCAAAAATTAATTTTCCCATTGTAGTAATTGTTATTTCTGAACAGTTTAAAATTTCTTAATTCATGGTGGTTTTTATAAGAGAAATCAGATAAAATCTTCGGTATCCTGAATGAAATTGTGTTAGTGTTCCAATATTGACTATTTCGTCTACATACAAAATAAGGCGTGTTTTGTGTTTAATTTTGTTTTATAGTCAAATGAATCGATACTTGTTTATGTTTTAGGAGCTCTGCCGAATAATTCCCCAAAATATGAAACCATTGGCAACTTGGCGATTGTCAATTTAGCCTTGACGATCTTGGTGCATCATAATATAAAAATCGCTGTGTAAATTCATTAACTCAGTGGTTTATTTTTATATGAAATTACCCATGTGAATTCAGGAATGCAACCGTTTTGGCGAAATCTTTTCATCTTATACATGATGGCGTAATTTCTCCAAGTAAACTCGTTATCTTGATGCCCCTGGCGTAATCTGAAAAGTGCCAAATAAACCCGATAGCCGCAAAAATTAATTAGTGCCAGTGAATTGAATATGAAATTTGATTCTTTTCCAATTGACTGATTGATTCTAAAATTTGGTGTAAATCTACAAGTTTGGTGTCAAAATTACATACTAAATTTCATTATTCAGTTTATTATCTTTATTCAGCTATCCGTTTCAAATTGTCACGTATTCACAAACTAGCAGACAGGCATATAAACAGGCGGTTTTAATCTAAAATTTGATACGGAGCAGCAGTTTTTGTAATAATGTCGCATTCTAATTTGTATCAATCTATAATTTTGTTACGTTATTATTTCGTGTGTTTACGTGTACATGTTAAGACAAACCATATAGCTTGTTACATTTTCGAACTATCGTATTAATCAAGTGATAAACTGACCTAATCCAAAATGCCCCAGGAAATCTTAAAAATGAAAATTGGTTAAAATAACTGTTATTTTTTCTTTTGCTCTTCTTCATACATTCGAACACTTTCTTATCAAGACCCCCAAAAAAGAAAGGTTTACCCTTCATATTGACCCCCGGGGGGGCACCTCAAAATGAGGATGAGATGTTTCCGGTATGGTGGGTGGATCTCCCCACCAGGGTGGCGAGATGGGGTATCTGGGAAATGGGGGGGGGCGGGGGAAATAGATGGGGGATCTGGCTCCTCCCATCGATGATCGTACTTCCTTCGGGAAGGGTTGTACCGTGGCCGGTGAGGGCCCTTAAGACTCAACCACAGTTCCCACTAATGTTGTTGTTGCGGCTGTCCGGTCATTCAGTTTTTATTTATCCGTATGCCTTCGGGTGGGTCGGAGAGTCAGTGATATGACTTACCCTTCGTATTGGAAAAATTATTCAATGATCTAAAGATTTATTGTTTGGGTCAATAAATGTATTTCTGCAATAATAAGGATGCAATATCTTCTCTTTTCGAATCCGTTCTAACCACGAACCACCAGTGCTTTCCAAATAAAATAAATAATTAAATTATACATGGGCACATTTTTTTTATTTTAATTTCTTATTTTAATCATGGAGAAAGTATCAAAATGCACATAATTCAATACTACTCGTCGTAACCCAAGGTGAGCATCTTCTTGTGATCCACTGAAACAAAAGCATTTTTATTACTTGAAGATTTATTTTTGATACATTTTATTTTTTGATATATTTTTTGAATTGATTTATTTTTGGAATATATTATTTATATTTTACTAAGATTTCTTATTTCTTTTAGAAAATGGTTTACTGACTCGAACAACATTAAATTTATTCTCTATGTGACTTAAAGTAGTTTCCACTTGGAATTCTATACCTTTCTTTGATAGCGTAGCAAATGACTAAAGGGGCATGCTTGCCTTCTTCGTATCTAAGAAAGTAAAATTTCTTAGATAGCTTTATTTTTATTATTTCTTATAAATGCTTTTCAAAAACAATTTCTCTTCCTAACACACACACACACACACACACACACACACACACACACACACACACACACACACACATATATATATATATATATATATATATATATATATATAATTGCATCCCGAGAGGCATAATTTATGTACAAGCAGCACTGACGGACTGGCGTCCGTTCACCAATGATGCATGAGCAAAAGAGAGTAAAGGGCAGAAAATATTTTTCCCAGTGTGATGAGAATATTTTCCCCAGTTTTCCCTATGAGATTTTGATGGGAATTTCTTTACACGTGTTGATTAAGGTAAGGGAATTATAGAGATCTTTTAAAAATAATTCGCTTGGCTGAAGGCTTTTTATCCCTTCACTTTGAGTGTTGAACAATAAAAATACAATAGATGCCTCTTAATGAAATTACAAATTTTGATGACGTTGATTGATAACAATAACTGAATTGAATAGAACAAATTATATTTACAATCAAATCAAGGGAAATGAAAAAAAAATTCTAGGGAGTTTCTATAATTTATATAGAAAATTCCTTGATCGTTGTTTATCGACAATTATTTCTTATCTGTTCATTTATAAATTATAAATAATCCTATTATTTTTTTAATTTGCTGAATGATGCTACATACCGGGTTTTAAATTAACAAATATTCGACTTATTTTGGCTTCTGTTGGAGGATTTTTTTTCAACACAATGTTTATTACTATGGCTTGCCCACAAATAGTTCATAATTTTTCATAATTTTACAAAGAAGAAGAAGAGAAATTTCAATTATGCGGCAACGTTACTTTGACTCCTTTTAGAAAAATTATCAAATTTGTTCAGAATTACAATTTTGACTTTGACATACAAATCCGTTCATTATAATCTGTTTTGTTTATATAATTTAATCGCGCATAATAATGGTATATGGATATTCAAAAGATTTCAACTTATACCTGACAACATACCTTTCCGTTTAAATCAAATCAGACCTCTCTAGTGCATACAAAAGAATGTGTATAATATCCCATTGGAAAAGTAATTTCTTAAATGATGAAAATAATTCCAGTTGTATGATGGATGCTTACGAGTCGGAGAGCCAAGAAATTTATTTGTTTTTGCTGAAGACGGCAAAACTAAAAAATATTGTCTACCCTAAAGCACTTGAATAATAAAATAAAAAAAGGTAGAATAAATATTATTTGGACTTCCACTTTATATATAATTAAATTTCAATGAATGTATTCATTGCTGATAAGAAAATAAATATCATTCTTTCTATCATTCCTAATTAAATAAGACAGCTATTTTAAATTTCAAACGATATTTCCAAAATTATTTCTTCCACTTTAGCAAAGCTCAGAGTACAAGTTAGTTAATAATAAGAAAAAGTAGTATATATACGATTAATATTTGACATTTAGCAAAACATAATGCTGCTCAAAATTTCAAAATGCAAGATTGCAGTTCTAATTCCAATGATCTCCCCTATAGAGAATTTTGAACAATTTATTTCACTATGCGCTACAAAATTCAATGCAAGAAATAGTGTGTTATTACAATGATTATCATATTAAAACTCAGAAATCGAATTAATTCGTTTTTTCTCTCCTATAGATAATAATTTTATAGTCTGAACTTCACTTTTTAAAAATTTATCAATACCTCATTTATTCCAGTTTCAGGAATTTAGATATCAGATACATTCTACTACTCAGCACAACTTCGTGACATAAAAGATACAATGTAAAAGACACAATCAGTTTTTCAGGTTCTTTGGCAATCTAACCATTTGAATTGGAATGAAAATTTTCAATGAAAACAAGGAATAATTTTATTTTTCTGAGAAGTGAATCAACCGAGTTTTTGAGAAATATTGTGTACCGCCCTTTCGAATACAAAAGCCCATGAAGGAGAAGAACACGTTTTTGGGGAAATAACGAGGAAAATAAATGCGACGCGAAACTTGTTCTATCGCTTATTGGTCAATCATGTAGAAATTGTAAACAATAAATCAGTATAAACGGAAATAGTTGCGCTCTTATAAAGAGAAAGACCGGTTTCTTTTGAAATTCGAACTAACAAAAGGAAATCTGTTTAGAAATCAGTTTTGTATTTGAATTTCGTCTTCTGTCAGACAAATTTTATTGAACATTTACGAGAAATTTTAATTTCCCCCTCCTTTCACGTGCACGAAGTATATTGAGAAAAAGATCTCAATATACTTCGTATTAAAGCAATTGTCAAAAAAATTCCGTACTAATCCCCGCAGACAGAAACACATTTTCAAGTATATGTCTGTCTGCCTATGAAACTAATAACTCAAAAACTCTTTGAATTAAACAGATGAAATTTGGTAATCAGTTTTGAATTTGTATTTCATGTTTCGTCAGACAATTTTTGTTGAACATTTAAGGGGAATTTTATGTTGTTTCCCTTTTTCTCGTATATGAAGTACATTGAGAAAAAGTTTGCAAATGTCAAAAAATTCGAGTGACATTTTGACTAAATTCCACATTCAGAAACACAATTTTGAAAATATGTCTGTCTGTCAGTGAATCTAGTAACACAAAAACGCTTTGATTTAAACAAATGAAATTTGGTAATCAGTTTTGAATTGGAATTCCATGCTTCATCAGATAGTTTTTATTGAACATTTACGAGAAATTTTACTCCCCCCCCCCCTTTCTCGTATGCGAAGTACATTCAAAAAAATATTGCAATCGTCAAAAAATCCGAGTGATATTTTGACTAGCATTAACACATTTTTGCAAATACGTTTGTCTGTCCATAAACCTAGTAATTCAAAAACGCTTTGATTTAAACAGATGAAATTTGGTAATCAGTTTTGAATTGGAATTTCATGTTTCATCATACAGTTTTTATTGAACATTTACGAGAAATTTTACCTCCCCCCCCCCTTTCTCGTATACGAAGTATATTGAGAAAAAGTATTGCAATCTTCAAAAAAAAATCTAAGAGACATTTTGATTAATCCCCACATTCAGAAACAAATTGTTGCAAAGATGTCTATTTGTCTATGAATTTAATAACTCAAAAATACTTTGAGTTAGATAGATGAATTTTGGTAGGTGATCTTTACACCAAATTTTCTTATTACTATTTAGCACATTTTTTTACAAAATCCATTCATAGAAAGTCTGTTTGTCTGGCTACCCATGTACAAAACGTAAATGATAAAATTTTAAGCGTAGAATTAGTACCCAAAGTATATATCAGGATCAAATTTTAAACCAAATCTGACAGGTATTCCACCGTTTGTTAGTGCTTACTTTCTCATGTATGTAAACTCGATAGCTCAAAAATGCAACGATTTAAATAAATTAAATTTGGTATAGGATATTATTACTGAAACAAATTCTATGCCAGATTTTATTTTCATTGGTTGACCAGCGGGAGTGGTCGCTCCAAAATTTTCTCGCATATTCTCTAATAAAGATATTTTCAGAGAACGCTTTTCATGGCAATAGCGTATAATATTTACGAAATATTAACCATTGGTTTTTACCAAAGTTTAAGTTAAGTTTTTTTTTTAAAGGAAGACCACAAATGCCTTATAAGTCATAAGAGCACAATAGTTACGAAATTGTGAATATTATACTATTGCTAATAATACGAAATATTTAATATTTTTACTGAATCTATCGTGTGAATATACATTATGAACATTTTTTTTTTGACAACTGAATGAAACCAAAATTTATACAAATCTACAGTTGTAGTCATAAGATAACATACCACATTTCATTTATTTCATTCTGTTTATAAGTTACCATATTCAGCCCTTTGATAAATTTAGTTTAAAAATTGAAAAAAAAATTTATCTGCCCAGGTTCTAACTAAATGCCAGGTGATATTCATTTTAGATGCTAAACCTACGTAGCAAATTTTCTCTACTCCTCGTTTAGCGTTTCGGAATTATCAAGTTTACTTTTAATCGAGCAGACAGACAGACACTAAGTAAATGGATTTCTTTCAAAATTTGATAGAAATCAACAAATTTAGCCGTGAGTGCATAAGCTAAATTTCATCCTTTCTAACTCAAACCGTTTTGAGTTATTGTAAAATAGACAGATGTAATTGCAAAAAGAAGTTTTTGAAGTTCGGAAGTTCTGTAATGTGAAGATTCATCAAAATCTCGAATTCGAATTTTTTGACGATTACTATACTTATTCTACACTTCCTATACGAGAATGCAAAACCAGAGACTGTAACCCTACACGTTTTTTTGAAATACGACATTAAATTGATTCAAAAATTAAAGGCATGTCATTTTTACATTAATGGAGCAGAGAAAATTCACATACGGATTTGTTATATCAACGATGAGCTTTGATTTCAAAACTTTTCCTTTTATTTTCTAATATTTTGTGAAAACGAAATTGCTCACAGTATAGTAAGAGTAAGTATAGTAATCGTCAAAAAATTCGAATTCGAGATTTTCATGAATCTTCACATTACAGAAATATCAATTTCACAAATTTCAACGAAATGAAGTAAATGAAAAAATTAGAACTATGTAACTATTACATGATGCGTTGCAAGATTGGAAATATCTACAAAAAAGGCTTTTAATTTATTTTTCAAATAAGTAACATAGCAGTTTACAGGATAGGAAATACCCATGAATATTACTTAAAATTTATTATAAAAATATGTGGCAAAATATTTCGTGTGAAAAAAGATATGCATGAATTTTAACCTTTGATTTATTCTTCAAATAATGATGGATTTGGTAAAATATATATTTATGAAAATTTTGCGGTTAAGATATAATTCTTAGTTTCTTTTTCTTACGCTGAAGTGGATTTGGGGAAGAATTTCGCTATTTTATATAATAATATTTGCATCAAAATAGATGCAAATTCTATTATATAAAATCGAGTATTTCGTAACATTTTTAACATCATTTAAGATTTTTTTTATTTTATAGGAATTGGGGAAAATACATATTTACATTAATTTCTGAGCTCCTATTATTTAATCTAACTTCTTTCATTCGGGTCAAAATCTAAAAGCGAATTCAAAGAAAGTTTATTGTAAGATATAATAATAGTAATTAAAATTAATTATGAAATATAATAAATGTTGAAAATGGAATTTAATAAAAAGAAGAAAGTGTTTTTAATGCATTTATTTATTAATATGCTTAAATGCTAGACAATAATTATCTTGCTAAAAATCTCGCCGTGGAAACAAAATTATAAAAGCTTAAGTCGCTGATAATAATTTTATAAGCAATTTAAGTCTTTACTATCATAATGCAAAAAAAAATTGAATAAGCATTCTTCTGAAATTAAAAACAGATTATAAATTTGATTAAATTTCTGTTTTATTTCGATTGGCGAATTTACTATTTTATTTCTACTTACAGATTTTCAATAGAAAAAAAATATTTTCTAACATTTAATCTATATCTATACTTATAATAAAGCTCAATGTGTGTGTGTGTGTGTGTGTGTGTTGGCGCTCTACAGACCAGACCATTCAACCTACAGCTACCAAATTTGGCACGTGTATACCTTGGAGGCCGGGAATGTGCACCTGGGGGTTATTTTTTCGAATTTTTAACTAGAATTTTATTTATTTAAAAATTAAGCGAAATTTTGACGTGTTTCTGCTATAACTTCCGAAAATATTACCGCACAAGAAAGATTTTTACATGAAGTTGAAGATAAATAAATATTTTAACTATGTTTTTCAATAACTTTTTTCGTCAAAAATAAAAATGAGGATTAAGCACGTTTCGCATTCATGAGAAAAAAATAGCTTTTTTCAAAGTGTTGCCATCACATTGATTAAAGCTCTAACTGAAAATAAATTAAATCTTTTTGGAAATGAAATCTGCAAAATTATAATTTTCGGCAAGTGTCTGTAAGAAATGAAACAAATATGAAATATTATTTTTTCTAAAAAATAAATTAAAAAAAATTATTTTATGATCTTTTACACTCTCTATACAGGGTGTTTATTCAGTCCCCGATCCATTTTGATATTTAATGACTCATAAAGTAATGAAGATGTAAAAAAACTTATGGCATTTATTAATGGAATAACTCATATATTTTTCTTTTCAGGTTTGAATATTTTTACTTTTGTAAATATCGTCTGCGCGTGTTTTTAATTTCAGGTAATTTCATTTTCCAGTCTAAATATCTGTAATTTTCTAAATATCGTCTGCTTATTAATTGGATTTTTATCTCTTTTGTTTTTGGCAACTATTGAAATGTTATGTTTACTTTTGATGTGTTTGTTCTATGTAGTACTTTTGTATGTGATGTTTTATTCGAGCGGATATTAAGGAGAATGCATACACCACAAGAGAAAGCTCAGATTTTATGGTGGTCATAGAGTTAATTTCCAATCAACTAAATCACTGACTTTTAAGAGTTAATTTTCAATCACTTAAACTGACTGATTTATGAAGATTTGAATATCACTATTCAATAAAAAAAAGGATAATTTTAGATTTTCCATCGATCGCTTCAAAGAAAATACGCCAATCAGCTCGCAGGTTTCTCAAGATTAATTGGCCTAAGATTATGAAAATGGTGAGTTTTTCTAAATTTTTAGCATTTAAAACTTCATAAATAAGTCTTAGTTGATCGTGGAAAATAGAAACATTCATTCATTTATTTAAAATTTGGTGTGTCCAGAATATTTCTCAGAATATGATATCTTACTGCATTAAATTTAGACTTCATAATTTTTGAAATATATTTATAGGCCGGAACAAAATATTATTATTGATTTCATTTCAATCCTTTTGAAAGCAAAACTAAAAACTGAATTTTATACTGAATCTCAGAAATTTTTGTTGAATTATTGTTTGAGATATTACATAAACTATGAAAAATATTTTGTAGTTAACATAAGACTTAAATACCGAGCGATTCTGTTTGCAATACTCATATTCAATAATAATAATAATTAAGAAATAACAATAAAGATGATAAATAAAATAAAACGCTTGGTTTTATTAAAAAATATCTTAATATTAATTGCAATTTCGTCATTTACATTTTAAATTAAAGTTGAAGTTTTACCGGAATTGGCAACAAATTAGCAAAATATATAAAGTAAATTGAACGAAACGATCTAAACAGTATAAGTTTGGTATGACTATCAAAATTTGAAGATTAAAAAGGTTTTTTTTGAGAATCCTTTAAGAGACCAGTTACTTAAAAAATTTAAGTGAAAATTGTAGCGAGCGGTAATACTGGCGAACCGGCTGGTCGCCACAGGCGGCTAGTAAGTAATAAAATTATGATTTAAAAATACATTTAATAATTTTTATTTTGATATTAATTTATTTGAAGTTAATATAATAATCCTTGCCTTGACAATAATCTTAATGAATATTCTAAGAAATGAAACCAAATAGATACAAATATCAGAAAAATAAATCAGAAGTGCTCAAAAGATTTGAAAATCGGTCACAGCTAAAAATATTACACGATATTTTTTTGTTAATCATTGGAAACAGACCTGTAGATTGTGCACTAAAACATATGTTGAAATTGAAGTATGATATACTAATCACCTGAGGTGACCAATTGGTTTTCCTAAAATGATGGTTATATTTGAGTTCAGATAAATAGTTTGGACATAACTTCATGTCGATGTTTAGGACAAATTGTCTAGAATTAATTCATGTTATTTTAATCGTCTTACTTAAGTTCTGTTTATTGCGCACATGAATCTTTATAATTGATGCAAGCGTATAAAATTATAGCGCTAAGTGTAAATATAAGAAGTAAGAGTCATATACTTTTGATTTTTCACGATATTGTAACTCCAATTTTTATTCGTTTTGTATACTATATGGGTATTGAATACAATCTTTCTTCTTTATCTTTCAGCAACGGAAGAATATCAGGCTATTAAATAGTTGATGAAACAATGAAAACAATTGAAATTTCAGGCCAACAATGTAATTTTATCAAATGGAAACTAAGCAAAAAAGGTTTCTTAATGCCAAAATTGAGAAAAAATTCGCATGACTATCAAATTAGTAAGACATTAAAAAGACATTTTTTTACAATTTTGAAACGGCTTAAAATTTATTTTTGGGCAGTAATATTTTGAAAGTTGTCACAGAAAAACTCTAAAATTCTACTCAATTTTTAGTTTATTAAAATTTTGAAAACATCGCTCCCATCTTCCAAGCTAGATATGACCAAATTTGGTATCTATAGGCCAAATGTTCTGAGTGAGCGCCAAAACGTAAGTAAACACATACAGACAGACCTTCGCACTTTCTTCTTTATTATTAGTAATGATAATAAATACTGAAAAATTAAAGGTAATAAAAGCAATAAAAATATTTTAGCCAACATATTTATAATTGTATTTAAAACCAGAAATTAATTATCGTATTAAAAATCGAAAATAAAAAAAATTCCAAAAACATACGTCGCTGAAATGCATATTATAAGAATTAAAAACCATTATTATTGTCAATTAATAGAAAATTCCTAAACTTTTATCACAAATTTAAAACATACTACAAATTTGGTTGGAATTCTAAAATACTTAGAATCTTGCTTTTACTAGTTTGTTTTTATCTCCAGATTTTTAGGAAAATAAACTATTTTCTAATTTTTTTTAGTACACTATGCTTTGAAATAAATTTTTATTTTGATATTTATTCCATCATGCCTAACTTAATCACTATAAATGTCGAAAGAAATAAAACTCAACAAAGGCTGAAAATATAAAACAGAGTTGTTACACAAGGTTCCAGAATTAGATTTAGTAGGGGAAGAAAAAAAAATCTGTACAATTTTTCTTGTGAATCATGGAAAGCACATATGTGGATTTGCTTTTTCAATGCTAAGATATTCCATCCAAGGCTTACTATAGCAAGAGTACGTCCTGCGCAATTTAATTAGCAACATTCCCTCCTTGTAATAAAATATTTATATTCGGGGGACATAATAACCATGAATCCTGTTTACCTTTCTCCTGCTTTCCAATCCAGTCTTTCGCAATGGCCCACAATACGGCGAAAGTTGAACTTTAAATCCATTCCTCCTCACAAAGGCTTTAAATCTGGACCTCTTGGAGAAAAGCCCGGCAAATTGCCCAGACTCGTAATAAGCGAAAATATTAATCCGGGCGATATCTGCTAAACGCGCGGCTCCGGCAGCCGGCTTCAATGGAAACAATTAAAAGCGACGGGCAAAGTTTTAATTAATGTTTATACTTGGGCAGATTTGGTGGAGAGAGTTAAATAAGGAGCCCGGAATAAAGAGGACGAAAATTACTGGGCATCTGGATTCTGCTGCTGCTGCACGGATGAATAAAAGTTGGGCTACGCGCAGGGATTTTAAAAGTTGGAGGAGGGGGGGGGGGGGGGGGTCTTGAAACTTTGTACATCGGGTGGCGAGAGTTTGTTTTTGTAGACGAGCTAAGGTGGACTGGGGGATCTTATATGGCATCGGATGGCCGTTTGTTGGCTATGATAATAAGCGACCGTTTTCAGAAAAGATTTACCTAAATAATAGATATAAAGTAAATGAAGGGGATTTACAGAATGCTATTATGTTGCGGGATTGTGATTGTAACATTCGAATTTGGGAAACTTTTGAGTTTTCTGTATAGTTGTGCATGGGTAGTTAAAAAGTTTGGGATCTTGGAGTGATATATGAGCCCTTTATTTTGAAAGTGGAGCAAGTCCATTTTAGAAAAATATGGGGACAATGGCAGTTATAGATAAAACTTGTTATGATCTTTTTATGCGTAAAAAATTTAGAGTAAAAAAAAATTAGATTCTAGTATTTGGGAGTTGGAAGTTTTAGCTCTTAACAGCATCGAAAAACTGTTTATTTTGAAAATGGTACAAGTCCATCTTAGATTGAAATTATATTTGACCGAATATATTACGGCAAAATTTAACTGCGGTTTCTGTATGGTAAAGCAAATGTGGCCGTTTGACATCATGTCTGAAATCTAGGGTGTTTCTATTTATCTATTTTTGATATTGAAAATCGGTGGTTGTACAATATTTCATAAATAATAAAAAGTATATTTAATTTTGTATGTTGATAATAGTATATTTACTTCCATCACCGATTATTCAGTCCAGTGACTATGAAATAAATTTCATTGATCACAATTTTTTATTGTCAGGACATTCATTTCTACCGAGCGATCGTGATTTTGGAGTGGAACTATCCAGTAACTATTCAATCCGGAAAACAGTTCCTTGCATGTTCCCCAGGATTACTATAAAGTAATGCAAAATTGGCGAAAACATAATGAATTTTTAGTACATGAAATGAAACATGGAAATTTATTTTCAACCCAACCTCTGGAAAAAATGGTTTTAAAAAGAAAGAAAAATACCGATGGACTTTCATCAAGCTTTTAAATATTTATAAAAATTTGAATAGTATTTTGTTTTTGTTATTAAAAAAAGGCTGATGCAATTGAAGTATTTCCCAATTAAATGCACGTTTAAGATAATTCATTAATTTTGAAAGTGAAGAAAATCCATTTAATTAGTATAAAGCTCTTATTTTTTTAGTAAACATTGTAAACACTATCGGATTACAAACTTACATTATCTGGTACCACAAAATACAAAAAATATATCTATTAATACTTACCAATATTTGTAAATTTATTGAAACGCAAACCTTTAAATATCTCGCAATAATAAAAAAGATGGACTTGCCCCATTTTCAAAATAATCGGCTCATATCTTAAGAGTACATTTTTTCTTAGATGGTTTGGCACCGCATGGTCAATTTTAACACTTGCACCATAAGAATCTGAAATTCCAATGCAATTCCATTCTTAGATTATCACCGTTGCTTTAGAGAGTGTGTAATTCTGAAAACTAATACAAATGCAAAACCACCTGTAAATTAAATAGATGAGAATAATCATTTTAAAGAATTTAACAATATTTCTGTTTTGACATATTTGTATATTAATAATACTTGCATATTATTTTTAGATTTTCATTTATTTTCTTGTGCATTGTTCCAGTGTATTTTGTTATTATTTTTATATTATATTATTGCATCTGGCAACCGGTTTTATTTCTGATACCACTGAGTTTGTCTCTTTGTGAATGGCAACGCTGTTGTAAAAAGAATTCATTATCCATGGCCGCACTTTGTTGCAGGGTATTTTCTGTCTTTTAATATATAGTCGTCCTCGTCTTAAATATGGAAATAACATTTTTTGTACGAACTCTCGTCTTTTAGTCCAAAGTGACTGATTTCTAAATAGAAACTATCTATATTAAGAATAAAGAAGAAGAAAAAAATTGATTATATTTTAAAGAAGATAAATGATATGTTTCAAAGAGGATTTTTTTAAATTTTGGAATTTTTAATTACTTTTTTCCTTCAAATATTTTTTGATGATACATTTTTTAATGTTATTTTTGCTATGAAGTTATTCTAATTTATTAATGACTTTCAGTTTATATGCATTTTGTATTATTTGATCTAACTAAAGTTACTATAATTCAGTAAGAAAGTAAATTTTCTCTTTAAAAAGAATAAAAAAAAATAAAAAAAAATCCCATTATACATTCGCATTTGAAAGTACAATAATTTAAGCAAAATTTATAATAGCGTAAAGAAATGGATCAAATGTTTTTTTGCTATATATCAGAGGAATCCAACTGGCAGATTGCCAAGAATGCTCTATTTTGGAACGAAGATACTCATGATTAAAAGTATATTGATTAAATATTAAAATTTCTGTCTTCTTAGAAATGTTACTCGGAAACTTTTATAAGTGTTTTGTTTATTGTTGATTTCATTTATATATAGTGGTTGAATTTATCAGCATTCTACTGAATTTTTAATTGAATTTATGTGTATGAATAATCCTGCATTGTCTATTAAGACTCTCGAATTCGCTGTAATTATAGAAAAAAATCCGTTATCATTATTCCTTACTGAAAGCCCTTTGATGAAATAAATTATATCTATCAAACATATAACAATCATTTGTTGATTAGACCTATAAGAGCAACTTCGTTTCGAAAAATTAACTTTGAGTTCAACAATATAAAAATAACTCGAAATAGTGCTATGTGAGATAATGCAGAAATAGGAAAATTCGTTGTTTCTATATTCTTATCGGAACTGCAGAGTTAAGAAAATCACAGAGAAAATGTGAAACCACAATTTCTTCAATCTATTCTAATTTCTCTCATGTTTCTCTCTTATAATGTTTATATTTAACTTTATTTGCAATCATACTGCTTAACTTACGTGGAGAAAAAATACTATATGTTTATTAAATGTGTAATTTTTTCTTCTTTATTTCTTTCCTAAATATCTGCAATTCCAACAAAAATAACATTTTGGAGAACTTTTTAAAAAATATTCTCATGTTAATATTCTTTGTTTTATTAGGCAGAGATTATATTTTGCAAACACAATATGGTGATATACAAAACTATTAACATTTGACGTTAAATAAAAGAATTTTGACTACCTAGATTAAAAAAAGAGCTTTGAAAATCGTTTGCAACATTTTAGCATCTGACTTTAAGTTTCTTTAGTACGAGAATTAAATTTTTTAAAATTTTGTTAAAAAGACCTCTAAATCTAATAAGCAGATAAATATACATAAATGCGAATTTAAGATAATGTTTTATTACTTATAGATCAATATCCGAAAAACTGCAGCTCAAAATCTTTCTTTAAACTTAAACAAATGTGAAATAGAAAAATTTATAATACTGCTTTAGATGCAATCATAATATGATAGAAATGGAAATTCATTCATTTTAAGTTATTAAACTCATTTCAAAATCATAAAATTAAATAGTTAAATAAAATGCGTTTTTTTTTTATTTGTGGAAGAAAAGAAATAAAATGTTGTATAGAAAACATCAGATTTCAAGCTGATTAAAAAATTTAAGAGAGATGCTGCCTCAATAATTAATAATTCACTCATTAAATAATTAATTTAAAAATAATATATGAGTTGATTTATTCTTAATTAAACAATGATGTGCTTGACCATTCATTATTTCATGTGAAAAGAAGTAATTAATTATTCTATTTCTAACCGAGATAGGTGTCGAAGGTAACTATTCTGGTTTTCGAATAGAATAGTTTTTACGAATAAAATAGTTATCAAAATGACCTCCCATTTAATGATATGCATATGTATTCCAAAAACGAGACAGAAAGTTATCAAAGAAGCATTTGTACAAAAAAAAAAAATGATTTTTGACTCATAAAACCAAAATTTCTCATAGTCTAAAAATAATTTTCATTTATTGAAAAGTTGCTTTTATAAAACCTAAACATAAAGTAAAAATAACTTATACTTTGAGCTGTAAAAAGCATAATATATATATTTGTTTTATCACTAATTTTAAAGTATGCTAAAATAAAACTTTTTGATGTCGGAAATTCCATATATTTTTTAACAAAAGTTATACAGGTTTTGTTCAAAAAAGAAACTGTACTTATTAAAGTTTTAATGAGTCAACATATCAGCTCTATTGTAATTTCGTTGTATAAGCCTGTACATGCATTCGCTTGTATTAACTTTGAGCCAACATATACACTTTTTTTTGAAGAATGCCGTATGAATAGTAGATTGAAACCCACATTATTTTAAGCTTGTAGGTCTTTTTACATTTCGAAAACGGAATAACAACGAGTTTGCGAGAATTTTTGTATAAAATCGGCAAAATGTTTAACCGAAATATTGCAACAAGCTTATAAATAGAATAATTTTAGTCCATTTTGTGGGATGAAGCCTACCAATGTGTCATATCGGAAAAAATATTTACCAACCGTTACTCAAAATTCGAGAAATTTTATACATCAACATGTGAGCTTCATGCAGAGAAATGTATGCTCTGTTGACTGTAAGTTATATTTTAAATATCGAGACTGCTGAAAATTCTCATAATTTTAAAACGAAATCTGCAAACGAATCGCCTTGCAACAAAATTTGCGTTTTGTTTTTTGACTGATGAGAAAAACGCAAATAATATAACAGATAATCAAATATATCTTAATCTTACAAGTCATAACTCAACAAATTTAGTCCTCTGAGCTTTCCTTTCCTTCTAAAAGTAATATTTATCACGAAAAGTTAAGGTTTTGGAAATACCGAAATGTAAAAAGCAAAAACAAAAATTCGAAGCGGAATTTTGTAAGACAATTTCAAACTTAAATTTTTCTATTTTGTCAGAAATAAATAAAATATATTAAGAAAGACTTGTTGCTGACATTTTAGTACAATTCATGAAATAATTAATATGTTTACGCAATTGATGAAAGGTTTCTTGCATTTTATTTTACCTATGTGGATCGGATATACAACCCTCGCCATCTTTGAACAGCTATACTTTTTTTCCCATTAAATATTATAATGTATATAGTTTCATCAACGATAAATAAAATCTATTAGTAAACTCTTTTTTTTTGTATCTATTAATTTTAATTCATGAAATTTTTAATATATTTAAACAGCTCCTAAAATGCTTCTTAAATTCCAATTTACCTATGTGGAACGAATTCAGAAACTCCAAGACTTCACCATTTTTCAACTGTTCTGATTCTTTCCCTTCAAATATTATCCTTTATATATTTAGGAAAGAGATGTAGTTATATTTCAGACCCAAAATTCAGTAAACTGTTTTATTTTTCAAAAAAAAAAAATCTCTAGTGATAGTAGAAAAACAAATGCAAATCTCTCTCGAAATATAGGAGCTGGGTTGAAGGTAGCTAAACAATATCGGATTGAAAAAGATTATTTTCTGACACAAAACGGGACATATTAAATGCCACTTTTCGGAAAGCCAGTCAATGCCGTATTATTATTTTTCCCCGTACGCACACATTCTTCCCCACCCCTTCCATTTCCTTTTTTATCAATACCGTCGGGTAAAAATGGGAACTTCCATTATAAATCTCCAGTGAAGTGTGGCCGTCAATATGCCAAACACGCTGGCGAACCTGGGAGAATGGTTACGGGAAAGGGCATATTGCGTTTTGCTTTGGCGCGACTGCGAAATTGGGGAAGAATTTATTAAACTTTTGGCCCGTCAATGTTCCCGGAGACGGGGCTTCTACGAAAATATTTGTGCGGTCGAGGATTCCTACGTCCCTCCCACTTTGTAGAAGAAATTCCGTTAGGAGGCCTCTCTGTAACTCTTCATTACAAAGTAACTAGTCCTGGTTGCAAAAAGTCGACAGGAAAATTTACAAAAAGTTGTGATTAAAGCTTAATTTTATTGATTACTAGCCGCCTTTGGCGACCAGCCGGTTCGCCAATATTACCGCTCGCTACAATTTTCAATTAAATATTTTAAGTAACTGGTCTCTTAATAGATTCTCAAACAAAACAATTTTAATCTTCAAATTTTGATAGTCATACCAAACTTATACTGTTGTTTAGATCGTTTCGTTCAATTTACTCTATATATTTTGCTAATTTGTTGTCATTTCCGGTAAAACGTCAACTTTAATTTAAAGTGAAAATGATGAAATTGCAATTAATATAAAGATATTTTTTAATAAAACCAAGCGTTTTATTTTATTTATCATCTTTATTGCTATTTATTTATTACTATTATTATTGAATATGAGTATTGCAAACAGAATATCTCTGCATTTAAGTCTTATGTGAACTACAAAATATTTTTGATAATTTATGTAATATCTCAAAGAATAATTCAACAAAAATTTCTCAGATTTAGCATAAAATTCAGTTTTTAGTTTTGCTTTCAAAAGGATTGAAATGAAATCAATAATAATATTTTGTTCCAGCCTATAAATATATTTCAAAAATTATGAAATCTAAATTTAATGCAGTAAGGTATCATATTCTGAGAAATATTCTGGATACACCAAATTTTAAATAAATGAATGAATTTTTCTAATTTCCACGATCAACTAAGACTTATTTATGAAGTTTTGAATGTTAAAAATCTAGAAAAACTCAACATTTTCATAATCTTAGGCCAATTATTCTTAGAAACCTGCGCGCTGATTGGCGTATTTTTTTTGAAACGATCGATGAAAAATCAAAAATTATCCTTTTTTTTTATTGAATAGTGATATTCAAATTTTCATAAATCAGTCAGTTTAAGTGATTGATTTAGTTGAATGGAAATTAACTCTTTTTATTTAAAATATTAGTGTTTCAAGAGCATTTTGTTATTCGTGATTTCGACAGCAGAAGCTTTATGTAAAATCAAAAATTCGTTATTTATTAGAGCATTTATTGAATTACGTTACATAAAATATAATCATTTTTCTATTTAAACCATTTTAGTAAATCTGTTGTGTTCGTGCGTCAACAAAAATAGAATGCAGACAAACTTATTATGAAACTAAATCTTATTACATTATAGATAATATTATCAAATTTACATCAACTTATTTTCATTCAAAATTCTAGCATCGTTTTTAAACAACAAATTAAAAGTTCCAAAAATATCACTGTTGCCAATCTGAATTTCACAACTATTTACAAAATAAAATTTATAATTATTAAAATAATCGTTTGCTACTTTTAAATAAAATATTTACGATTTATGTCGCAACAGATCTTTGTCTTACTAAAGGTTTACAAATTAGCTGTGTGGCCATGATTTGAATGGATATCTTGCTCATATTAAACAAAACTTGCCTTAAAATAAAACTTATTTATTGGATTAATAATATATAGAGTGTAAAAGATCATAAAAGAATTTTTCTTGAATTTATTTTTTAGAAAAAATAATATTTCATATTTGTTTCATTTCCTACAGACACGTGACGAAAATTATATTTTTGCAGATTTCATTTCCAAAAAGATTTAATTTATTTTCAGTTAGAGCTTTAATCAATGTGATGGCAACACTTTGAAAAAAGCTATTTTTTTCTCATGAATGCGAAACGTGCTTAATCCTCATTTTTATTTTTGACGAAAAAAAATTATTGAAAAACATAGTTAAAATATTTATTTAAAAATTCATTAAAAATAGAAATTTAATTTTAAGATTAAAACAGTAGTATCATTTAAAAGATAAATTTTTTATCTTTAACTTCATGTAAAAATCTTTTTTGTGCGGTAATATTTTCGGCAGTTATAGCAGAAACACGTCAAAATTTCGCTTAATTTTTAAATAAATAAAATTCTAGTTAAAAATTCGAAAAAATAACCCCCAGGTGCACATTCCCGGCCTCCAAGGTATACACGTGCCAAATTTGGTAGCTGTAGGTTGAATGGTCTGGTCTGTAGAGCGCCAACACACACACACACACACACACATTGAGCTTTATTATAAGTATAGATATAGATATAGATATGATGATTGTCACTGATCAGTGTACAAATTTTATTTTAGAATTTAAGTTAAAATTCAACATTATTCGCACTATTGCAGTTAGACGCTTTTCAGTGATCTGGGACTTAATTTATTAATTATATAATTGTTTCATTTTTTTAATTATTTTCTTGTATGGGATTTTTGACCTTTCTTATACTGAGTTTATAAAGGGAAAGTATTGTAAAAAAAAGGTACTTGTTGGTTGTAACTCGACCAAGACAAAATTTCGCCAAATTGGCGATATTAATTAGCAGCATGTAATTCGCATATGATTTGTTCTATATTTATGCACACACACGCACATAAATGTAATGATATTTTAAACTCTTAATTTAATCCAAATTAATTTCCAAAACTTTATCTTAATTTAGCCCTTCCTAACTTCATTCTAAAATATTCTCTTATTTCGTGATCCAATTCCACTTTCGGTTTAATTAGTCCCTTTGTAAAAATAATGCACCATCAGAACTACGTTTCAAATGAGAGTGATACTTCGGTACCCTTGGAAAGGTGTCAAAGGTCATTCCCTCGGCGCGTGGCCGGAAATCCTATGTTATATAAGGATAGTGATCATCTGTTCGTCCCTTTTTTCGTTCTTACTTCTGCTTTGTGCCACGCTGCGTTTTCTTGTTTATAATCATGCCTGCCACTCGGAATAGAATAAAACGAAACTAAAAATACCAAGTCTCTTCACTGCGTCGAACCTGCATTCTACTTCTTGGCCGCTGTTAAAACCGACAAGTACCAAAAATAATCGACCTCCAGAATTTTGAAGTATTTTCACCTTATCAAAAACAATTTCCCTCACTCCCCAAAACTCGTTTTGTAGCAGTTGCATTACAAATCAAATTCTGTCTCCTAGCCGGGACGTCGTCGGAGCCAGTGGGGGAGGATGTAGCAGTTGCATTACTCTTATCCTCTCTTTTGGATACGATGCCTGATTAGGCCATCCCATATGTCATCCCATAGTGCATTGCGATTGTAATTAGAATGAGATGTGATGCTGAACTGTGAAGCCACGTGCATGAATGTCTTCTTTGTGTTAGTGTATGTTTCAGTGTGTGAATGTGATTATTAAAGAAATGTTTCCAACAACATTCGTCCTGTTGCTTCCTGCACGGATCATAATAATCTACATACTACCACAGTTTTTTTTTAAATTATGTTTGTTTCCTTTCAAGCACAACGTCTGAGGAAATTTGGTGAGCCGTTTTTACACCAAATGGGTAATTTTCTATCAAATTTTGAACGAAGTTCTCACAAAGAAAGTTTGGGTAAAAGTGAACCATATAACTATAAAATATAAGGAACTAGATAGATAAAATGTGGAGTACAAATTTAGTATCTTAAGTATAGATTCGTATCAAAATTTAAACCAAATCAGTGAATGGATTGATTGTCTGTCAGTCCATACTTTCGCATACATGAAAATACGATGCAACAACAACAAAAAAGACTGAAATAAATAAAATTCAATACCGAATTTTAGAATTTAAAATATAAATACTTTTCAAATTTTACACCAAATTTATTAAAGGCTTGACCGGCTGTTAGTTTGTTCATTCTCATGTAAAGACCATAATAACTATAGAGCGTGAAAATGTCAGTAAATGAAATTTAGTATTTGATTTTGTTTTAAATGTTATTGCTCCTTTTTCACATTTTGATTTCAATGGGGAGAAATAAAAATGTTCAAAATATCCGATTTCCTTCGCTTTTTTTAAAGCATAAAAGGGCATACGCAGAACTTTGGAAATAAAAATCTGAGTACTTATAATTTGCCTCAAATGCCGCATTTTTTTTATTTTATTTATTATTATTTTGCAGAGCGAGTATTGTCATCATTAAGAAATACGCAAAATTGTTTCTGTGGGACCAATCTCACTGATTCATTTACGTAATGTGTTTTTGTTTTGGTTTCTATAAGAATTCCTAAAGTAAGCAAATCAAATAAAGATTTAATGAATAAAATTCCCACAACATTAATTTGCTTTAATAGTTGAGATTGTAAAAATCCGATGGTAAAAGTTTATTGACTGAATAATAAATTATACCAGAAATAAACTTCAAATACAACTGAATTGTGTGAAATTACTTGATTTTTACATTAAGTATAGAGAAAGTATAGCAATCGTCAAAAAATTAGAATTTGAGATTTCGAACGAATCCCCACGTTTTAGACCTTCATGAGTTCGAAAAGCACATTTCTGGCATTATGTTTGCCTTTCTGTGACAAAGATAATCAAAAACGCTTTGATCTACGATTGAAATATATGGTGATTGAAACATATGGTCTTTACATCAAATTAATAGACTTTAATAAATCTGTTCAGAGGAAGTCCGTCTGTCCGGCTATTCGAGTATAAGTTAACAAGATAACTACGAAACGAAGACAGTTACATACATAGGATTCGGTACACATATTTGACATCTTTAATATAAACACCTATTAAATTTTGAGTTAAATTCAACAAGGGATTAATCATCTATCGGCCATGTAAATGCGGTAACTGAAAAACACAATGACTTAAATATATTAGATTTAATATAGGATTTTGTGATTATAATAATTATAATTGTAGTTTTTATTTTAATTTTGATTTCTATCGGGTGAGAAAAACCTAATATAAAATACAAATTCGATTTTCGGATACTATCAATTGCATCCCAAAGATTAATTGTCAAAAAAAATTTATTAAGATCATACGATAAATTCAGTACTAGTGCTAAATTCAAGCCAAAAGGTAATATTTCCTATCCATTGTATACTAATGCCATGCAAAGCTTTCTCTGCCTTATCGAAAGTTTTACAATGTTCTGTGGGTTTGAGGATTATAGCTTTATTAGAAAATTGGCTCAAAATTTGATAACAATGCGCATTTTAAATGACGAAAATATGTATCAACTTCCATTTATCGAAATTTTAAGGACCGCGGTAGCCTGGTGGTAAGGTATCGGCTTGTGAGCCATAGGATTTCAGGTTCGAGACCCGATTCCACCGAAGAACCGTCGTGTAAGGGGGTCTGTTGCATGTTAAATCCGTCATGCCAAACGTCCTTCCGATGGTGTGGTGTGGAGTGGAGAGGGGGTGCCAACTCAGGGGTCGTCCTCGTGATCTGACCGCGGTTCAAAATTACGTGGTCCATCCCAAAATAGCTCCAATGTTTCTTTACAACAGGACATTAATATAACTAAACTTTATCTAAATTTTTGCATTTTTGAATAATAATGCTTATTTAAGTACAAAATGGCAGACGGTCAACCCCTATACGGATATGAGTAAAATTTGATACGAATCTAAATTTTAGATGCTCAATCTTACCGAATTTCATTTACCTAGTTCTTTATGTTATGTAGTTATCATATTCACTTGTACTGGGATAACCAGACAGACAGACTTCCTAAGAATGGATTTTGCTCGCAATTTGATGTAAATCTACAAATTTATTGTCAAGACCATATACTAAACTTCATTCGTCTAATTCAAAGCGTTTTTGAGTTATAGGGTTCACAGACAGACTGACCAACAGACCGACAGGAATAATGCAAAAAAAGTCTTTTTCAGACTCATGGAAGTTCTGAAAAGTTCGAATTCGTCAAAATCTCGATTCCAATGCTTCCTCTGTTTATATTTTGTATGAAAGAAAGGAGAAAATTATGGTTTATTTTTTATGAATTAATTACGCAATACATTGTTGGGTCTGATGATACATTTGTAGAGCTCTCTTCCCAATAAAATAATATATAGTCTCTGGAAATTATTTTCAGGGCGTCTCGAGTAACAACTTTTTGAATAAAGAGTAAAAACTTCTTGAACTTAATGGGCACAAAGTATTGTTCGTCCAAAGCAGCTGAGATTTCATTACAAGAGTTTTTCATTATTAGAGTTAAATACTAACTGAAAGTTTGATAATTAGCTATAATAAAAACGCCAATGAAATCTATAATGCAAAGCTGGGTTGAAGGTATTTCCGCCTTTTTGGCTTGCGTCGTTATCGGATGCGCAAAAGTGAGCTTTTGCTTCGGTTTTGAGCAACTCAAACATTTAAACCCAACTTGGCTGCCATTTTAATTTAGTTATGAAATCCATCTGTGGCTTTCATGGACAATTATACGCATTGCATTAGAAATCAAATTCTAAAATATATAATTTATCTTTAAAATCATACACGCAAAAAAAAGTTATATGTCTAAGCTATTAAAATACTTTTTTAATCAGGATTTCTCTTTAAGCTTAAGATAAGAAATTTTATAAATTTCTTTAACAGAGAGTTGAAGCATTTCATAAATAGCTATTGTTCGACAATCTATGTCAGTTACTTTCGATCCATTTCACCAGCAATCAACTGACTGCTAAAAGCAATTTACAGTTCATTAGTTAGCTAAGTGAAGCATTGAATTATTCCAATTGTAAAAACTTTTGGTTTTGCAACGAATTTGTTACAATTGATTGTTGCCATTCGATAGTAATTAATGAGAACGATTTCTGAAGCATGCACGTTAGCTTTTTAGAAATGTAGATTGTACCAAATTATTATATCCAAGATGAGTATGAAAATAAGATAATTCGATACATTTATAGAGCTAGATAAAATAGTTAAGTCTTTAATTATTAATTGTTCCATAATTTTATTTTTAAGTAGTTAAGAGTCACAAAATACACCAGGTAAGAATTTCTTCCTTATATTGATATATTAGTACGAATCTATAGTATTGCTTCTCTGCATTGTTAATGTTATCGTTCAAAAGAGAGAGTTACAGATATTCTTAATAACTTCAGAATAGATATGACCCCCGATTGAATTAAGTTTGACTAATAATTTTGGCAATTTGACAGTAAAAATTAAGGTTAAAAAAGTAAAAGAACTATTGCGATATCCCTATTTAAAGACGAAATCCGAGATCGTTCTAGAAAGTTCCATATCTTGTTTCGGAAACTATATAGCACGGGACTATATTGGAATCGTTCATAGTAGCAGAGATTCTGTGGAGTTTTGACTTTGGAAAGAGCTCTTTGGCTCTACTTTGAACGCTTGCTTGTTTTCTGTCTGCTTTTCTGGAAATTTCTGCAGGTGCTGTTTTTGTGTACTCCTCGCCTGTGATTTGTTACCTATGTTACGCGTTTTTCATGGAATAAAGTGTTGGTTTTTATAATTCACTGTGTCACATCACTTTCACCGCATACTTATTAGATGATTTTCATAACAATATATAGAACTATAAATATTCACACGGCTTTATCTGCGGCATGATGAATGTTATCGGAATTAAATACACAATGACATGAGATAAAGCTATGAAAATGTAGTAGAAAAAATAACATTGGTTTTTTAATTTTTTTCCCTGGCAATAATATAGATAGAAATCGAATCTAATAAATAAATGAAAATGAAGAAAACGGGAGAGAGAAGGAAATTAAAAGAATCCTGGAAATTATATACTATTAAAAGTTTAAATTATATGAAAATTATTTTCATAATAAATCCATAAAACCTCTCCCTGCGAATTTCTTATATAAAACAGCAAGAAAAAAAAAGACAGACTTTTGAGAAACAATTAATTGAAAATCAATTTCGAAAAGCATTTCGATAGTTCTTCTTTTAAATTAAATATAAATGTTCGAATGGTAACTCCAAAATTTTTAAAAGATTAGATGGAATTAGAATGTCGAATGCAGGATTTTTTTTTTTTTTTTTCATTTCTAAAAATTTTGGAGGAAAAGGATTGATTTTGTAAAAAGTTAGAGCAACACTGCAAATAAGTTTTCGATAGTTTAGTTATATTAACTTCTCGTTTGAAAGCAATATCATGGTTATTTTATGGTTGTTCTCGCAACTTTGAACGCATGTTAGATGACGGATAATCAGGCACCACTTCTCCAAGTTTTCCCACCACTTTACACCAATAAGTGGACGTTTGGTCACGACATCTGATTTAGCTTACACTAGGTGAACATACAAGGACTTTATTGGAATTGGATTTTGAACCTGGGGTCCTTCGGCTCTGAGTTCACGACCTTGCCCTAAGGCCACCGTGGCCTCTCAGTGATTGTTAGAAGACAATCCCCCCCCCACCTTATGAATATTATTAATATAAACAAATACGAGTGATAAATTACTCAAAGTATTAAATAAATGCTTTGTAATATTATTACTTTCTCATATAAGTAATACAGAGAAAGTATAGCAATCGTCAAAGAATTCGAAACTGTGATTTGGACGAATCTCCACGTTTTAGACCTTCCAGAGTTAGAAACACTCCTTTTTGGAAAATGTCCGTCTGTTGTGACAATGACGGCTCAAAAACTCTTTGAGCTAGATGGTTGAAATTTGGTATTTTGCGCATTTGCAGATTTCCATAAATTTTGAGAAAAATCTATTCAGAGGAAAGTTCGTCTGCCTGTCAGTTCAAATATAAGTTAACACGATAATAACAAAACTTAGAGAGTTTAGATATGCAGATTTAACGTCTGTAGAGTAGACACTTGTTCAAGTTTGAGACAAAACCAGAAACGGGTTTATTGTCTGCTAGCCTGTACTTTCAGAAACATATTAATGCGTTAATTCAAAAACGCATTCACTTAAATATATAAAATTAGATATGAGATTTTATAATTACATGTATAATTTTGTAAAAAATCTTGGATTCAATCGATCAATCGATTGAATCCAAGATAAACGTGTCTAAAGCACAAAAATTCGATTTTCGAATACTATTAACCGCATGGCAAGGATTGATTGCCAAACTTCGATGACTTTCCTCGGATGATATGACAGATTCAGTAAAAATGATAAATTCACGATAAAAGATAATATTTTGTAACTATTGTATTGTAATGTTATATAAAACGTTTTCTGGCATGACAAGTCCATTAGAGAATACTTGAGATAGTTTTGAAGAGATCACTTCCAATGGTATTAAAACTGATTGTTTCCAAGTGCTTTCAATCCTCATTACTACCTGAAAGTCGAATTTCATGGACACCGCAGACACATACATTCATGCAATGTAGACACTTCCTTTTATAAATAAAAATATTCCATATTCTGTAACTTCTAAAATTCCAAAACTTTGCAGCCAAATGCTACAAAAAATCCTATAAAATTCCATGGGTTATTTTTTTTAATTATATTTTTTTTATAGAAATTGCACTTTTTGAAATTCTACCCTCTGCATATCCTTTCGGAATGGAAAAAAAATTAGCAATAGCAATTTAGATAATCAAAGATTTTAATTTTTTCAACCTTTCATCGAATTTTTTGCTCAATCTAATAAATTGTTCATTTTGAAAAAAATTCGAAACTCTTCTTTTTTTTTTAATAAAAAAAGAATGGTAAGCGTTAAACCGTTCATTGATTTTAAAGTTCAGAATTTTTAAAAAAAATTCTTATTTTTGAGACTTTATTGCAAGACTTTTTATAAGAATTTATTTATGAAGAAATATAAAACCTTTTCGTCTGCCGGATTTCTATTTTATCAAATATTTATAGTCTAGTTTAATTGAAAAGAAATATTTCATAATATATGTTATTTATCAAATTTTCCTAGAGTATATTGTTTTGGCGTTATTAATTTCAAATATTTTCTTATCAATCTTATAAAATTTTCAATTTTTAAAGGCACTTTTTATAAGTTTTGTATTTTTAATATTTATTAGATTCATAAATTAAAACTTTTATGTTTTATCCTCCATTAACTAAAATCCTGCACTAATTTGTTTCGATTGTAGATTTATATAATTTTTGTTTGTAGACAGACTTTTGTTTCTTCTTCTCTTCTCTTTTTATAAAATGGTTTATTTAGTTTAAAATTTTAACATATATTTTTTAACTAACAATGTATTAAACATTTATTATAGATTAATTATTTTATTTTTATGGAAATACGTACGTTTTTACTTATTTATTGTGACTCTTGACTGCGCATTATCTATACTGTATGCGATATCATTTAAACAAATGTTAATCAATAACCAAGTGTGCGTAATGTAACAGACGAGAGTCTTGCTTGACTAAAAGTTAAAAATATTTTAATATTTTATAATTCGATATAATTTGTATTTTTACAAATTTATTAATTAGGCAATTTGGTTAATGATATCGTTTTAATCGAACTCGTTGGAGGGGGCGTTAGTAATGGAGCCATGGGTAGCTGCTTGATTGAAAATCCACCACTGATGATACCTGCATTTGTTTTTCCGCTGTTATTTCGGAACTTATCGAACATCTATTTTTCTGAAATAAATGAGAAAAAGTTGGAGAAAAATCTATGAAATTATGAATTATGTAGTGTCTTCCAAGAATGAATGGCCCAGCATAGGCAAATATGACTCTTGCGCCAATAAACAACAACAACCAAAAATGCATACCATAATGCTTATAAATAACTGAGAAACTAAAGTTGTTAAAAAAATATTCGACATTGACAAGTTTTTATTCCCATTTGTTGATACTTATAAAACACTTTTAAAAACCTTCCGGCGCATTTTAGATCGGAAACTGGCAAACAAAATTACAGAAGTATCTTTCCAGTTAACTGCAACTTTGTCGAACTTCGGGGGGCTTTGAAAGAGTAACTTATCCAGAATACATTTAAGTTTATTAAATATGAAAAATCTCCCCGCCTTCTAATCCTCTTTTAACTTTGAACACTCCTAATTGGAACGAACCCTGCTCTGCTGAGTATCAGGCTTTTCTGCAGTCTGGAACTACGGAAACTCACAATTTGGCGACGTCCAAATCCCTCGGTAATTAGGCGTTAGTAGCACCCCTGAGAATTAAGCTCCACAGGTAGCAACAGTAAAACAAACATTAATCCATTCGCCATTTTCGAGAAGTTTCCTTTTCCCCGCACATCCATCTAATAGCACAGACGATAGATAGTAATAAAATAAAAATGGCAAAAATAGAATAAAAACAGGCTCGGAACGCGAGCTTTCTCTCTGGATGCCCGCTCGGATTAACATCTGCTCTCACCAATAAGGCACTCAAAACATTAAGAATATAATTCAATTTAACTCCATTTAAATTGATAACATTTCCTTTAATTAAAGCTCTCTCGATCTCTTTTACAAGAGGAATAAATAAGCTATGAAAACTGAGTCTCCTCCACGTCGTGCGAAATGTAGATGCCAGCCTTCCATCTGAAGGATTAAAGCTGCGGCGAACTTGTTTTGTGCTCCTCTTTGCACAGTTAGGCAATATAATTAACAGGGCGAAAACACTGTTCTTAATTAGGTTATTAACTGCGTGCTCCCTGAATCTTTCTAAACTAGCACGCGGTAATTAAACAACGTGGAAAAGGCGGGCCTAGCCAACAGAGCAGATTAGAAAGATTTTAACCTCCCTGCCACCCCCTTCCTTTTACTCGACCCCCATACCCCCACCAAGCCCTTCTCTTCCTACTCCATCCACCCACCCCATTTTCTTCGAAGGAAAACCCTTCCGTCCCTTTTGATCAATTCCAAGCAGTGTTTGCTCTGTGATTTATACATCGGCGTTGGCGTCGTAATTTTAATTTTGACGAAAGAAAATATGGCTACAGCAGATCGCGAGTAGTAAAGTTATATTTTTGCTGATTTGGTTCCCATTTTTTTATTTTTTTATTTCTTTCTTTCTTCTACCAGTGTTGCTCTGTTCCTTGAATCATATCCTTCGCCATCGCAGACTATCGAACGTAACTCGGTAATTAGTATGGAGGCCTCTTAATAATTTGTATTTCTGGCGCCCGACGTAAATTGAGTCTTAGGTGTACGCATAGCTCCATGGGATTTGTTGCTGTTTCCCGAAATGAAGAAAGATGTTTTGGAAGAGGATTTTCTTAATTAAATTACCTTCTCTTCATCCAACCACTTGTCGAGCTGACAGTTTACTTACTTCCGAACGCTGTTGTCGTCGGGAGAAGTAAAAAGAAACCTCGAAGCAAAAGTGTACTATTTTAACACGAAATGACAGAACCTGTCGGAAAACCTCCTTTTCTGCTTCCCCTACTTCTCCAGTGGAATAAGTAGGTAAGTATATTAGTATCTGATACTTGAAATTTTAAAAATAAGGTTTTAAATTCATTGAAAGGTTTCAAGATGATTTCTATTTAAATAATTAGTTTTCGAGTTTATTATTTATAATATTTCGATCCTTTTAAAACTTTAGCTTCAAATTATGTTGCAACAGCAGCTTCTCAATTTGATGACATTTTTCTTTTCAGAAATACGCCATTTTGAACAAAAAAAAAAAAATGCAAATAGGTGCCAAAAAATGAATCAAGCTGTGCTCTCGATATATCCGCATGCTCAATGGATACTACTGCGATAGTATAATAATACGAATACTGTTCGTTTCAGTATCCCGAGACTACCATTTTTCGACGATTCTACCTAGACATGTGGGAGATGTAAAAGAATGATTAAACTTCCGGAGTTCTTCATTCTTCGGCCTTAATTTCCTCCCCATTAGATACTTTTTCCTTCTATTTTTCTTCCACATATATGTGACTGTCGTGTCGTTTCTAATTGTACCATTTTATTGTAATTCAAAAGTGCGAATTGATTGCTTATTTGGCTAGTTCAAATGATAAAAAACTTTCAGAATTGGTACCAAAAATATTTTATATAATATCATTAAATGTGACTGAGATTATTTATTATTACTTTCAAAATGTTATCAAAAAATCAATAACAAATAAAAAAAAAGGGGGGGTTAATCTACAAAACTATTATTATTTTGTAAAAAGGGAATTACCAAATTTTAAGAATAGATATCTCTTATTTATTCATCATAATTTAATATTTTGACTTCCCACAGAAAATAAAAACTGTTTTAAAATATTTTATTGTGATTTAGCATCATTATCCAACATTATTGCGTGTTATCCATAGAGCTTTATATCAGCTCTATGGTGTTATCTCTAGTTTTTACGCCTCCTAAGTCCGCGTATAGTCCAAGTTCACTATACTATTAAATGTAAATTTCTCATCCTTTTACCCTTATATTCACTAAATAAATACATCCTGACTCACGCGAAAAAGAGGGGAGGGTTTTAAAATCTGAGAATGAACATTAACAGATGATAGATACGAATAACAAATAACGGATAGAAATCCTGTTAATGGTACACAGATAGTGAATAGGAACCTTACTAATGGATTGCATCAAGTACTTGAGCAGTGATTCTGCATTAAAGGTTTTTTTTTTTTTCCAGGAGCATTTTATTTTGAAGAAAAGTACAAACAAATGAAGAAAATGGTACAGAATGTTTTGAACATATAAGCATATCTCAATGGATACGAATACAACAGAACAATAGTACAAATAATAACAGATGTACATCTCAGAGCGATTTGTTTTTGAAATTTTAATTAAAATTTTGTTAAAAAAAAAAAATTAAACCGAATTTTGGCCTTTTTTCTTTCGTAACTTTCAAAAAGATTATTGTACGAAAAAGAATTTTGCAGCATTTCAAAACTTTAAAAAATTCGCTTTTTACTGATATCAATTTAATAATCGCTCGATTTTTTTTTTGTCTAATTTTGAAAAATATATTACATTGTTGCTCAGAAATTCAAACTGCTTCCTTGGTCTCATCGATTAATCGCGTGTATTTTTTTTCTTTTCACGATTAAAAACTGAAGAAGAAGGATTCTGTTAATATCTGTGTAATTTACAAGACAAATAAAAGTTAGGAGTTATTCCAATATCACGAAATCAGAAGACAAAGGATCCGGATATTTCTCTTTCGCTCTTTTCAAAGCACTATGATGTTAAGAGATTGTTTTCATTAGAAAGGTTTGTGTGTACAATTAATAGAATTTAAAGAAGATAATTGAAATGGGTTTGGTGCTAGATAATTTGGTGGAATCGTGGATACGAAGTTATATTAAAAAGCTTAAACTGAAATCAAATATCATCCCCGGTGAGTCAGCTGGTCGTCTAAGGCGAATAGAAACAAAATAAAACAATACTATGAAACAAAAAAAACAAAAACTGAGATTTAAATCCGTATAGTAATACACAAGCATAAAATCATTTCGTAGCATTACTTTTTCACAGAATGTCAATATTTTATGCAAACAAAAATTTATTCGCCTAAAAAATACAAAAAGATTGATATTGATTCAAAATAAGAAAAAACATTTTTTTTTACAAAAATAAAATGCTATCCTGAAAAATTTGGTAATGGTAATTAAATAATGTAAGATGTATTATAATATTAATAATTTAAAATGATCTGATTCTCCAATAGGAAGTAAAACTGAAAGAAAAAAAATCGTTAGAAGTAAAGGGGAGGGGGTCTATATCTAAAGTCATAGAAAAAGTTGAGGTATAAATTTCTAACTTAATGCTGCTGAGTTAAATATACGTTAGAAATTATTTATACAGCTATTCTAAAAAAATCTGCACTTTCTAATAAACTGTTTGCAAAGAAAAAATATTATTTGAATTTCTTTTTCGTTTGTTTGATTATCCATTGCCAAATTTAAATATTCTTTAATTTAAAATTATCGACTTCAGTAGAAACTTTACCATATAATGTAAAGATGCAACTATTTCACAGCAATTAAAAACAAAACTATATATATATATATATATATATATATATATATATATAT
>JAPMOR010015330.1:558485-572352 GCA_026543865.1 Argiope aurantia
GATTTTCAAAATTTGATAAACAATTAAATAGAAGCAGGCAATTTTGAAATTAGAAATGCATAGATAATCCGTCGTGTATCTTTAATAATAATGTAGTAATGAGATAATTATGAAAATGGGGATTTAATAGTAACTAGTTAATTAACATTATAATTAATTGTGATAGTTTAATAATAATAAGACATTTAATAATATTAAATCCAGCTTTTATTCTGTGTATAAACTATATTCATTATAAATAAAATTTCAATTGATTAAAAAGGAAGAAAGTTTTGACTTTTCTCGACGATATTTTCCGAAAATATTATCTCGCTACAACTATTTTTGAACCACATTAAAATTCAAAACATTTTTTTTCCATAAAATTTGCTTTTGTCACTTAAATAAACTTTTCAAAATTTATCTTTTATTTAATTTTTAATAGCATTTTTATAATTGAAGAGCAAGAATTCATAGAGAGAATTGTTATTTGAATGGATTAGCAGAATTCCATGAATACACACAAAGAAAAGTTTAATAGCAACAGATTTATATAAGGAATAACTATTACTTTGGTATTTGAGAATAAAATTTTAAGTATCTCTTATATAAATAACATTATTAATTTATAAAGAAAATTAACTTTCAAAATTTTTTGAAAATCGTTTGCTTTAATTGATATTCTTATTTTAATAAAAAAGAAAGAAAAATTAGAACGATAAAAGAATTGTGGGTATTGTAATACTTTATCTAAAAATAGATTTTAGATAAAAAAAATATTAGATATGAAAGTATTTTATTTCTATGTAACACATAGTATATAGCTAGTAAATAAACAAACACACATACATTTTCATAAAGTAATTTAAAGAAAAAGCAAACCTACAATAAATTTTCAACCTCTGGTCAAACTAAAAATATGTTGAAATGGAAAATTCAATTGTTCAGTTTATTAAAAGTAGTGACCTCATAACCTGTACTACCTGAAACTACAAAATGCTAAAATTCGCCCCTAAATTATAGGATTTCCAATAAAGAATCGAACTTATCAATATGTTCTGTTCTAATATTAACTATAAAAAAAAAGGAAAGTCTTGTTATTTTTAAAAAAATAATCCTCCAAAATGTTTCTTTTCTGTTATTCTAAAATATTTTAAACCAAGTTTCAAAATCAACCTGTGCCATTTTAGAAACAGGATTTAAAAAAAAAGAAAAAAAGACTGATGATGTTTGTTCAAGTACGGTGAGAATTTTCCTCTTCAAACATCTATAACATATGGGTATGATATGCAAAGGAGAAGTTTTAACAACAGCTACACTTCTCAGCTAAAGATTGAATCGCATCACAACAGCCCGCTAACAAACCTCGACCCCGCCTCCCCTCATTACAAATACATTCAGGGTCCACAATAACCAATAATGATTTAAACGAGGAAGAAACGCGAGTTTTACATCCCTTTCTCCCTCGTGTGACGGTTTTCGATTCTTGTCCAAGCAGGTTTTGGGGAAAATCTTTTTGTATATGGTCGTTAGCTTGTATTTTTCTGCTAGAGCTAGATTGTTGATTTAATTCCATTTTTGGCGTTTCTTCCTGTAGTCAAAGCTGGAATTAACGCTATTGTGATGTATGAATTTCAGATAATATTCAGGCAGATGTTTCAAAATACTCTTTTAAGCAAACGAGATTTATGAAGGCAGCTGTTTCGGAATGTGTGGCTTGTTGTTGAGAATTCGTTTCATTCTCTTGAAAAAGGAATCAGAAGATTTTTTTTCCCCTTAAACTCATTTGTAAAATGAAATTTCTGCGTATCTGTCAAGAAATTGAAAATTTTTCACGTGCTGGTATGTTGGAATTACCGTAATGATATTCGGAATGCTATGTATGAAGAAAAGAACTTGCAACATTTTGTAACGTTGAGGACAGATTGAGTAAAATTGAAGATAAAAGAACAATATCAAATCTTTACTAATAATAAAGGCAAATATGTTTGTATGTGTAAGTTGTCCATATACAGAGCACATTGTTTGATTTAAAGCTGCCAAATTTGATTCAGGTGTATTTTTTAGGATGCAAATGCTTGCAGCTAAATGATTTTTTTTTTTAAATTTTAACTGGACATAAATCAGGGGTGATTTTAGCTTGACCCGCGTTAGCTCTCAAAAGTATAATTCAACAAACATTATTTGTACACTATTTTAAAATTTGAATAATTATTTTTTATGATACCGATTGAATTATCATGTAATTATTTTTTGAATATTTTTTTTTATTTTTTTATTTTTAAAGCATGAATTTGTGTATATTTTTCAACAATATGGTATTTCATTATTGCAATAAAATTCCTTTTTTTAAAAAATATTTTTACAATTAAATAATTGTAAAAACATTTAATTTAAATTCAAATATTTAATTGTAAATTCTCAAATAAATAATTGCAGGATTTTCTTTCATCGTCGAAAGTTAAGGGGGAAAAACAGTTTCTATTTAATATCAGTTAGTTCATGCTCAGTTTACACGAGATATAAGAAAATGAAGTTATGCTCCGTGAATACAATTGTGTGTGTGTGTGTGTGTGTGTGTGTGTTTGTGTGTGTGTGTGTACGACCAGCCGGTTCATCAGGAATATTGCTTGCGTTTCATTTCAATTGACTGGTAAAATAACCGGCAAACTTTTACCACTTAGCTGTTATATTTTGATTTCATATATGTTGTATTAATCTTTTATAATCCAATATCCAAAAATATAACTATTTTCGAAAATTTTTCAAAAAATAAATCTTGCACGCTATCGCATACTTTAAATAGTTTGCGTAAATTTATCTTAATGCATTCCCCAAAAGATATTTTTGCATTTTAAATTTTGGCGGATATATAACTTATGCTACTTTTAAAGCCTTACACCATTTGTTCTAAAGGCCCTCACCGGCCACAGTACAATCCTCCCTGTAGGAAGTAAGTCCCGTCATCGATGGGAGGTGTCAAATCCCAAACCTATTTGTGTACCCTCCAAGGTGGCGAGATCCAAGGTCATCCAGTAATTTTTCCGTGTGCCTTCGTGGCGGATCGGAGGTCAAATGTATGACTTACACCATTTGTTCCTTGAACTGTGCATTTCCTTAATTCCCTATTATCATACATACAATTATAACCACAGGAAAGAAGAGCAATATTTAAAAATGAATGCACTCTTAAGAATTTTTCATAATTACTTAATATATGAAATTAAATATTAATTGGACATACAAAAAAATTCGAACATTTTATTAAAAGTTAATATAAATCAAATTTTCATATTTTTATCGTTAAAAATGGAAAAAGAGCGGGGATGATTTCCCGAAACTTTCATCCATACTCTCTCATAAAGACCTTATTTCCTTTCTTCTACATAAAATGGGGTTTAGTTTGGTTATATTAATGTCCCGTTGTAAAACAACACTAAGGCAATTTTAAGATGTAACTCGTAATTTGGAACCGCGATCAGATGGCGAGGACGACACCTCAGCTGGCACTCCCTCCTCACACTAGCGGGAGGACGTTTGGTGGGCAATAGGCTCCCTTACACGACGGCTCTTCGGTGGAATCGGGTTTCGAACCTGAAACCCAACGGCCCACGAACCGATAATCTTACAACCAGGCCACCGCGGTCCAACGAAAAATGGGGAATCATAGGTAAAGCTGCTAATGCCTTACATGACATTGGTGAGAAATAGTTACGAAATATATATCTTTGTCTTAGATCTAGCATTTTCACTGAATCTATTGCGAGGAAATGTAATTTGAAAGTTTTTTTTTCCCCCTAACGGATGGGATTTTTTTTTTTTTTTTTTTTTTTTTTTTGACATGGAGCTACAGTTGTAGCCACAAGATCACATACCGAATATGATGGATTTAAGTTATTGCGTTTACACGCATGCATGCAGACAAAAAAAAAATGATAATCTGGATTACCATTTTTTCTGACGGCTTTGATTCAAAATTTGATAAGTATCTATATTTCATGTGTACGAAATTTTACTGACGGCTTTTTGCGTTTTGTAATTATTGAGTTCACTTGTACTCGAACAGTCAAACAGATTTTCTGTCAATGGATCTCGTTCAAAATTTAATAGAAATCTACAAATCTGATCGAATTTAAAATACCAAATTTCATTCGTCTAATTCAAAGCGTTTTAGAGTTCCTGTAATCATAGACTAACAATGCCAAAAATTGTTTTTTTTTTTTTTTTTATCGGTTTCGGGAAGTCTGCAACGTGGACTCTCGCCAAAATCTCGAGCTCAAATTTTTTGACGGTTACAATACTTCCTCTATATACTTCGTGTACGAGAAAATAAAAATTTCAGAATGAAATAGTGGCAACGAAAACGAGTTGAATTTTACCTCGACAATAAAACTTATTATTGTAAAATACGCTTTAAATATAATTTTAAAAATGAATAAAAATATAAAGAAACTGACTACATAAAGTATTTTTTTTTTAAATGATGGAAAAATCATTTTGTGCTGTAAAAGTTTTGGAATTTATCACTGAAAAACCAAAAAATCTCGCTTAATTTTTATTTGATTAAAATTATAATTAAGATTTTTTTTTAAACCATTCCCTGGTGTACATTTCTATCTTTCAAAATATATATGTACCAACTTTTTAGCTCTAATTCAAAGCTCCGGCCTGTAGTGCGCCAATATTTAGACGGAAACACAGGCATCCACCTTTTTATCTTTATCATTAATGGAAATTATAACATAAACAGACCGAGCACAAGTAGCGTATCTTACTCTTCTATTAAGAATAAAATTTTAGATCTCTTTACAGAATTTTTCTTCTGAAAATTCTTTAAAAAGCAAAAACAAACATATAATTTCTCCGTCGTCTTTATAATTTTTTTTCTTTATATATATTTTTTTCTTTATAATAATTTTTTTCCTTCTTTATAATTCTTTTTTATTCTTTATAATTTATTTTTATTAAGAAAAAAATAATCAAATCTGTAAAATTATTTTAAACTTAATGCAAATATGATTTTTCATTGCCTTTAAAATAAAACGTAATTTCTTATGCCTGTACTTCATTTTCCATTATCCTATCTATTTTTCTATTAAGGAATCGAAGCAAGATTTTTTCTTAAAGGAAATGAGGTCTCAAATATTCGTCCACCATAGAAATGGGGTGGAGATGGGGGGAGTTACTAGCGAAAAAATAAAATTTCCTTATGGTAAATATTAAAATTATTATCAATGCTGCAGCTTAAATGCTGTAAAATTTAATCTTCATTCCTTTCAATGTTATATCATTAGAAAAATTAACCATCAGCCTAGAAATAAATTTCTCTTTTCACAGAATATGCAAAGTATATTTAATTTTAGCATTTTAGGAGTACATTAAAACTCTCTTTCTCAAATCAAATATTTCTAAAATTAAAAAAAAAACTAAGTAAATTTTGAGTTAAAGATTTAAATTTTTTTTATTTAATTAAGTACTGCCTCTTAGGAATACACAAAAAATCTTAAAGTTATATTTACTTCGTTGCGTATATAGTGATATCACGCAAGAAGCTTTTCTATGCATCCTAAACTTCTAGCATACATTATAAGGTAGCTTTTCAGATTCAAAAAATTATCACATAGCAGTTATATTATTAAAAAATCGTTGCGATGTACGCATTTTCACCCTTTATAGCATATTTCTACCAAATTTGTTACTAATTTAGGTAATTAGTACTAACAAACAATACCAGTTTAAATGGTTTCCTATAGAGCATCAACACACATTATTCTTTATTAACGGAAGAGATCCGAAAAATAATTGTTTTCGTGAAAGAAGAGGGCATTTTTGTATTTATTGTAAGTTTTCAATTTCTTAATATCTTTCGTCATTTAAGAACCCCTACATTAATAGCTAGTTTATGAAACACAAAGGAGGTAGTTTCCATCAGATAGCCCAGTTAAATAACGTTAAACAACCAGAAAAAAATTTCATTTTCTTCCTGAATAAAATGTCTATCGTTAAACAGGTTCATCCTTCGCAGATTTCTTTTTAGTGGTCATTTTTCTTCAAGAAAAAAAATCTCTTCAAAAAAATCCAGCTCTGCGTTGTTCTAAAAATAAAGCAGATAGTTCAATTCGATAAAGAAAGCTTACTAAACAATTCCATATTATTCTTTTCTATAAAGCATCTGTGAAATGACATAAAAGTATATAAAAAACCACAATTGGGCACATTTTCACAACCAAAAATTAAACTATCTCATGGGAGAAAATCTCGAGAAAATTCTGCCTGTTACTTGTCTCTATTATCTACCTTGTAAAACACCAAATTTAGAAAATCCTTTGTCTACTAGCCTTAAAAACTGAACTTTGAAACCACACACTTTAGTGGCGTCATGATGCATTCAAATGGAGTAATGCAGAAGATTTAATTAGTAAAGGCAACTTACTTGTGGTTTTTGCTTTGAATGATTAAAGTGTAATAAGATTTAAACAATAGTAGGAAAAGTAAGTTTAATTATAAGTGTACATAATACTTTTGAAGATATCTTTGTAATTTTTTAGTAATTTTCTTTTAAATAATTATAACTACACGCATCAAAAGAGATAGCTTGGGCGATCGTGGACTTGATTTCCTTATAAAAAAAGATAGTACTTGTTTATCAATTGTATGATCGAGAGAAAAGATCGATATTTCTATCAAGATGTGAAAGATCGTGTTTTCTTTAATGGCATGAATCTACTATTTTACTGGAACTAGTCTACATGCTTTGGCGATTAATCACCGACATGTGGTTATAAACAACAGTATGCCAACGACTGACCAAATATGGAATACATATTTTAGACGCTTTTTACTTTCTCATGTACGAAGTAAAGAGAAAGTGTAGTAATTATCGAAAAATTCCAAATCGAGATTTTGACGAATCTGCTCGTTTTGGATCTTCCTGAATTCGAAAAACACATTCTTAGAAATGTCAGTCAGTTACAAAGATAACTACAAAACCCTTTGAGATAGACGGTTAAAATTCAGCATACGGTCTTTACATTAAATTTGCAGATTTCTATCAAATTATGAGTAAAATCTGTTCAGAGGAAGTCCATTTGTCCGGCTGAGCGAATATGAGTTAACATGATAACTGTAAAATAAAAAGAGATAGATAGATAAAATTCGGTACACAAATTTAACATCTATAGAGTAGACATTTGTTAAATGTCGAGCCAAATCCAACATGGATTTGATCGTCTATTTGTCTGTATTTTGTGAGCGCAATTACTCAACATGTAAACTTGATTACTCAAAACCGAATTGACTAAATTATATCAAATTTAGTTTTGAGATTTTAAGACTACAAATAAAGTTTTATGTCAAATTTTGGTTTCAATAGGTTGATAAAAACGTGTCAAAACACAAATTCGATTTTTAACCCCTGTTACCCACATACCTGGGATTAATCGCCAAAACACTCGCCAAGAATGACACGATAGATCCAGTCAAAATGTAAATCCAAGACAAAAGTCACTATTTCGTAACTATTGTACACCAGTGCCATGTAGAGTGTTCCCAGGGATTGGCACTTTTATGATAAATTTTGAGAAAAAGTGTTAGGGAAACCACTCCCCCCTTGTTTTAAGACCGACTGAAATAAAAATTCGCCGCGGAACTGTAATTGTAGTTACAAGATTGCAGTCATATGTCATTTATTTAAGTCCCTAAGTTTTTAAAATCGCGTATGCAAGTAGAAGAAAATAGAAACGGCACATGTTCAACCTCTTTGACGAATTTGGTTCAAAATTTAATAGGAACCTGTACTATAGATGCTGAATCTGTGTACCAAATTTTATTTATCGCGTTTTGAATTTGAATTATTTACGTTTTGAATTATCGTGTTCACTTATACTTGGCCAGTCAGATATGCAGAACTCCTCTTACGAACTTACGAACTTCGCTCAAATTTTGAAAGAAATCTACAAATTTGATGTAAAGACCATATACCAAAATTTAGCTTTAAGTCTTTTTGAGTTGTCGTTTTAAAGTAAGACGCAGTTTATTTTTCGGAATAAAAAAGGTCTGAAACATAGAGATAAGTCAAAATCTTGAATCCGAATCTTCTCTTTGTTTACTGCGTATCCAAGAAAGTAAAAAAAAAAAAGTTTAAATAAACGTAAAAGATTTGCACATAAGCATAATAAATCTAAAATATCTGCACAAATTAAATTGACAAGATCCCAGGTCTCATAAACATGAAGTTAGTTACACATGACGGTCGGTTACCAAGCAGTAAACACCCCGCAAATTCACTAGAAAGTAAAATTTTAAGTGTAGTAAAGCAATAACTTCAATGGACAAATTACTCCAGTTCCCATTTCATGCACAGAATTGTTAACTATTCACACCAAACTCGGAGTTCAGAAACAAATAAATTATAAAAGTTAAAAGAGAAATAGAATTTAAAAAATAATAAAAAAGAAAGAAAGGTAATATTACTTCCACCTTCAAAGAGAGAGAAACACAATGTCTGAAAAGTTCTTTCAAAAATTTTAAGATTCCAGTGACATAAAAATTTATTCGTGGTAAAAACATCCTCATTTCGCATCTTGAATATGCTACACCTAAATGATTCTTTTTATTTGCTCTCTATTTTTACTTATTTTGGAACTTTATTTATATATTATTTTTTTTTCTGTTAGGGAGAGAGACACTGTGCTTCAAAGCACTAATCAGAAAGCATTCCCCATAGACGCGACAAAAATTGCAAGTTTCAATTCTTTAAAAGCGCCTATATCGCTTGCGAAATGAGTCACTAATTAGTGGAGGAAAAGCCTGCCGCTTTCGGACTATGCAATTAGCGGTGAAAATCCTGGTGCTTTTTTACCCTGGCAAAACCAAGGGTCGCGCAAAGCCCTATTATTTAAATTCTCTCTCCCCGTTGAAGAAAAGCGAAAAGCTCTATTCATAATTAGCAAAACAAGACACTTTTCAAGAAAATGCAAAAAGAGAGAATGTGCAATGTGTTAGCGCAGAGTACCTGTTGTTGCGTATGTTTGCGCGAAAACTTTGCCTTGGCGTGTGTGTGTGGCTGTGTGCGTTGATTTTGCTACCATATTACTTTTCGGGCACAGATTTAAATTAGTGTTTTAGTTGTGTTGGAAGAGGTTGTATCCGATGGGAAAAGTGGTACAAAAGATGGAAGCCTGGAAAAAATCACATTACGGTAAAAATTATTTAGTTGCCTGCCTTCAAAAGCAGAGAGATGTTGAAACAGTAATTTGTTTCTCTTCCTTATTTTTCTACCCCCGTTTTTTTTTCCTTCAAAATTTTATATTCGTAATAGCTGACATTTATTTTTACATTCTTGAAACCTTTTTCAAGATTTAAAGCTATACAGTTTGTGTAAAATATGCTTTTAGAGACTTTTAACAGTAAAATTGTTCGTTAAATGTCAAAATTAAAAAACAAGTGCCGAAAATGAGATTTTGTACTTCTGTTTATGAAAAGAGAACTATCACTGACGTAAAGTCTGTGCTCGTCTGTTGCCATAGAAATGGATTTATTCCATTTTTTTAAAGGTATAATGCGCAGGAAACCTTAACCTGTATTCTGATTTCGCTGCCATTATTTTCGATAAAGATTTAAATTAGGATTTTTAAACTGTAAATAAAATGAGGGTTTGTATCGTATCTGAAAAGTGCTGTATTTGTAGTCTAAAATATTTGCATGACAAAGAGAATTGTTTAAGTACTATAACGAGAGACGATAACTTGTTTTAGAATTGCGTACTTTTAGATTATCTTTCAAACTTTTTTTTTTACTTTTACTTTTATATATACATAGTACAGAGAAAGTATGGCAAGCATCGAAAAATTCGAACACAAAAATTTAACAGTTTTCAGTTTGAAAAACACAGTTTTGGAAAATGTCTATCTCTCTGTGACAAAGATAATTCAAAAACGCTTTGATCTACACTGACGAAAATCGGTGAACCGTCTCTATACTAAATTGCATATTTCTATCAAATTTTGAACAAAATTCTTTCAGAGGAAGTCTCTCTGACCGGCTGTTCAAATATAATTTAACACGATAACTACAAAATTAAATGAGGCTAGAGAGATAAAATTTGATACAAATAATTAATAGCTATTATCTAAAGATCTTACAGATTTGGATCCAAGGGATTGACCGTCTGTCAATCTGCATTTTCAGAAACATATAAACACAATACCAAAGACGGAATGATTTAAATATATCAAATAGGGTATGCGTAATAAGTAATATAGGGTATGCGTAATAATAATAAGTAAAAATGTGACAACAATTGAAGTTTTGTACCAATTTTTTCTTTCAATCGGTTAGTAAAAACGTGTCTAAAACACAAATTCGATTTCCGGATGTTATTAACAGCATAACAAGGAATTAATCGCTAAAGAACTCGCCAAGGATGGCATGATGGAATAAGTAAAAATGTTATATTCACACCAAAAGTTAATATTTCTTGCGTATTGCACGCCTGGACCATGCAAGGCATTCCCTGGGATCATACCTTTAATAGAGAGTACGCGAGAACGTTTTGGGGAAACTATTCTGCTGGTTTTATTTTTAACTTTTGAATTTCTTTATTATTAACACTTGAGATTTGTTTTTATGTTTATAAAATTCATCCTTTCATTTGAAAAAAAAAATATTATTTTCGATAGCGAAATTTTAGATCGAAGGAGGTGGCTTCAGGATTTTCATTATTAAAAGTATTGGTTATTAAAAAATTTAATTTAAAAAGATTTGTTGAGAAAACACAAAAATTACATTCTTGTCCAAATATTTACGAAAAGAATTTAGAAAAATGACAATAAAATTGCATATTAATGGAAATATATATTAGCAAAAAGATTATTGAATGTTTAATGAAGATTTTTTGCAAGTGCAATATTTATAAGAGAGAAGCGCAGATAAAAAAGAATTTAAAAGCTCTTACCATGTCAGGAGTCATTTCTTACTTTTGGGTATCACAGAAAGTGAAAGCTATATTTATCAACCAATCTAAGCATCTAAAATGTTTTTAATGTCTTCTATGTTTAATGCCACAATGTCTTCAAAACCTTATTGTTAACATCAAAACGACAGACTTACGAAAAACTATAGAAACTGATATTTGTTTTAGTACATATTTTGATTTCAATATAATAATTTTTTATTCAATATATATTATAATATTTTCCAATATATATTATATTTTTGATTTCAATATATATTATAATATTATATAAACATTTATCTTTTGATTATTTGCTAATTAAATTATTTCTTTTCACAAATTTTTAATTCTGTAATTCTCTAATTGAGACATTTAATAAACAAAAAAGAATCATGTTACGTTATTTTATCCATTGATATTGCTCGGAACTCGAAATCAATATTAAATCATCAGGGTGGATTAAAAAAATATTTTAACAGCTTTTTTATACAAAAACTAAATCACTTTTAATGATTAACTATTTCACTGGGGATATTAGTTACATTTTAATTTCAATTAAATTGTCTATATATATTTCATGTCCATGATTCACTCAAATTGTCGGGGATCAAAACAGTGTTATTTAATTTTCATACACATGTTCTGTCCATTGTGCGCATGAACCTTTCTCGACTAGCCCTGTAACATTATACCGCTATTAAAACCATAAACATAAATATTTATCAAATCATGTTCACTGGTTTATCTGTCATCTAAATTTCACAACATTATAATTTCATTTTTTACACGTCTTGTAAACTACACAGATATTAAACAAAATCTTCCTTCTTTAGCTTTCAACAATGGAAGAAAATTACGTTAATTAAATATTTAATGAAACAGTGATAATGGTTTAAAATTCAGGTTAACAATATAATTTATTGTTGGTAATTAAGCAAAAAAATATATATTTAAAAAATTGCCATAATTCAGAAAGAAATTGAGCGACTATTTAATTGGTAGCTCTAAAAATATAATGTTTTTAATCTCGAAGCTGTTTAAAATTCATTTTTTACCATAACACTTTCGAAAATTATCCCGAAGGGACGCTAAAATTTCATTTATTTTCAATTAATTAAAGTTTCGAAAAAAAATCGTGCCATGATGAACGTTTCTACTTTCCAAAGTATATATGTGCCAAATTGGCATGTCAAAGTCCCAACGCACACATTCATTCATCTTTATTATTATCATAGATTGTCTCATATTTTAAGGATATCTTGAACGAAAAAATCAGATTTTGGAAATGTTTTAGCATCTGAACTGATTAATTAACCTTAACAGCTTTATAAACAGAACTTAAGATCCTCCTTGAGCAATTGGGTGTTGGGGAAAAAAAAGTTTCATTTTGGCACATAAAATGAATTACTTTTTTTTTTTTGAGTTTTATTTTCCATTTTCAGCTAGATATACAAAAATAGTCAAACTCATAAAATGTAACAAAAATCTTTTTCCATCATATAACACGGTTTATCCACTATCGATTACCTCTAATGTCGAATCATCAAAAACATGGGGTGAGAAACATCTGTTGACGTCGGAAATAGACCTAGTCACGAGAATATCTATTTTACAAGTGCTAATGTTTGCAAAAGGTAAGGTGAACTCGAAAATATTTGGTTTGGCACACCGTGTTCGTCGACACCTGTTGTATAAGTCCATGTGTGCTATTATTATCAAAGTGTTATATTTCCCGGAATAGCTTATTTCTCATTTAATTAACTTCTTTTCTTAGCATATAATATGATTCAAATTTTTTCAATTATTTGTCTTGATTCCTGGTAAAGTCACAAAGAAACTTTTCCAGTCATGAAGATGTTGATACTTGGCAAAGTGCTAGTTATCCGACAGATATCAATTTTGAACTAAATAAAGGTATCTGAAGTTTAGCTATGCATTCAGCAGCTACATTTTTTTTTTTTTTTACTTTCTCGTATGCCAAGTATAGATAAAGTAATGTAATCATGAAAAAACTCTTAACTCGATATTTTGACGAATACCCACATTTTAGAACTCCCCGAGTTTTAAAAAAAATTTGATAGATATATCTGCCTATCTGGGACAAATTAACACCAAAACACTTTGGCATAGAAGGATGAAATTTGGTATACTTGGTATTATTCTCCGGATTTCTATATTAGTATATTTGGTATTATTTTCCGGATTTCTGTATTGGTATATTTGGTATTATTTTCCAGATTTCTATATTGGCATATTTGATATTATTTTACAGATTTTTATATTGGTATATTTCATATTATTTTCCAGATTTCTATATTGGCATATTTAGTATTATTTTCCAGATTTCTATATTGGTATATTTGGTATTATTTTCCAGATTTCTATATTTATATTTGGTATTATTTTCCAGATTTCTTTATTGGTATATTTGGTATTATTTTCCAGATTTCTATATTGATATATTTGGTATTATTTTCCAGATTTCTATATTGGCATATTTGGTATTATTTTCCAGATTTCTATATTGGTATATTTGGTATTATTTTACAGATTTCTATATTGGTATATTTGGTATTATTTTACAGATTTCTGTATTGGTATATTTGGTATTATTTTCCAGATTTCTATATTGGTATATTTGGTATTATTTTCCAGATTTCTATATCGGCATATTTGGTATTATTTTCCAGATTTCTGTATTGGTATATTTGGTATTATTTTCCAGATTTCTATATTGGCATATTTGGTAGTATTTTCCAGATTTCTATATTGGCACATTTGGTATTATTTTCCAGATTTCTATATTGGCATATTTGGTAGTATTTTCCAGATTTCTATATTGAAATATTTGGTATTATTTTCCAGATTTCTATATTGGTATATTTGGTATTATTTTCCAGATTTCTTTATTGGTATATTTGGTATTATTTTCCA
>JAPMOR010015330.1:572362-603305 GCA_026543865.1 Argiope aurantia
TATTATTTTCCAGATTTCTTTATTGGTATATTTGGTATTATTTTCCAGATTTCTATATTGGTATATTTGGTATTATTTTACAGATTTCTATATTAGCATATTTGGTATTATTTTCCAGATTTCTATATTGGTATATTTGGTATTATTTTCTAATTTCTTTATTGGTATATTTGGTATTATTTTCCAGATTTCTATATTGGTATATTTTGGTATTATTTTCCAGATTTCTATATTGGTATATTTGGTATTATTTTCCAGATTTCTATATTGGTATATTTGGTATTATTTTCCAGATTTCTATAAAATTTTAAGCAAAATCAGTTCAGAGTAAGCCTGTCTGTGTAAGGTTGTCCGAATATAAGTTTACCCGATAACTACAAAACGAAGAAAGCTGGAATGATAAAATTTGGTGCACATATTTAACATTTATAATGGAGACGCCTATGAAAGCTTGAGCTAAATCCAACAAGGGATTGAATGCCTGTCTGTCTGGACTATTAGAAATTTAAAAGCGCCATGATGTATATATATATATATATATATATATGTGTGTGTGTGTGTGTGTGTGTGTATGTATATAGATTGATAGATAAATAGATAGATCAAATTTTGTATGGTATTTTTTTATTATAAGTGTAGTAAAAAAATTTGTGTCGAATTTTGGTTTTGCTCGGCTGGAAAGAACGTGTCTACAACACAAATTTGATTATCGAAGGATATTTACCCCATGCCAGCGATTAATCGCCGGAACACTAGCCAAGGAGCACACGATAGATTCGCTAAATTCATGCCAAAGTTTAATGTTTCATGACTTTTGTACACCAGTGTCATACAAGGTATTCTCTGGGATAATACCTTTATTAGAGAGTATAGGTGTAAGATTTGGAGACCAGTCCTACTAGTTGAGGTGAATTTTTGCTTTTCATTGGGTCAAAGGCATGATTAAATGATTATATAAAAGTAGATAAAACTTCTGTGGTAAATAATATCATCAACTCAATAAAGAACTCAGTACTTTTTGTTTCTCAGAATAAGTGTAGATAGACTTTGGGAATGTCATGTGATGAAAAAGTCCCGATTATTAAAAATTACTGGTTCCAGCAGAAAAGACAGACATATGGCATAAACAATACTCAAGTCACTCGTATTAATGAATTAAATTCTGTTGAAACATGTGAGAAACACATTTGGTTGAAACAGGAATCTGTAAGTACAGAAGTTATGCTTTTTATTAGAAAGGAGGATATATCAACCAGAAAACATCGGTATTTGGGAACGTTAAAAGTTTTATTATAATTTTTTTTTAAATAAAGTTCTCTCTTGTTTTTATAAATTATATTAGTACCGTATTACCTTTTTTAACAGTTTGACCTAGATTATTTGGTTTGTTGATAATATATATTCTATTTGTATTCTGAAGTGCCATCTGCTTATGTTATTAAATAAAATAGCCCCAGATAATTTTATTTGTAAGTAATATGTTATCTATGTTGAAGTACCATCTACTTATTCTATTTTCTTTAATTTATGTATATTTTAAAGCCGGGGAAAAAGGGAGTTGAGGCCATTTTTACCTCTAGTAAAGTTGACAGATTGTGTAGAAATATTAAGAAGCCCTGCTCTTTTTGACTATAAAGTGTTTAAATCCACATATTTTACTGTGAACGGAATCTGAAATGATTATATACTTTCTTGTATTCATATTTTATAGTCTATTAAGATTCTGGTTCATTATTTTCCCCTTTGAACGTGGATATTCGTTTTCCATGCATTATCTTTTAAGTTTGGAGAAAAAAAAAATGGGATTTTGAGATTGTTAACTTAAGTCCTAACATGCTTCAAGCACAATTTAAACTCACAATTAAATTATTTTTTATAATAAAACTATTATTCTGATTGATCTCATTAACTATTTTCAAGACGCTTATACATATTTTAAAACGAAGATAAACAACTGTTATTAAATTATATTTATTACTTTACTTTTATGAAAATTGTTAAAAGTACCTGAAACAGAAATTAATTATATCATACTGGAATTTCATCTCACAGAAAAATGAGGCATCCGAGAAACCGATAAAAGACACCATTCCAAAAAATAATTAAATCCAATACAATTAAAGTTCTCTTTCTCCAAAATCCATTTACATTTAAATAAAGAATGAATTCATTTTGAAATGGCAATAATTCAAATATTCTTACCAAATGAAATTGAAATGTAATAACTATATGATCAAACAATCAAATAACTCGCCAAACGAAATATGGATAAACAATCAATTCGCTCCAGCCTCCGTCTTCATTTCCATAACAAGGTAAAGAAATTAATCAGAAATAATTCAATTTAACGCCAACAGAAGTTTAATTAAAATCGACACAATAACGGAAAGTGTTTAGCTCGGCAACCTCCCTGCACCTTAAGGGATTCTCTAAATGCGAAAATCGTCCCTTTTTCTGGCTCTAAAAGCACCGATTCGGGGTGCTTTTATTAAACTGCATAACTTCATTAGGAAGGGCGGCAAAACAAACAACAAATATTGTTTCATTGATCCTTTTGGTGGAGGGACACTCCGCTAATTCAAACAAAGCCGGCTCATGACAAAAATGAGATTTCTCGCCATGATTCCGGGGGCAAATCGAATTTGCCTCTGAAAGACGTTAGGAATTCGTTTCCTTTCAATTATGATTTTTTTCGCTCCTTCTACCTTGACTCATTATTCTTCTTAGTTTTTGTCGACGCATGATTTTTTTTTCTGTCTTTTGTTTTTTGGCAATAAACAGAATGGGTTAAAGAGATAGCAAGCAATTCTCATTTACTGGTATTTAATTGTTTCGAATTAGTGGGGTTCTGAGACGGCGTTTAAAGTTAGACCTCGATTTCGTTGGTACATTCTGGTTCGAGGATGCGATTTGTGATTCTTTCTACCAAAACCGCGTTAGTGACACTGAGTATATAAATTTTCCAATCAAATTTTCTATTGTGAAGGCACATGCATAGAGGTTTTTAAAATATAAAAACCGTTTTGTATAAAATAGAATAGAATTCAAACTAATTGTAATGAGAAAATAAAATTGACTTCTGTATCACAATATAACTTCAATTTTGAAATGAAAAATAGCTTGGAATTGATTCTCTCTCTCTCTCTGTTTGTGTGTGTGTACGACCAGCTGGTTCGTCAGGAATATTGCTTGCGTTTCATTTCAATTGACTGGTAAAATAACAGGCAAAATTGCATAACTGGCAAATTTCAATTGAATGGCAAAATGAAGGCATCAGGAGTATGGCGTGGTATTTATACAAAGTGACGAATAAAAGTATCAAAATGTTCTCAATTGTTGAGGTTAGGGATTTATCAAAGATTTGTTTTGCGATATTTTTTGAAAATGAGAGCGGCATCTATTGATGATATATCTAAGAATCATGAACTTTCATGTGAAATTAAAATTGATAAAATGGATTAGTGTCTGGGCTTTCAGGAGTATTTCTTTAGTTTTACCAATTATTTTAAATAGATATATATTCTAATAAATAATAAATTTAATATAAATTTTAATGAGTAATGGAATTTACAATTTTTATATTCTTTCTAAATGAAAGTGTCCTTTCGTTGTCTTGAACCACATCTTCATCTTGACTGTGACATCACAAGAGGTGATTTCTTTGACAAAAATGCCATTTTCGATTGTTCGTAACAAGCTTTTTCTCCCTTTAAGATTGAGCTTAAATTATATCCTAAAACTGTTTTCTGATTTAGAATGCAGATCATTCTTTCTCATATTAAATTTACCTGTTATTTTACCATTCATCATCATTCTGTCAATTATCGTCAGGAACTTATAGTCCTCTTTACTTATAGTCTTGTCTAATATCAGTATGTAAATTATGAGCCAATTCAATTCGTCATGAAGTTTATAAAGAACATAGAAACATTCCTCATAGCAGAAGGTAAGCAAATTTTACTTTTATCAATTCATCAAGCCTTAAACTTTAACCTTAACTTGACCTTTAATTGCGATATGACAGAGATGCAAGATTTGAGATATCTGGAGGGATTCCATATGATTAACTATTCTGGATTTCTTTTGACTTAAAAGTTGTTAACTGACATAGTTTGGATATCAGTTTGTATAGCAATCGCTTGACATAGGATTCTGCCTTCCCTTAAGATATATCATAAACCTCTATTTTGTTAATGAGCTTTTGTCCTCGCTTTTTCTTTAATATTCATCAGACATTTATATACTTTGTCTGTATTTTTTAGGTATCTAACTTTAAGGTGGTTGCAATTTTGAAGTCATTAGAGTGTCTCAAATACGATATAATTCTACATGCAAAATGACGGACAAAGACGGAAAATCTTAGGCTTTGATTTGCAGGCCTAATTCCTAGGCTTAAAACTCTGCCCAACCCTTTCCGATAGAAGTGAGTTCTTCCCGAACGACTGCGTATTCGTTGCGAAGATCATTACATTTGTTCCACAAACTCTTTCGTCGGCCCAATCTTATTTCGTTATTAATTATTAACGAGTCGAGATTGATTCCAGCCCAAACGTAATTTGCCTTTGCGGGCTCCTGTATAATTAAGTTTAATTTAATCCAACGAGTAATACCAGTTTAATTGCCTCGCAACATGGCGGCGTTAATTAAACGAAGTTTTGTTGTTTCACACTTCCCGATAGAGGGCGCTCCCGGTAATAAGCTCGAGCGCGAGCCAATAATCCGATAGCGCGCCAACTACCTTCTCGCCGTGAAAGAGAGATATTAGTTTAATTAATGGCGATGAGAACCAGCAGTCGTTTTGTAATTAAATCTAATTTTAGTCGTATTTAATTTAATTGGCGAACGGGGAGAGGGAAAATTGTTAAAAAGAATTTTTCCCAACTAATATAATGCGCAGACGACATCGTTCGAAGAAGAAGAACGCCTAATAACTGTATATCTGAAAATGAAGTGAAGAGAGGAGGAAAGAACGACACAAACAACTTTTCTGCCACTCTTTTCTCCCAATCTGTTAGTTTCTCAGCGTTGGTATGGCAACAGCGCAATTCGTCGTTTGGTGGAGCTTCAAGTTTTGGAATTCTCTCTCTGTGTGCAAACTGTGAAGCTTTACTGCACCGTTCGTTTTCGACGCTGATGGATTTCTGGGGAAAAGATGCCGCCGAAATTAAATTTTATTGATAAACACAAAATGTAATTAAAAAACGAGGAATGGGGAAAATATTTTCCGGCGAATTTGATGCGTTTCGATTCGAATGTAATTTATCTCTCTCTCTCCCTCTCTCTCTCAGTCTTTCTGCGCGAACCGAAAATGAGATTTCAAGAAGGATTTCTTTCTAAATTGATTTGATTTTCAAAAGTTATCGTCATTCGTTTTGCTCGTCTCTCAAAAATATTTTTCGCTTTTCCGGTCTTAACCACAGTAGTTTATTTCAATCCTGAGTGATTACCTTTTAATGCTAACGTGGAAAATTTAATGCATTTCTGGGAAAGTTTCGGCTAGTTTTTCTTTATAAACATAATTTTTTACTCATATTTTTCTCTCTGTTTCTAATCAAAGTGAGTTGATGTAAATGCAAAAATGATAGTTTTCAACTGAAGATCAAGTTATGTTTATAATTATTTATTGACTTGTTTTCAAAAATTTGTGAGGTAATTGTATAATTATTTAAATCCAATTAATTAATATCTAGTCCCCTTCAGGTAACTTCTTCAGTTAAATATTACTAATTGAATCCTGTTACCAAATTTTGATAAATTAAGGATTATCACAACAAAAGTCATTACTACTTTATCCAATACTCAAAGTTTTGATTGATTAACAAAATTTGCAAATTAACAAAATAGGTTTTGATGCTAAAACTTTGAGATTTTTCAAAATTAACTCTTGAATTTTGTTTTGTGATCTGTCTCTAAACTTTAGAACGGTTTGGGGAGGATAAGCAGACAACCATTGTTCATTCAGTTGGGGATCAAGATATCTCATCATCATTTAAAAAATTAAATTAATACTGCGGTAACAGCTGGAAAACTCTGTAGCGGTTTTTCCTCAAAAAGTATGTACAGTAAATTAATCTTTTAAAAATTATGTCAAAAAAAAAGTACGAAAGATATGCCAACTGATGATATATCTAAATGTCATAATTTTTATATGAAACAAAAATTGGCGTAATCGGACTATTGCTTGAGGTGAGACAATTTTTTCCCTTATAATTTTAAATTGCATTTACAATTAAAAAAAAAACAGCTTTTCTCTTAACATTGTAAATATTTCTAACTTCTCATAAGCTTTTTGAATTGATACTTATTTTTTACGATGCTGATTTAAGTCTCTTGATAATTCACAGTGTTGTTGATTAATGAATTAATTGTATTATGCCTTATTTGGGTCTTATTAAAACCTTTATTGGCTATATAAGGCCAAAAAAATCTTCAGACAATATCTATGATGAAGGAAGCCATCAAGTTTTATCCGAAGGGGGTAGGATAGAACAATGATTACATATCTTTCTTCCTCGTACACGTCTTTCTCATATATAGAGAAAGTATTATAATCGACAAAAAAATTCGAAGCCGAAATTTTGACGTAACCCCATGTTTGAAACCTTTCTGAGTTCAGAAAACACATTTTTGCCACTATGCCTGCCTGTTTATCAATGAACATGACAGCTCAAAAATGTTCAAACTTGATAGATGAGATTTTAGACCAAATTTGCAGTTTTGTATTAAATTGTAAACAAAATAAATCTATTCTGTAAAGTTGCTCGATTCCAACTGAACTCGGTAGCTACAAATGTGAAAGATTGAAAAAAAATTAATACAGAAGTTTAATATCTACAGTGTAGATTCTTATCAAGATTTGAATTATTTCGGTCAAAGAGTTGCCTGTATCTATTGGTCTGTATCTTCGAATCATGTAAACGCTATAACTTAAAAACGTGCGACCGAAATCAAAGAAATTAAATATATAAATCTGCAATACCAAGTTTTTTAGAGTTAAAGATAGAGTTTAGAGTTAAAGATAGATACATGATTTTTTTTTTCTCCTCTACGATCATTAGATGCACTTTCATGGACAAGCACGTGCAAAAAATCATCCAAAAGAGGCAGATTATTAAATAAAAAAAATTGTGTATTCAATTTTAATATTGAGACTTAGGTACTTTTAACCTCATTACGACTACTTGTGGGTCAAATTTCATTGCAATAAATGAGATAGATCTATTTACTTGGAAACCGAAGACACACGCATGTGTGCGCCTTCATGCACAAATATTTCTTTTTATAAGTATGCACAAACTACTCAAATAGGAATTAGAGAATTGGTATTGCTTTCAATATTAATGGATTTTTTTTATGATTTAAATAACTTTTGAAAAGTTCAATTCGATGACCACCGCTTAGTCATGGATTTCACTTTCTGGTGGATTTTTAAGATCATTATCATAAAAATACCATTTTTACATTAATTTAAAAATTCAAATTTAAATTTGTAGTTATAGCAATTTTAATTCCACAGATTTTTCTTTTTCTTTTCTTTTCCTTTTTTTCAATAAGTTTTGCCAACTTAATTTTAAATAATACCAATTCTTTTTCTTTAAAAACTGTGTCCAATCAAATAGTAAGATTGTATAGTCAAAATCAATATCTTAACAGCTCTCGTACAGCTAAAAAATATTTTTCCCCTTCTTCATTTTATTATTAAATTCATTTTATTATTCATTTTATTGTAAAAACATCTACATAGAGAATCGAATCAAACCCAAACTATCATCATAATATGAATTCCTGACAAAAAGTTGTTTTTATTATTTTTTCAATTTTGAATTTAAATACAATGAAAAAAATTATACAAAAATTACTATTGCCATTGTTTTTTTTTTAAAGAAAAATGTATTTTTTCAATATTATGCTCACAAACATAGCATATTTTTAATATAATGAATGGAACATAGCATATTTTTAATAGCGGTATTTTATATTTGAAATCTATTATAAATAACTCCATATTTTAAGCTACTCCAAATTTGGAAATATTTATAATTAGACTAGCCGCCTTTAGCGATCAGCTGGTTCGCCAAGATTAATACTGACTAAAACCTTCAATAAAATAATTTATTTAACTTGGTTTTCTTAAATTTTCTCATAAAGTATTTTTAAATTTCAAATTTTTATGTACATGGAAATCATTCTATTCAAGAAGACTTGAACTATTCTATTTATTGTGAAAATTTAGCTAATTATAAAGTATTATCTCTAATTTTCTATGATCTCACTTAAAATTTGAACTTTAGAACGAAGCTTCAACTACTTTTGAAATCAAACTCTATAAGTAAGCATAGCAAAATTTCAAAAAAAATTAGTTAAATGCAGGCTATATGCAGAAACATGCCTAAAATGGAAAAATAAGCGATATTTTTATAAAGAACAATAGAAGAAAAATCCAAAAAGATGAGATGTTTTTAGCAACGATGAAAGCGATTTTATTTTTCGTTACATATATTGTTTGCAATTGTTCGCTTTTTGTAATTTTTCGTTACATATATTGTTTCGTATATTGTTGTAAAATAAACAAAAATATTTTTAAAAATTCAATATAAACAGACAAATTATGGCTTTTTGTCCCAAACTGATATTATTAAAGACTTTGGTTTTTATTTTAAGTTGATATAAAAATTATTGTTGCTCTGTAATATTTTCGAATTTAGATGAAGATACATCAAAATTTCCCTTAATATTTAACTAAGTAAAATTTAAAAAAAAAATCATTTTGAGGTTCACAATCTCACGTTCCAAATTATATCTTCGCTAAATTTGGTATCTCTAAATTTAATGAGTTGTCCTGTATAAAAACAACACACAGATACATTGCTCATTATTATTAGTAGAGATTACGGATTTTGGAGTGAAGTTCGCTCTCGTGATGTCATCATCACATTATAATTGTAACTGCGCAAGTTATTTACCTTGCAGCTATATTTTGTCTTTCAGCACACGTCATGCTGTGACGTCACATGTTTTTTCCTCATGAAAGAAGTAGATTCTGAATTAAATGGATACAGCACATTTAATTTGGTAATATAAGTCAATTGCATTGGATTGATCATATAATTTCATCCAATATCTTTAATTTAATTCTTTCTAAAGCAAGTACCAAATAAAAATTGTAGGATTTCTAGAAATGTTGTAAAAATTCGGATGTATGGAAGGATTTAGGTTTTATTATAATTAAAATGGAAAACAAATTAATTACTAATTGTATTAAAATGAGTTTTTAATTTTTGTAACTAAAAAAGGAATTTTAAATCTGTGTGCATTCTTAATGAATGAATTCTTAAAACGAAAGTAACATTTCCATTATCGGCACATTCTCTTAAATGTCTATAGAAACTTTAAAGGTTATCAAAATTTAAAAATTAATTTGATTGCTTAGTAATTAGTATAGAAACTAACTCAATTTCTTCTAAATAAATTTATATATAATATATTTATTTATTTTATTGTCTTTGAAAATTAAACTACCTTCACAGCGTTATAATTCTGATCGATGTAATTCTGTTAACTTATTTTATCGATACTAATTTTTCAAAAAAAAAAATTAAAAAATAATGTAGTCTCGATATAAAACGTGTTACTCGAATAGATTTTTAGATCTCGATGTTTTGTGAATTCATCTACATAAAATAGTTTTTAAAAAACATAGAATATAAAAATATATAAAAATAACAGATTTTATAAAATTAATTATTGTTTTAATTTTTTTTTTGTAATATTGTTTTCATTAAGAATCCTATAATGCCGAGTTTATTAATTTGAAAATGAGATACAATATCTTTAATTGTACTATTTTGATTCAGTTATTTATTTAATATGGTGTTATTGATTTGATAAAAATTTATTGTTTAATTTGATACGTTATTTATTCTTTGAACTTCTTAATAAGGCTATATTTTAAAAATAAAAGCGAACATATAAATAAGTCACTGAAAAACGTATTACGTACATATTTATTAAAATAATATAAAAACGTGAAAAATACTTACATTCATATTTAAAAAAGCATGTAAAAAAAAACATTTTCCCGCGATGAATCGAAATTTTTTTTTTTCAGATACGATTTCATATTAACTCGTATGATAGAAATGCAAAGACGACATCAACAAAGAATTGCGCCACGAGATACAAAATGTAACGCCGACGACGGGATTCGAACCCACGCGGGCAGAGCCCAATGGATTAGCAGTCCATCGCCTTAACCACTCGGCCACCTCGTCTACGCTGAGTGATGGTTGTGTGGGAAACGTTTCAAGTCGAAAATATATTTATATTTTATTATTACTTTATTAAATTTTAAAATAGTTCTATGCTTTGGTAATATATAAATATAATTTAAGCAATCACTGTACTGTTCTCCTTAACATCGTAACCTAATTTATTCACATTTTCAAAATAATATATCATGTTTGATAATGCTTTCAAATATTGCTGACTAGTCTTCTTTGCCTACCAGTTGGTTTAGATGTAATTTCATGTCCATGATGCGGTCAAATTATCAGCTATTAAAATTATGTTCTTTTAGCTGTCTTACATATGTTCTATGCATTATTTGTATGAAATAATTTTATAGATAACAGTCTCATGACATCTTAGCGCTATTGAGCAATTCATCTATTTTCTAAATTTCGATTTGTGGGATAAACTACATAAATATTAAACAGAATCTTTCTTATTTAGTTTTCAACAATCCAAAAAAAATCAAATCACACTAGTAAATATTTCATGTGTGTATATATATATATATATAAATTGCCAAAATTTGAAAAATTTATTCACTTAATAACTTTATATAATTTAAAAATCTTTTTTTTTTTTAATTTTGAAGAGGCGCAAAATTCACTATTGTGCAATAATATTTTCGGAAATAATCTCGGAAAAGCATCAAAATTCAGTTTAATTTTTAATTAATTAAATTTTTAATTAAAATTTCAAAAAAATTGCTTCTTTTTCAAAGTATATGTATGCCAAATTTCGTAGTTTTGGATAGAACGATATAGTTTGCAGAGCAGCAAAATACGCATATAAATTGTCATGCACACATTCATCTTTATTATTAGTAGAGATAGACATAAGATAGATGAGATTTTCGATGGATAAATAAATATATTTTCTCCAAACGCTTTTTATTCTGAAAAAGCTAGATAACTCAAACAACTGATTTATTTATTAATAAAATATATTGTATGCAAAAAAAAAAAAAAATACTAAACTTTGAGCATGAAGAGAATTTTCAAAATATATCGATTTGGAAAATAGACCTACAAAGAGAGTGTCTAAATTTAAAAAAAAGTATGGGATGAAATACTTTATGATGAAATTAAATTTTTATCAGTCTTTTAACCTTTATAGTAGGGCTTTTTTTTATAATATTGTAAAAAACATTGTATAAATTAAATTTAACAACCAAAGACACAGAGAAACGAGATTGTGATGATCTTTTTTTAAAGCTAATATCTATTAATGGATTTAATACGGACTGATGAAAATAGATCCAAGATAGAGAAACCCGACCAATCCAAAATTTATACCCATCAAGTATAAAAAATATTAGAGGAAAGTATCAGGTATGAAAGTTGGGTATCAGGGTATCACTATCAAAACTATACTTAATGCAGCAAAAACGATTTCAAGTTGTTTCGATTAAAGTTTGTATCTTTTTAAGATAGCCATTTTGCCATATACTTTTTCTTTAAATAAAAACAATTGAATGCAAGACATGTTAAATTAAAAAGATTTTTAAAAAATTGTATATTTTGACTTTTGTATATTTGTATATTTGACCTTTAATTTTTAGTTTTTGCTATTTAATTTATGACCATTGTTTTATTTCGAAATTTCCGGTTGATTTCTCGATCTTTTGCAGCAATTAAAGTTCTCACTTATCAAAAACTTTAATTTTAAATTAATTAAATTAAATTAATAAAATAACCATAATAATTATTAATAATAATAATAATAATAATAATAAAATAAATAATTTAAATTAATTAAAATTAAAATTTAATTAATTTAAATTTAAATCAAAACAAAAAATTTAAATTTTAAAGTTAGTTGACGTTGCAAAATTAAGGCTTTTAATATAATGGAGAAGCAAGTTGATGATAAAAGTGATAAGTAAATAAATACGATTATTTGTATATCATAATAATAATAAGTGATAAGTAAATAAATACGATTATTTGTATATCATAATAATAATAAGTGATAAGTAAATAAATACGATTATTTGTATATCATAATAATAATTGATAAAAAATAAATCTATAAAAATCCTAATAAAAACTGAATTTAAATTAAATAAAAAATATAGTTTTAAATAGTTCATTTAATCTCTATTAATAATAAAGTAGTATGTGCATCTATGTTTATGATCCACAGGACAAATCATTAGATATATCAAATTTGGCACATATATACTTTAGAAGATAGAAGCATCCACTTAAAAACTGTTTATTAAAACTTTTAATTAATTAAAAATTAAAGAAAATTTTAGAGTTTTTCAGCAGCAACTTCCAAAAAACAAAACAACAAAGGATGATTTTTATATAGTATTAAAACTCAAAAGATTATCTTTTCTATGATATCAGTTTCTTACGATATAATTTTTTTCCTATTTTTACTTCATTAAAAAGAGATTCTAATCTATTTTACAATTTTTTTTTATTGTTCTAAGGAATTTTACATCATTTTCATTATTGGTAAGGAATTTTTTTTTTTTTTTCCATTGATGATGTTCAAGTTGTGAAAATTCTATTTGTTTTTCAATATTGAATAGATTTCTGTTTAAAGCATGCTTTTAATAAAATTTTTGAACTTTTTTAATACTATGGCAGTTTCTGTGAAAGTGTAACTTGAAAAATATACAATGAAATTTTTTATATAATTTGCTCATTTTTAAGCGTTTTAGCTTGACATTTTGGTTTTTTGAATATAATTAGATGAGTTATATTACAAAAAATAAAATAAAATATATTTGCTTGTTTAGCTTGACGTTTTGCTTTCTAACTTTAGTACAAAGAATATATATATATATAGACAGAAAAAAAAATTCTTGAACAATTTTCTGTTCAATTATGTAATAATTCATGAAATATAATTGTATTGCACACAGCACTTCAATGCTGAATGGTTCTATTTTCTATCCTTTATTTATTCTTCATGTACTTGCTTCGGCGTAGGAAGCATCTTATCAAATAAGTCGAAGTAAAATCACTTGGCATTTAAAATTAAACTTTAAATTTGAAAAGAACTGAAAGTATATTAGAGAGGAAAGCTGCACAATGAATGTAACTTTATAAGACTTCGAAAATAGTAGGAATTACTAGTTCGTCGAACTTTGAATTATGTAAACATTTTTCTGAGAAGACAATTTTTGACAAACATTTTGCTAAATATATTGCTATATAAACGATTTTCCCCATTAAGACTTAGTAACATACATAAGATTTAAATGAAATATTTTCTAAATAATAATCCAGGCAAATCAATAGGTCACAAATGACGACTAATCTTTGCCAATAATAAAGGAGAAAATATATGAATATGTTGATACCCTCTGAAGGGCATATTGTTTGATCTAAATTTTGCACCTAGAAGTGAAATTTTAGTTAATTAAATATGAAGCGAAATTTTGATGTTTTTCCTGATAAATCCCAAGCATATTCTTGCACAAAAATTATATTGCTCTGCTTCAAAGTTAACAAAACTATATTTTTATTGACAGCAAATTACAAGTCGTGTATATATATATATATATATAGCTTAGCTTTGGTAATTTTAAAATATATACATATCAAATTAAATATAGATTAGATTACCTCTATGAAACTCAAACTGTTTTCATTATTTCATCAAATATTTAATCGCACGGTTATCTTCCGTTTTACAAATGCTAAGAACGAATTGTTCTGTTTAATGTATGTGTGATTTACATAAGGAATAAAAAAAATGAAAAGTGAAATTTAGAGGATAAATTAACAGGATATTTATACTTTTAAGAGTGCAATGATGTTATAGGACTATCTTCTTAGAAAATATATATAAATAGACGTATATATACATTATATAGTTCATATATATGCAATAGACATATCATTATGAAAGACAACATGGTTTTAATGTCTATGACAATTTGATACTTCAAAATAATTTGTAGACGAATCAATGGGCATAAATTTATGTCCAAAAGGTTTAATGGAAATTAAATTCAATTGTTATCCCTGATGAACTAGTTGATCAAAAATAATTAGTAAGTAGTAAATGAAGCAATTAATATTTATCTAGTAACTGCTTGATTTGGGGTTGATCAATATCTATTAAGATAATAACTCTTCCCTTCTTGATGTTTGTAATATTTTTACATTTAATATTTAGTATTTTTCAGAACAGTGCCCAACAGCACAAAAAGGACTCTTTTACTAAGGAGTCTCACAAAGTCAAAGACTACATGTAAGTTAGAACCACAAAAACAATTTTGAAGTGATATTAATTTTACTTCAGTAACATTTAACTGAACGAAGGGTCGAAAAACACTGTGGCTTTGGAATCATATGGCATTGTTCAGCCTCGAATTTTGAGATTTCTTAGAAACTCTTCTAAAAAACATTTAGATTTAATAATTATAGCCGAATTGTCACGACTTTTTTAAACGGCACTTTAAAAATTAATTACCAGAAGGAACTCGAAATGGAGTTCTTTCAAATTAATTTCTACGACGGAAAACTTTCTTATAAACATTAATTAAAAATTTTCAACTCAGAAAATAATTTTTAAGTTTTCATACTGTTTTCAAAATTATGCAAATTATTTTCTTGAATGAGATATTAATTAAAGTTTTTTTTTCATTTGAAAATAACGGGATTGGTTTTTTTAATGTTTTGAATTAAAATTTAAAATTATACAGCTCAACATCTATTCTTCATTTTAGGTCATAAAGGCTAATAGCGCAGAGATGGTGTGGCGAGTGGCGAGTGGAATCAGGGAACCAAATCAATGAGCAAGCATCTTAATTTTTGAAGCTAAATATGAAGGAAGAGAGTCAGAGGAAACGAAAAATAGGTATATACGAAATCCATATTGTTTATCGTTGCTAAGGTGCAAAGTGCAATAGATACATAAATTCATGGTTTAGAATAGAAGTAGAAATCTTAAAAAATAATTTTTCATTATTAAATGTTTGGATCCAAAAGGTCAAATACGGTGCTGGAACTGAGAGATACATATTAATGTCATATAATAATATTAAATGTCACTGAAGCGTGACTCGTATATGATTCACACTTACTATGCAATTAATTTTTATCTACTATCTAAATATATAGTCCCTTTTATTCTACATAAAGGAATAGCAAAGAAGAAAACACAGTGTTTGAACTTAGAGGTACATTCTATGATATTGCATGTCACTGATACTGATTCATATATGATTCACACTTACTATCCAATTAATTCTTATCTACTATCTAATTCAACGGCCCCTTTTCTTCTACATTAAGAAGTACCAAAGAAGAAAACATGGTGCTTGAACTGAGAGACAAGTTCTATAATATTGCATGTCACTGACGTATGACTGATATATGATTCACACTTACTATCAAATTAATTCCTACCTAGATGACTCCTAATGATTCCTAATTAGATCACTCCTTTTCTTCTACTTTAAAATCAGATGCTGTAATATTAAATGTCACTGACGTGTGACTCATATATGATTCAAATTTACTCTCCAATTAATCCTATCTACTTTCTATTTAGATTATATTTTTTCTTCTACATTAAGAAGTGGCAAATAAGTAGACACGGTGCTTGAACTGAGAGGTAAATGCTATGATATTGTACGTCACAGACGCGTGACTCATATATGATTCGCACGTACTATCCAATTAATTCCTACTACTGTCTAATGATATGGTCCCTTTTCTACTACATTAAGTATTACTATAATACTGCATGTCATTGACGCGTGACTCATCTGTCATTCACAATTACTATCAAATTAATTCCTTCCTACTATCTAATTATATTATTACTTCTTAATGTAGAAGAAAAGGAGTAAAGAAGTAAGCACAGTGTTTGAACTGAGAGGCACATGCCATAGTATTGCATGTCACTGATGTGCGACACATATGTGATTCACAATTACTATCAAATAAATACCTATCTACTATCGAATTAGATAACCTTTTTTTACTACATTTAAGAAGTAGCATGAAGAGAGCATTTGATTAAATAGATGATTCGAACTACAGGCGCAAACCATAGCAGCTAACCGGTTAATGAGCCTTCATCTAAAGTGAAAAGGATTCATTTTTGGATTGCCTACAACTCCAACTTCCTGACAAAAATAAATTGCTGAAATCTTAAATCCAGTAAATCTTCTTTGTATTCCGAGGTATATCATTCGTCAACAAGTTTACATTTATTTTTGTGTCAACAAGTTTACATTTATTGTTGTGTCAACAAGTTTACAATAAAAACTATGTTTCTTTACTCTGATTCTCTTCTCTTGGAAATAGCATTCTAGATTTCAAGAAAAATTAGTTACATGAAATTTGGTTCTGAGAGAATTTGAAAAGTTTATAACGTTGATAGCTAGATAAAAATATGATAAATCAAAATCCTTTCTCAAAAGCAAAATTTCAGATATCATATATTATTTCATTTGTCAACAACTATATTAACTACTCTAAATTATCAGAAATATTCAAGAGAGAGAACAGAAATATCATAAGAGACGGCTTTTTACCAACAATTGCCATGACATACTCAGTTTTGGCTGAAACATATATATATTTTAAGACTTCTGCCAAAATAATAGAATAATGCCAACAATGCTAATTAAATGGCGCCAACATTATCATTGAGTTCGTCTATATGGCCATATTATCCTACACAAAATATCTAAAAAAAAGTGGAATAAGCCTTTATTTTCTTAAATATTGCACGTAGATTATAAATTCCAATTACAAAGCGTCATTTAAATAATATGGATATTATAAATAAAAAGTTTATAAAAAAACATTTTTAAAAAACCTTGTAGTATAAAAGTGTCTATTAATAATGTACAGGGTTAGCAAGAAATAAGTTACCCACTTCAGAGGGCTCTAAAATGCGTTCTATTGATCCAAATGAGATAAAATTTGAACTACTGATTATTGAGATGATGCACTTTAAGTTTATTAAATACAAAAAAAAATAGTATAAAAATTTGCTGTTAGGTGACGTTGTAATACACATAAAACCATTTAATACGGTTTATAATTGTTAAATAAAGTAAAATTAAACTTGCTCAATATGTCCTCCTTCGTTTTCAAAAATATGCTCTAATGAGATAACCATATTTTCTATAGATGACCGAAGTGAGTCTGCCGGAATATGAAGAATATGGCGCCGAATGTTGTCCTTCAGATCTGGTAAATATGACGACCTTTGGCGGCAGATATTGTCCTTCAAAAAACCTGACAACCAAAAGTCGCAAGGAGTAATGTCCGGCGAGCGAGGAGGCCATGCTATTGAGAAACGACGGCTGATAACTCGTGCTTCTGTGAAATGCTGTATTAACAATCGCTTTGCACGACGATCAATATGAGGTGGTGCACCATCCTGCATAAAAATGTCTTGAAAGCATCCACGCTGTAGAAGAGTTGGGATTACAAAATCTCTCAGCATATCATGGTACCGTTGTCCTATGACGGAACAGGTTTGGATTCCATTTAAGTCAACTCTTCAAAGAAATACGGTCCAATGATAAAGGTAGCTGTGAAACCATTCTATACTGTCACTTTTTCAAGATGCCAGGATTGTTTCTGGATAACGTGAAGGTTTTCCTCTGCCCAAATTCAACAGTTGTGGGTGTTAACGGCCTCATCGCTCCACAGAATGTTCCATGGCCAAGTTGTGTCAACCACCAGTCGAGCAAGGAACTGAAATGCAAAAGTTTTACGGACCTCTAAGTCCCCATTCCGCAACAGGTGTACAGACTTGATTTTGTATGGATAAAAATGCAAAATCTGCCGTACGATTTTTCGTACAGTTTAATACGGCATAAACGCGTGAAACAACTGGCAAACTCACACTATTATGCAGCAACTGACTGCTGGCTTCAATGAGCGTGGTCGGAACATTTTCGACCCTGGAAGAAGGGATTTTTTTTTTCCCTCGTCATCTACCTGGAAGAATGCCAAGTTGCCCAGTTTTTTTTCAAATTTCTGCATCATCTTGCGTAGGGCACCTGGAGACATTGGACCTCTTTGTATCTGCTTCATATGACGAAATTCCTTTAGAGCTGCAACGGAGTTCTGTTCGTTCTGGTAGAACAATTTCACCAGTAGCGCTTTTTCTTGCAACGTAGGTATGGCGAACAGAGAAGAAACTAATGGTCGTGCAGAATCCGCTTTTTTTTATCCACAGAAAAATAGTAATAGACATGCGCTGTAACGCAAATTATGTTTCACATTTTCAACACATGCAAATAAATGCCATTTTTGTTACAACGCCATCTATTGGTGAATTTTGTACTAATTTTTAAAAATTAATAAATGTAAATCGCATCATCTGAATAATCCGTAGTTTAAATTTTATCTTAAAAGGGCGTTATCAGAAAGTAATCACATATTTATTAACTCACTTTAGATTTCAAAAAACAATCAAGTAATACATTAATTGAAGTCATTACAAAACTTAAACATACTTCAAAATGGCATTTTGATATCTACAAAAATTCGTTTTCTGCTAACATTATTCGCAAATACAATAGCAATTTTGTGATTACCCACAACAAAAATCATCAAAAATTCAAAATGTCCCTTGCTACTCAAATGTTTTAACTTTCTCGTATACGTAGTACAGTGAAAGTATAGCGATTGTCAAAAATTCGAACTCGAGATTTTGACGGATCTCCACGTTTTAGACATAAATGAGTTCGAAAGACACATTTTTGGAAAATGTCCGTCTGTCTTTCTATGACAAAGAAAATCAAAAGACGCTTTTAGCTAGATGGTTTAAATTTGGTATACCTTCTTTACATTAAATTTGCAGATTTTGAATAAAATTTGTTTAGAAGTCCGTCTTTCCGGCTGTTCAAATATAAGTTAACACGATGATTACAAAAAGAAGAGAGCTAGATAGATAAAATTCGTTACACAGATTTAACATCTATAATGTAGACGCTTGTCAAATTTTGAGCCAAATACAACAAAGGATTGACGGTTATTAATGTTAACGTGGTAATTAGAAAACGCAATGACATAAAAATATCAAATTTGGCATAAAATTACAATTGTAATTATGTAAAATATTTTTGTTTCAATCATTTAAGAAAAACATGTCTAAAACACAAATCCAATTTTTGGATACTATTACACGCATCCCAGGGATTAATCGCCATATAATTCGCCAAGGATGGGACGATAAATTCAGTAAAAATGCTCACACTGAAAGTTAATGTTTCATAACTATTGTACACCAATGCCATGAAACTGCCGTACTGTACGTATGTATCATATATTTGGTACAAGTTTATTTGAGAATATGCGAGAAGGTTTTGAGGAAACCACTCCTGCTGATTTCTAATAAGGCTTAATGACACACACATAATTGCGGACAAAGAATTTGATTCTTCTTGATTAGATTTTTTTTGCTTTTAATGTGCAATTTCTCAAATCTCATTTTCGTTAAATCGAAATTCCATAAGCTGGCTATTCAAAATGATGCGTTAAAAGCAAATTTCCTTCAAGTAATGATGAATGATATATTACTGTATTTATTTGGTTATGATACTGATGCATTGCATAAATATAAATTTGGAAATTTCTATTTATTCAATGAATAAAAATTTAGAATTAAATTTATCGCTGCATTTCTATGGATAAAAGAGCGAAACTTTGTGCCTTAATAGATGAATATAAGATAAACATTTTACAGATGATATTCTAACCATTCTTATTACTTACTGCCGAATGGCAACAATCAAACTGTAAGCAAATCGCAGTATGAAAGTTTCCCACTGCTTAACTGAATATTTGTACAACTGCACTTAATTCAACATTTTCTTTAATTGAAAAAGCTGCACAATATTATTAGAAATGCTAGAAAAAGGGCTCGGTATTTCCCCGAAACTTCCTTTCAGTCAGAGGAAAAAAGATCTAAAAGAAATCAAGATAATAGAAGCTAGCTATAAGCAGAATGTTTAATCAAATGCAAAAATAAGTTTAACCGTCATCAGATAATCTACACTATTATCTCATAGAAATATTTTTTTGAATTACCTCTTTAAAAGTCAATAAAAATTACTTTTTAATTATAAATATTTTTATATGCGTACGAATTTTTCTTTATTTTTAATGATTTTAATAATTTTTATTAACAAATTTCATCTGTCTACAGACCGATAGAGTTCTAAAAGCACGTTTTTCGGACTTAGGGAAAACGTGGGAATTCGTCATAATCTCAAGAATAATATTGATGATACCTACATACTTCGTATACCAGAGATAACAAAAATAATCTCGACCCCATAGAGTTTCTAAAAAAAAATTATTATTTAAAATTTATATAAACTTATTTTTATTCATGAATAATTGAAGCGTCGCTTTCTCATGTATCTTCCAGCTCAGGAGATGCGATAAAAAATGTTTAGATGAAAGTTAAATGAAGATATGGTTTTCTCCCCTAAGAGGGAAAGTTTGAAAATAATTGCATTAAATGAATTATTGAAATGATTCAGTCTTTATGAAAAGCCCCTATAAAAAATTCAGTTTTTCGACGAGGATGGGATTCGAACCCACGCGGGCAGAGCCCAATGGATTAGCAGTCCATCGCCTTAACCACTCGGCCACCTCGTCTACATCCGATACTCATTGTGCATCAAAGTTTATTTCAACCAAAAGTTTACACAGGTGACTTTTTACCGAAATAATTTCAAACGAAATATCTTTCAAACTAAATAGACTCTGACTAAGTATTTGCTTTTGTCTATTATCAACGGAAGTTTATGAATCAGCTCTTATTTTAGCGTTTTCATTATCTGATAAGAGCTTTACCCAACTGATACGGGATCTCGTTTAAGAAAGATTCGACGAAATATTGAAATTTCTAAAGGAAAGTTGATTTTTTAATGTTTATCAAATTGATTGGATAAAACTAAAGAATACAGTACAGATATTTCGCCAATGTAGGCCAAATCGTATCAAATATTAGAAAAATCGCCAAAAGTCAAAACTAAAGATAATGATTACGTTCCCATATTTAGCGAATTATCGCTGTTGAAAAATTACATTTTGGTTTTGGTACTATGTTCTTTAATCAAGTCGTAGACTGTTACTCCTAGGTATACATTATTATCATGTGAGAACAAGATATTGCTTTGGTTTGGGGTTTTTGAAGCCCCAAATTATACAAGCAGAAAAGTGGTGATTTATTGCTTTTGAGGCATCAATTTTTCGTTTTTAGGATTATAAGAAAATGATAATAAAGGTTTTGTTGGCGTAAGTCGCCAATAAAAAGTTACAACCTGGCGCGAATATATATATATACTGCGGAGGATGTAAACTGAATTTTGGCATTTCTTCGCCTCTTCGCAGTAACTTCCGAAATTATTTTTGCACAGAAAAGAATTTCATAACATTTTAAAATGTCCTTTTTAATGATTCTCATTATATAATCATGGGTATTTTTGCTAAATTTTGGCAGTTTAAAAATATATATATATTTTTTCTTTTTGCTATATTTCTCTCAATAGATTACTTTGTTATCCTGCAATTCTAACTGCTATCATTGTTTCATGATTTAAATTATGCACGCATTATATTTGCATTTTCTTCCATTGTTGGAAGCTAAAGAAGAAGGCTTGTTTAATATTTGTGTAGTTTACAATGCAAATAAATAGAAATTACATTACTTTGAAAGTTAGAAGACAGATGAATCGCAGATTTACTTTTTTAATAGTGCTATGATATCATGAGACAGGGTTCCATAAGAAAATATATATACAATAAAAAGAAATTGGGCAAGAAAGTTAAAATAATGCGGCTTGACCATCAAATAATCTTGTGGAATCATGGACATGAAATTATATCCAAACAATTTATGTGAAAACAAATAAAAGCATTATCCCTGGCGAACCAGTTGGTTGACTGAGGCGACTAGTATTCCCAATAAAAATTCTAAATCACTTCTTTCTTAAAATACTAGATCACTTCTTCTTCATACAAAGACACTTTCTTTTTGCAAAATATTGACAAATATTTCAATAATTCAGCTTCAAAATGTTGATGAATTTCAACATTTTAAGCCTTTTCTGTTCATAAAATCCATTTTTAAAATTATGTCATGGTATCTGTTTATCTGTAAGTTTTTGAACTCGATAATTTAAATAACTAGATGGGTGAATTTTTCATATAACAGTTGATGATATATATCAAATTTTGAATGAAATACGTCTAAAGAAAGGTTTCTGTACCTGTAAATGTATTGATTTCATATTTTAAAAACTCCAAAAGGTAAATGGATTCAATGGATTTGGATGTAAATGGATTTTTAGCATGTAGTCTTTATTGAATGATCAATATTTGGATTGAATCAATGAGCATGCAACGATCCAAAATTCATGCTTGATTATTTTACACAATGCTACGAAGCTTAATACAAAACGCTTAAAATTGAGGCGATAAAAAAGAAAACTGGGGAAAAAAAACACTCTTAATATTTTAATAAAAACTGTTGAAATAACAATGAAAGAAAAAAACATACCTAAAACATAATAAATAATATTTAAATAAAAAATGAAGTAAAAAAATTACTTCATCTTTTTATGCAATAAAAGTTTTTAAAAAAAATCTGTTAAAAGAGAAACGATTGCCTTATTTGCAATGAGTTTTCATTATAAAAGTATAATGTATTTTAAATGTAGCTTTTTTACCTTTCTATTAGCACTAATCTACATTAAACTTTTTTTATAATTTTTTAATCGTTATGACGTAAATGTGTAAACATGAGTGGCAGAAATTCAAAAAATTAATTCTTGAATTAATGCCTTTAATTAAAAAATAATAAATTAAAAACCGTAACTGCTGATTAAATTTCTTTTTTTCCCTAAAAAAAGTAAGTAAAAAATCATTTCAAGCAAAAAATGAACAGTAAATCTTTTTGTGAATAAATTTCTTTCTGCTAAATAAAAACTTCTTTGCCTTTCACTTATAAAAAAGATCACACTTATTTTGTTAGAAATGAGTTTAAAAATCATTAATGGTTATTTTCATATTGAATGAAAACAACCATTTAATTATACCGGAACAACCGAATAAATTTTGTATAGTTCCATTCAAAATATGAAGGAAAAAAAATTCGGTAAGACGAAATTCAAGAATTTTAATGAATAAAATAAACCCTCAATAATTCGCTTCTAAACAATTACAAATAAAATTATTCGTAGATTTATTGTCTAATACTTTGGAATTAAATATAAAATTATATAGATATTATAAATATATTTCAGCATGTAAGTAAAATTAGCGATTTCTTTCCTTCAAATACTAGACAAACATCTTATTTCATTTTCATACATTATTCATTTTATATCATTAAATATCTTATATCATTAATTATTTATATCATTTATAATTTTATATCATTATTTCATTTTATATCATTAACTAACATTGATCAATTTATTCACTATCATTTATCCGTCTATAAATGATTTCTAATATTCTTTCCAAAAGATACAACTTCTGTCACTGTGATTAATATTTTATTAATAACTAGCCGCCTTTGGCGACCAGTCGGTTCGCCAGTATTACCGCTCGCTACAATTTTCAATTAAATATTTTAAATAACTGGTCTCTTAATAGATTCTCAAACAAAACATTTTTAATCTTCAAATTTTGATAGTCATACCAAACTTATACTGTTGCTTTGATCGTTTCGTTCAATTTAATATATATATTTTGCTAATTTGATGTCATTTCCGGTAAAACTTCAACTTTAATTTAAAGTTGAAATGATGAAATTGCAATTAATATAAAGACATTTTTTAATAAAACCAAGCGTTTTATTTTATTTATCATCTTTATTGTTATTTATTTATTATTATTATTATTGAATATGAGTATTGCAAACAGAATCGCTCGGTATTTAAGTCTTTTGTGAAATACCAAATATTTTTCATAATTTATGTAAAACCTCAAACAATAATTCAACAAAAATTTCTCAGATTCAGCATAAAATTCAGTTTTTAGTTTTGCTTTCAAAAGGATTGAAATGAAATCAATAATAATATTTTGTTTCGGCCTATAAATATATTTCAAAAATTATGAAGTCTAAATTTAATGCAATAAGGTATCATATTTTGAGAAATATTCTGGACACACCAAATTTTAAATAAATGAATGAATGTTTCTATTTTCCACGATCAACTAAGACTTATTTATGAAGTTTTGAATGTTAAAAATTTAGAAAAAAACCTTTTCATAATCTTAGGCCAATTAATCTTGAGAAACCTGCGCGCAGATTGGCGTATTTTCTTTGAAACGATCGATGGAAAATCTAAAATTATCCTTTTTTTATTGAATAGTGATATTCAAATTTTCATAAATCAGTCAGTTTAAGTGATTGATTTAGTTGATTGGAAATTAATTCTTTTTATTTAAAATATTAGTGTTTCAAGAACATTTTGTTAAACGTGATTTCCACAGCAGAAGCTTTATGTAAAATCAAAAATTCGTTATTTATTAGAGCATATATTAAATCAAGTTACATAAAATATAATCATTTTTCATTTAGATCATTTTAGCAGATCTGTGTCTTACTAAAGGTTTACAAATTAGCTGTGTGGCCCTGATTTGAATGGATATCCTGTTCATATTAAACAAAACTTGCCTTAAAATAAAACTGATTTATTGGATTAATAATATAGAGAATGCAAAAGATCATTAAATAATTTTTCTTGAATTTATTTTTTAGAAAAAATAATATTTCTTATTTGTTTCATTTCCTACAGACAAGTGCCGAAAATTATATTTTTACAAATTTCATTTCCAAAAAGATTTAATTTATTTTTAATTGGAGCTTTAATCAATGTAATGGCAACACTTTGAAAAAAGCTAATTTTTTCCCATGAATGCGAAACGTGCTAGTGCAGCTTAAATTTTATTTTTATTTTGTACGAAAAAAATTGTTGAAAAATATAGTTAAAATATTTATTTAAAAATTCATTAAAAATTGAAATTTAATTTGAAGGTTAAAACATTGGTATCATTTAAAAGATAAATTTTTGATCTTTAACTTGATGTAAAAATCTTTTTTGTGCGGTAATATTTTCGGCAGTTATAGCAGAAACATGTTAAAATGTCGCTTAATTTTTAAATAAATAAAATTCTATTTAAAAATTCGAAAAAATAACCCCCAGGTGCACATACCCGGCCTCCAAGATATACACATGCCAAATTTGGTAGCTGCAGGTTGAATGGTCTGGCCTGTAGAGCGCCAACACACACACACATTGAGTTTTATTATAAGTATAGATGTCAGCAAGTATTATTTGTATTATGTGGCAATTATTAATAATGGCCTGTCAATATGATAAATCGATTAATAATTTCTGTCAGCAATTATTATTAATAATTAAATAATATCACATTAAACGTAACATGATATAATTACAAATTTTCGGGAACAAATTTCAATTTTGAAATTATTGCTTATATAATTATTCTCTTATTTTGGTTTTATATGAATGTCAAAATGGTTGATGATTTCAAAATTGAATAGTTGCTACATAATGAAGCTATTCACTTTTATGATTTTAAAAATTTTATGAAAGTATAGAATTTAAAATTTTTCTTTCAAATTTTATACATTTTTCAAATGTGAGGATATGTTTCCTGGCATTGCTAATTTTTCATATAAATGCTGAAAAAAAAAATGGTCAAAGAAAATTTTGCTTATAATTTCAATATCAATCAACTGGGTTTTTAATTTCAACCTGAAACCCCGACGGAATTAATTTTTGAGTGCAAATTAATTTCCTTTTATTCAGCAAGATATTATTTTGAATGCTATTTCAAGAGGACTTTCGATCTGGTTTCTACTGGCCTTCATAAGGATCTCGAGTGTTTTTCTTTGCGATAACCGAAAGTAAGAACAAAGCGATAACGGAAGACTTCGCGCATTCTCAATCTGCCAAGCGTTTGATAAACCTTATCTCGGTTAATATCTGCTAAAAGATTAGAAAGCACGTGGTACGAGTTTAAATATTATAAACAAAGCTTAAACACAGCTGAATGAATAAAAATATTTAAAGTAAATTAAATAAGATCTGTTTTCAATATATATTATACCAAATTTGTAATTTTTGCTATTATTAAATATTTAATGATACTGTCGAGATCTAATAAGCTACAAGGAAAAAACACAAACCAGCGGCAGATGTCTCCCCAAAATTTTCTCACATACTCTCTAATAAACTCGTCATGTCAGAGAAAGTCTTACATAAAATACAATATATGTATTGTATGTAACATACGATAAGTAAAATTGTAACTAATAGACATACGAAAATTACGAAATATTGACTTTTGGGATGAATTTAGCATTTTTATTGAATCCGATGTACCGACCTTCGAGAGTTATTTAGCGATTAATCCCTGGCATGCGTTAAAAAAAATCAAATTCGTGCGTTAGACATGTTTTCTTTTTCAACCGATTGAAACAAAAAATTTGGAAAATTGCACTTGCAGTCACAAATTTCCACAACAAATTTAATATATTTAAGTCATTGTGTTTTTGAATTATCTCGTTTATATGTTTCTGAAAGTACTGACTGACTGACAACCAACCCTTTATAAGATTTTGCTCAAATTTTAGCAGTTGTCTACACTATAGATATTAAATGTGAGTACCAAATTTTATCTATCCAGCTCTCTTCGTTTCATAATTAGCGTGTTAACTTAAATTGGAACAGCCGGACAGCCGGACATCCTTTGAACAGATTTTACTCAAAATTTGATACAAATCTGCAAATTTGGTGTAAAAATCGTATATATACCAAATTTCAACCTTCTAGCTCAAAGCGTTTTAGAGTTATCTTTATCACAGACAGACGGGCGTTTTCTAGAAATGTGTTTTTCGAACTTAGGGAGATCTGAAACATGGAGATTCGTCAAAACCTTGAGTTTAAATTTTTGAAGATTTCTATACTTTCTCATATACGTAGTATAGAGAAAGTGTATACTTTCTATACTTCCTCTATACTAAGCATATGAGAAAGTAAAAAATGATAGTAAAGAATTTTAGGATAGGCAACTCAAGAGAGCTCTTTTAACATAAAATTCAGCTGGTCAGTTGGGCTTTAAGTGGCGTAGCGAAAGAAAGTGGCGGTTGATATATAAGATTCTTTTGAAATTCATTCGTCATCAGTGGTTTAAGAAATACAAATGTCGTCAAGAGCATTGCTTTATTTTCTTTCCCCTTTGTCCAGAAATGAGTTTAAAAATCCACTTTTATGCGCGATATCATCCGCTTATTTTATACACTATAGATACCATAGCACTCTCGATGGCTTGTGCCCTTGCCATCTATTTCAAGAATTTGCATTAATTTGTGTGTGTGTGTGTGTGTGTGTGTGTGTGTGTGTGTGTGTGTATGTGTGTGTGTGTTTTCTTACTTGGTTTTTCTATCATTACATGATCTTGCAATGATCGAAATTGATTATGCTGATAAAATTAGTGATATTTTAATGTGTTATAACTACTTCTTTCAAATTAATTCGAACGTCAGTATACTAAAATATCTATAAAGATTCACTATTACAAATTTTTCATCGAAATTGTGCCTCTTGAATCTCTATCTGCTGCAAACAGATTCTAGATCTATTCAGTGATTCACAATGCGGGTTTTTTTTTGTTTGTTTTTTAAGTTGAATTTACCAAATCTTCCAGTTTGAAAACAAATTTAGTAATTTCCTTTTTTTCGAGTTAAATACTTCTGAAATATGGAATAGAGAATTAGGAATATTACTGAATTTTTTTATATTAGTTGATTAATGAGGATTAATAAATTGCAGATTAATAGTCACAATTCAACGCGACTATCAGATACATATCAAATTAAGTGCCTATTACTTTAATATGAAACCAAATTATCTGAAGCTTGCTTCTATGATTATCATGCACCAACGCAATGCTCTTGAATTTCTTGTTTTTTATTTCTGTATTTTTTTATAATTAATTCTTACAAATTAATCAATTTAAAAAAGCATTTTGTTTTATTTCTTTACTTACTTCAATGCAAGAATGTAAAAAAAAAAAGAAAATTGGAAATCAAGTTGTATCTTTAGTTAGCTATAAATATCAGTGACAACCTTTTGCATTATTTTCTTATATTTTCTAATAACTCTAAAAGCGAAAAACTGAAGCCTCAAAAGCGATAAATGGCCGATTTGTTGCCTACACATTTTGAGGCTTCAACAATTTGTTGCCAACGCATTTTGAAGCTTCAAAAACCTCAAAACAGAATAACATCATGTTCTCACATGATACAATTTTTTAAAAAAACTTCAGCTGACATTTTCTTAAATGCTTTCGTTATTCTTTGAAGATCGTTACAAGAGGGAATAAATAGAAATAATGCTTCAGAAAAATGTTTAAGAAAAGAGTTTTTTTGCCAAAAATCCATATTTTCATCTCCAAGCTTGAACAGACTAATAAAAAAATAAGACGATTAAACTCCTACCATTAAATTTAAGGAAAATATCAAAAATTAATTTTATTTTTCATGAAAAATGTAAAAAGAATATTGATTTCTTAAATAAAAAATTTGCATCATTAACATCCAAAAAATTCTTCGAACAATGTACATAATGCAAGTCAAGGCAAGACCACCCCTACTCGTTCGTAACTGTCACTCACCAATGCCATGCAAGGATTTCCAGCCTTACTCAGAATCCACAATTGTATGCGAAGGAAGTGGAATAAAAATTTTATTGGTTAGAATGCGAGAAAATTTTGGGGAGATCACTCCAGTTGGTTATTCTATTAAATCTATGAAAATGTATTTGTTCTACTTTATTTATTACGGCTCTAGACAGATCGGCATATATGTTTATATATAACATGATAGAAATAGATATTCAATGTTTATAATTATTTTAATAACAAGCAAACGTTGTGAGACATATCTGAACTTGAGCAGTTATTTTTGATGAAAAAAAAGTTAATATTACATTAATATTTTACGACTCATTTTATTTTTTACATATCTATTTATTTGGTAGTTAAGAAAAAAATGGAGATTAAAAAAAAAAAAAACTAGCTAGGTTGAAAAGCAATAGTTGCCTTTCAGCGAAGCGGCCGTTGGCAATTACTTATTTGGAAATCTGCAGCTGCTTGTAATAATACACCAAACAATTTTCTACATATATATTTGAAAATTTAGATAATTCTATGATGAATTTTCACCAATTGTTTTCATAAATAATCGAAAAAAAATTTTAAGCAATTTTCATGCACTTTTTGTAAACGAAATCCAATTTTTAATTTTTCCACTCTTTAATCGAATTTATGCAATTAGCAAACCAATTTTTCTGTAACACATTTTGATAACAAATGTAAACTTTTGACGAAAGCCCCCTCCCAGAAAATAAAGGGAAAATGAGGTGGTATAGGTATTAAAAAGAAGTGAGATGAGAAAGGAAGAGGGGGGAAAATATAAGATTAAATAGGAATTATTGCTTTTTGGTAGAGTGACGCGACATAAATTATTAACAGCACCGACCTGTGAAAACTAAATACATTTGGGACATTAAAGAAACATACATTCGAGCTCGTACTTAAAGTGGCTGGAGAGCTTGAATGCGGACGGAAAGCGAATTTCCAATCACGGATGCTATTCCGAGCTAAGTGATCATACTTCAGACTTAATGGAAAACTGCTTCTCAAAAGTACTCCTTAAGGAATAAAACTCGTATTTTTCTCTGGAAGCTCTAAAAGCATTTAATAACACAAGAAAGAGTGAACTGCATTAAAAAAATAAAATTATAAAAGGGAGGAGTAAAAAAAAAAAGGCCGAGGGATCGGTACACTCCAAAAGCTTTTGAGAAGCACTTCCCTACTTTCCTTGAAAGCCTCATAAACAGCAACTTTCATTTAAGTAAAAACGAAACGTTAAATATCAGCGTATTTTGATGAATTAAATTTTTAGCCGATAGAGGGCGCGGGCTGTAGTTTTCTAGTTTTATTTTTTTTATTATCGTTTGCTTCATTCTTTCTTCTACAGTAAATTCAAAAAGTAAATAAATTAAAAAGAGTTCATTGGAGATGGAGGTGGAATTTAAAAACTCAATAAATAAATGGGGGAAAAAATAAAAGAAAAACTTATATTCTGGGACGTATCCGTAAATGATTTAGAGCACTTTTTCCCCCTTCTACCTATTTCGGCTTCGGAATGCACAGTAGTTAGAAATTTATCGCAGTCTTCCATTAGGATAAGTGAAAGCACAGTGCTCTAGCTACGTAATAAATATGCAAGTCCATTTCAAATAAACCTATATCTACATGTACGATGTGTTCTCTGAAGAAAAGTTCGTCTGCTTGCGTTTGTGTAGCTAACAGAAAGAAACCAAAAGACTGAAAACTAAGTGTATAAGATAATGAAGTTTTTATGGCAAATTTTTCTTTTATCGGACTCTGTTTTATAGCCTTTTTTATCGCCGTTCCTTTAAAATTTTCAATGTTTTCTTTTTTTAAATCCATCTAGTAAAAAGAAAATGCTTTGTTGGTTTTTCTACCATTTTCTGAAGTTGTTTACAGCTTGCTGTTAATTGCAAATCTATTAAAATTAATTACAACTCAAAAATACATCCATACTTACACGTGTTATTAAAAGTTTTTGCAGATTA
>JAPMOR010015330.1:620617-652973 GCA_026543865.1 Argiope aurantia
TTCTGATAAAATTTATCAGAAAAACAGAATTTCTGCTGAGTACTATATTACTACTATACGAAATGCGCTTGTACTTTCTTAACCCGCTAACTGTGGAATTTTTTTAAAATCATTATTTAGATGTGACTTTTGCAAAAGTGCTCAAATATTTCTGAAACGTATTGCGCATGCTATCTCATAATAGTATGATACAATAAAAATATATAATAGTAATAAACGAGAGTGGTCTTCCCAAAACTTTCTCGTATACTCTCTAATAAACTTATCATGCTAAAGAACGTCTTGAATGGCAGTGGCGTACAATAGTTACGAAATATTAACTCTTGACGTGAGATTAGCATTTTCATTGAATCTATTATGTCATGTTTGGCGAATTATTTAGCGAAGAGTACTTGGCATGCGTTAATAGTATCCAAAAATCGAATTTGTGTTTTAAGCACATTTTTCTGAGTCGATTGAAACAAAAATTTGGCACAAAGCTATACTTGTGCTCAAAAAATCCCATACTAAATTTACATATTCAAGTCATTACATTTTTGAATTAGCGCGTTATTTATTTCTGAAAGTACAGACCAACAGGTTGCCAACCTATTGTTGGATTTGGTTCAAACATTTATAGGTTTCTACGTTTCGGATGTTAAATTTGTGTACCAAATTTTATCTTCCTAGCTCTCTTTGTTTTGTAATTATTGTGTTAACTTATATTCGAACAGCCGGACAGATGAACTTCCCCTAAATAGATAATACACAAAATTTGACCGAAATTTGTAAATTTGGTATGAAGACTGTATACCAAATTTCAACCGCCTAGCTCAAAGCTTTTTAACTTTGTTACAAACAGACAGATGTTTTTTTTTTTTTTTTTTTTTTTTTTTTTTTAACTCAAGGAGATCTAAAACGTGGAGATTTGTGAAAATATCGAATTTGGATTTTTCGTCGATTACTGTACTTTCTCTGTACTACGCATAAGAGAAAGTAAAAAATAATCACACTAAACTACGAAAATAGCTAGATACAAAAATAAACTGACTACCTAGCCACGGGAAGCACGGAATAAGCAATTAGAGGGTTAATCTCTCTTAATAGAAATTAACTATAAACAGAATAAAAATAATTTCAAGTTGGATATTATTAAGAAAATTAAAGTTTATGATTTAAAAGACTTTTAAAGATCCTCTCGTCATGATTTCAACCAACGTTTAACCCCATCGTTACCAGAAATTTCCCATCAAATTCATCTTAACAGAGGAAACTAAAAATATTCTTCCCATTCACACCTTATTTGAGTTCCACATCAATTCCGACGTTTCCCTCTGGCACATTCTATCTACCGCCAGTACCACGTGAAACGGTGATGTGGGAAAACCAATCAAATGGGACGCCGATTTTAATTAAACCGCACCAATCAATTCGAATTCGATGTTGGCAACCGTCGCTGGAAATTCCTAGAGCCAGCCTGGGCAATGAAGAAACAAATCGTAATAGTGGTGCTGCAATAAATAACATTGCAGATGTGAAAATAAAGAACAAAAACACTTAGATTGCTCTCTCGTGCACAACAGGGCAAGGGGGTCTTCCTAATGCACCGAGACGAAAGAGAGGGTGGAGCCGACAGGGGATGGAACCTAAATTGGAGGGAGAGGAAACGTATTCATTAATCTAATGGTATCTTCCCGTATGTATACGGAGCTACTGTTCTTTGCTACAGCTCTTTACTTTGACTGGTAACAACTGTGCTTCTGTTGTTGGAAGTCATCGCTGCGTTTGTGGTAAAGAGGGAAGCTATGGCTGGAAAAGATTGATCGGGGGGGGGGGGGGGTTGCGTTCGGGGAAGACATTTGGTAAATTGATCCTTATCTGTTGAGATCGTTGTTGAGGGAAAGAGGCGGTGTTGCCTTGAAATTTGAGTCTGGACTTATGGATATATATTTCTTACGACCTTGAGGATCGAAGGGTAGGATGTATAGCTTCATTAAGAATAATCCTTCTGGAATATTTAATGATAGCAGGGGTTTCCTTCTTGTATTCCTTTTCGTGGGGGGGGGGAGGCGGTAGGAAAAATACTTAAGATGGAAATGAAGGTAGATTTGGATTGCAATAAAATCCGTTATGTTCAATCAAGTGTTTCTTGTGCATTGAATAATATATGAATGGGTTTCCCCTCAAGTTAAAAAAAAAGAAGAAAACTTTTGATAACAAGAAATTTTGATTTAGTGATGTTGTGGATTAAACAAACTTCATCTCCTGTTGCCTGATTTCAGTGCATAATAAAGAAATTCAGGCATTAAATTAAAAAATATATATATATTGAAATTATTTCAAAGTTTTTTTTATTTTTATCAGAATTTGAAATCATTTCGACTTAAGGTATTTGACAAACACTAAGTATGTCTATCTTTTAATTCGATCCTGTGACAAATAAATAAAGATTTAAAACTTCATAAAGCAATTTTAATGTTATGATATGTCAAGATAAATTTATTTAGGCAGTTACTTATCATATTGTGCAACCTGTAAAATCTTAAAGGTGGGTGATTTCTAAAAATCTCATGAGGTATCACGGATTAATAGCATCGCAATACGCAATTTCTGTTATGTCTCTATATTAGAAGACACGTCGTAATCCCTTATTTGTAGCGGTTGCTTAAAAGCAACATGCGTCTCATTGGATAGTTTTGTTTAGTTACATTACAGTCTCATGTTTTTAAAGCAACACTTGGGCTATTTTTCGGATGAAGTTCGTAATTTGGAACCGCAGTCAGATAGTGAGTATGACACCTGAACTGGCAATCCCTCTCCAAGTTCCGCACCATACCAGTGGGTTAGACACTGGTATGGTGCGGAACTTGGCCCCGAAAGAATGCACTAGAGCCCTTTGCATGACGGTTCTTCGACGGAATTTGGTTTCAAACCTGGAAGCTTCCGATCCGGAGGGCAAGACCTAATCATGATGTCATCATTGCCTGGGGAAGATGCTGTTCTTGGGAGAAGGGAATAAGCTTAAAATAGGAACGAGAGATATTGTAAAAGAATTCTGAGTAATAATAAAATTAATTAATGAAAACTAATTTCTAAAAATTTATTAATTAAAATTAATTATTTAAAGTATTCTAAGAGGTAATTAAATTAAAATTAAATTAAGAAATAATTAAATTAATTGCTATTTCTTCTCTCTCTCTCTCTCTTTCAGATTCAGCTATTCGTGCCATTTAATTTGCCAATCAATAACAAAAAGTTTGATAAAATCACATGTTATATTGCCTCACAAATCAGAATAAACGGCAATCGCCGTGGCTCAATTGGCAGAGCACCTCATTTCCGATTGGTTGATTGATGGTTCGAATCAAGCCACGAATGGAATTTTTTTTAAATGTTATCGATTATTTGTAAGGTTCTAGATCGTTCTTGAATATTCAAACGAGTTTGTTCTCCAAAAGTCTAAATATGTATAAAAGCTGAACTCCACGAGTGCTGGGTATGTTCTCAGTCTCGAGCTGTTGTGAGTTGTTTCGTTCTAATAAATCTAATTGTTCAAACTGATGGCATAGTTCTTTACATTTTCGTGACAATATGAATTAAAGAAAATTTGAACAAAAGCATATATGAAATTATATCATCTTCATTTGGGATTGCACTGATAACTCAAGAAAATCATTTTAAAAAATTAAAAGGAACTGAAAAAAAAAACGAAACTTTTTGGCGGTGTATTAATAACTTATTTCCTTGTAGCTGTAACTTGAACCAATGATAATGGTGAGAATTCACATTTGGCAATACTCATGGCGAATGATACAAATACGGCAACCCTTTTGTCAATACATTTAAATGTCTCGAAAAGCTAATCTTGTTCAAGCCGTGACTCACGACCATTTGCCATGTGGTCCCCACTTTTATGCGATTTTAAGCTCTCTCATAAAGCGAAATAATCAAACCCTCAATGCAGGCCTTGACAACAGCCACCACGTGCTGGGCGCTTTCCACTCCAGATAAAAGAAAAAGAAAAAAACTGGAGAGACATAAAAGCGTTAAGCAAATACGGGTCTAATTAGTCAGTGAACTCGAAATGAAAAGAAAGCGCAGTGGTATAACGCATTGCACTTGATCAAATATGTCGACGCGTCATACCGCCGAATTAAACACGATTAAATGCTCTTAGGAACGAGAGATAGGAATTGTTTTTATAAGTAAAAAGTGCCCACGATAATTACGGCGCCTGATTCTTTAAGTAAAAGCTTCCATTATTTCTTTCTGCTGGCACGATAAAAGTGAAATATGTTGACATGCGCACTGCGATAGCACGCTTTATGAAATTAACAAGACCACACACGTTTTGTTTGCTATAATGGAAAAGAGTTTGCAGAATATGTGGGTTGATTATTATGCCATGCTTACAAAAAAGCGAAAGAAAGAATGATTATTTTTAAAGAATTTTGAAAGCGATTCCATTTTTTTTTTGTAATTAATTAACAAAATAGAAATTCACTACATCCTCAGACATGAAAATTTATTCATACAAGCCGAATTAAATTGCTGTATCAAAAACAATGGAAAATCTATTTATATATATAATACCAGCCACTTCGCCTAAGTCCGTTTATTTTATACATATAAGAAAAAAAATCGCATATACTTCTAAGTTATACAGTTTATAGTTATAAAAATGGAATTGATAACATTTATGTTTAAATTAACAGGGAATATTGATTGAAAAAAAATGAGCGAAAAGTTGTACGGAATAAAATTGACCCCACCAAAAAGTTTTTTATTTTTTAAGATGATGCAAAACTGATATGATTATCAAGATGATGCAAAAATAATATTCTTATTATTGAAAAGATGCAAAACTGATATTCTGATTATTAAGATGATGTAAAAATAATATTATGATTATTAAGATTACACAAAAATAATATTGTAATTATTGAGATGATGCAAAAATAATATTATGATTATTGAGATAATGCAAAAATAATATTATAATTCTTAAGATGATGCAAAAGAAATAAAACCTAAAATCTTATAACCCGGACTTCACAAAACAGCTTAGAAACATTTTAATAACGCGGTCAATCCTTCTAGGTGGTAAGGAACATATGTACTTACTTTTATTTGAATCCGCCAACGAGTGTGGAATTATATAAATCTTAACAAACATATTTGTAACTGTGAAGTTGAATGTTTGTATGTCTTTTACATAACAAATCTGCAATTTCTATTAGATCTTCATGAAACTTTACACAAACACTCTGCAAGGCAAAGGAAGGTAGCTATGAACTTTTCAAAGACAAAAATTAACCAAAATGTAAAGTGATTAAAGTTTAAATAAGTTTTTTTTCAAGCTATAGCTTCCAAGAATATTAATTCATAAAAATATTTTATTATTATTTAAAACTTCAAAAATTAGATTTTTAATAATGCTAATTTAATTTCAGTACAAATTTTTTTTACCAATTTTAATAAATTCTTAAATTTTAAGTTGTTATGAAAGTTGTATCAATGCTTTTATTCTTATGATGAAATACAAACTAATTTCATTCTTGAATCAAACTATTGCTTTTGCGATTGTTAAAACTAAACCTTTTTTAAAAAACTTTCTTTGGACATTAAATCTACAATACCATTTTCACTTCCATTTTTAATTCATAGTATATGCAGCTTTTAATTTTCTTATTTAATTTAATTTTAATTAATTTTGCATTTTAAATTTATTTGATTTTAAATCGACTGTTTCCATTGATTTTTTAAATATCTTATCAAACAAATGGGTGTAAATTTTAAATAAATGAATTCCATATTAATCTTTTAGCAGCCTCAAAAGCCAATACTCCGGGCAAATAATTTTATCTCCAAAGGCGGTTTGTTAATTAATAAAGTAACATTACACAGCTTACAATAATAAATATCATGATAAAAGATGATAAAACCTTAAAAAAATTTGTATAAATGATATCATGAAGAATTTTATCTCCTTTCAGAAATATAATTCGATTTATAGGTTCATAGAGGTCACGCTATATATTGGTTATAGAAAAACAAACGAATCTAAAAAGCATTGGAAATTGTTTATTTAATTTTTATTATTAACCAGGACAAATTATAAGATTGAAGTTTTCTAATTTTATAAAAGAAATATCAAATTGATGAAACTATTTAAATATTTAATCTTGCATATCTCTCTACGTCCAGCAGTTAGAAGGTTCCTTTCTGATGCATGCCATAATTTTCATAAATTAATGCGTTTATTTATATTATAGTATTATATTACTTTAAAATATAATAACATTACACAAAAATAACAAATTCCTTCTTGTCAAAAATTTCAACTTATTGGGTGTAGAAATAAAGCTTCGTCCATTTTTAATTAATGTACTATTTGCCTGCAAATAAATTGATAAAGTTTTATATGAAAGTCCGACAGCAACCTATAAAAATTAGGACGTAATTTCAAATTAAATTACTTTGTTAAAGAATTATTTAAAAAATATATTTTTATTTCGAAAATATGTCCAGTTTTGAGCCAAACGAACCAAAAAAAAAAAAAGCAGCAGAAACACATTGGTATTATTAAACATTTACAGTGAATCACTTTGCAAAGAAGGATTTCGGAGAATCAAAAATGATAATTTCAATATGCATGAAAAAGAGCCTGGCAAACAGCAAGAGCTTTCTTTTAACTGTTAAACATTCAATTGTTAACAACTCAATTGTACAATCAATTAACAAACATAATTAAACAATCAATTATTAACAAACCCAATAAAACAATCAATACAAGCAGCAATTGATCAATTTGAAGTAGCATTAAAAGACGAACTTTCAAAAATGTGGTGAAAAATTGACAAATAATGCCCGCCCACATGCTGCTGATCAGAGAAAAAATTATTCATCGGGTTCCATAGCATTCATAAGATATTTCTTTTTCAGATTATTATTTGTTTCGTTCCATGTAGAGTCCCCTTACTGGAAAGAGATAAAATTATCAAGCTGATATCAAAATATAACACAATAAGTTGATTGTATACAAAAATCAGATTCTTTTTTCTTCACAGAATTCGTATGTCACCAGAAAGATTTAAAAAAATTTGCAGTCTTTGAGAGGAAATATTTTTAATAAATCGATTATTTTTATAAAGATAATAATCGATTAATTATTGTCTTTTTTTACAAAAAAGAGAAGATTTATACACGCGATATATGCAAACATTACATATAAATATCGATTAAAAAATTTTGAAAACCGGAGAATAAATACATCTTCACTAAATTAGATTACTAGATTATATTTCAAGTAGTATAATGTTTGAAATAAATGGGATTCATTTCTAAATGATATACTTTCTTTAATTCTATTTATTTGTTAATTGCCCATAGTATTTTTATTGCTTGAAAAATTGTCCAGCATAATTTGGAAATCAGAAAAGTAGAAATTAATTCGTTCAATTCTATAGCGAATTTTAGTCTTGAATTTCGAAATTTCAATGATTTGAAGACCGTGCTGTTAAAAGATATGATAAATTTTCAAAAGCATGTTTATTATTTATATTGGGAACTCATATAATATTTCCATGCGAAAACTTCTGTAATTGACAAAAAAAAAAAGTCAACGAAAATATTATTAGCATACTACGTTTTTACTTCCTAAAAATTATCAGCTAGGTCTCCTAAAAGTAATTCTATCGGTGATTGGTTAAGCACTAACAATCGGGAAATTTCAGAATTAATATATAAAAAGATGTCATATTTTTATATTTTTTATGACCAGCATATATACTTGAAATTTTTTAAAAAAAAATACCTATAATTCTCATTTAAAACGAAATTTTAATGAATTCATTGCCATGAAACATTTGTTAAAACCAAAGCTAAAATGTAAAGTATTAAAAATATAAAAAATGTTATAAAATAATTAAAAACGCTACAGTTAATGCCATCAAAATAACTACTGACGTTTAAGCGGTGTAAAAAACATATGAAAAAGTAACAAAATAACATTCGATGAAATACCAACGGGTAGAAATAAAAATACATGTAATATTCTTACGTGAAAAATACGTCTATTTAAAATAATTCTTTTATTTAAAAGGATTTCATGTAGGTAAGGCAATCCTTTTATCATCTGCTGCTTTGTTTTTAATTAAAACAATAATATCGTTTGCACAAAATTATTTTTAAATATTGCAATATCTTAAAAAAATAAGACCAAACCTCTTTTAGAAACAATCCAAATTTAATTTTTTCATCGATTATTAATAATTGTTAAAGGAATGATACGAAAATTAACTGAACATCGTGATTCAAATATAAATAAATAAAATGAATTAAAATACATATAATATTCTTATCCAATAAAAATGGCAACATAAAAGATAAAGTATTTCTTTGCACATGGAAATATATTGTCACGTATAACTATAGTATAGAACTCAATGACACACAAGAGGTATAGCTAAACCAATTTATTAACTGAACTCAGAATTGAGAATACAGTAACTGACAAATCTTCTGCTTTTATACAAGCAGAGAAAGTTCCAGAATACTCTTCTGGAGACAGCAAGAAAAGTCCAGAACACTTGTCTGGTAAACTAAAGAAATGTGAAATGTCCAGTATCTTCTGGAACATGAAATAAAGGAAAACATAAAATCAATAAATTAAATATTTTCATATACTAGTAATCGCATTGTCTCTAGCGGGATTCGAACCCAGATCTCTTGATCATGAGACCAGTGCCATGACCATTCGGCGATGGAGATTCGGGTGTCTCTTTCTTCAATGCGGCATTGCTCCCTCCTTAGAAGAACAGCGTTTCGATGTTATGACATTTCATTGTGTGGCTCTAGCTCTCGATCGAGTCACAGGGCCAGTATAAGTTGTCGTGTCTTCACGGTGAGCAGTCTCTTGAGAAATGTCTCTTTCCGGAACCTCCATTATTTTATAAGAATGTTGGTCGCCTTGTTCTTCTGGGTCATGATATGGCTTCATGCGTAAAACGTGGGCAACTTTCTTCGGTTTCCGTCTTCTAGAATTAGGATCGAAATCGGCTACTTCATAAGTGACGTCGGACAACCGCCTCAAAACTTGATAAGGGCCGCAGTACCTCTTGAGGAACTTCTCGGAAAGCCCTTTTTTACGAACTGGAATAAAAATCCACACTAAATCCCCTGGTTCGTATGCCACTATCCGATGTTTGGAGTCATAATGCCGGCGATCTTTCTGCTGAGCCTCGAGAGTTCGTGCACGAGCTAATTGCCTCGATTCTTCTGCCTTAATGATCAGATGACTAACATAATCGTCTTCTTGGCTGAACTCGTTGGGGTAGAGAGGAAACATCGTATCCAACGGCGTTTCAGCTTCTCTCCCATGTAGTAGGTAAAAGGGCGTGAAATCTGTCGTGTCTTGATTGGCAGTGTTGTAGGTGAATGTGACGAATGGCAATATCTGGTACCAGTTCTTCTGTTCGACATCAACATACATAGAAAGCATATCTGCTAGCGTTTTGTTGAATCGCTCTGTGAGGCCATTTGTTTGCGGATGATAGGCTGTAGTCATTCGATGAGTGATATTGCACAGTCTATTAATATCCGACACCAGCTTGGACTGGAATACTTGACCACGGTCTGTAATGATAACTCGTGGAGCTCCATGTTTAAGGATTATGTCCTCTATTAGGAATTTGGCTATTTGTGTAGCGTTCGCCGTCGGTAAAGCTCTGGTGACTGCGTACAGTGTCAAATAATCGGTGCATACTACAATCCATTTCTTGCCGTCGTCAGATTTTGGAAATCGTCCTAGAAGGTCGATTCCGATGCGACGGAAAGGAGCAGTAGCTGGTGGAATAGGCACGAGACGACCTGATGGCTTCTGAGGAATAGATTTTCTCCTTTGACATTCTCAGCAGTGCATCACATATATTCGAATATTTCTGTACAAACCTGGCCAATGAAATCGTTTTCATATTCTGTCATACGTTCTGATGAATCCTAGATGTCTAGCCGTAGGGTCGTCATGGAGAGATTCTAGAATACTGAGCCGTAAATGCTTCGGGATCACTGGTAAGAATTTCTTTCCGGACGGATCAAAATTCTTCTTGTAGAGGACTTCTTCGACTTATTCAAAGTTTCCCAGCCTACTTGTTTTGGTACTTTGTTGGTCTTTTATTATATTTTGCAAATACCGGATCTTTCATTTGTTCTTCTGAGAGATTAGTGAATAAAGAGGCACCTATGGAATCCCCATACCATGAAGCATCGACTTTCAATGGGTTTCTGGATAGACTATCAGCATCCTTGTGTTTCCTTCCACTTTTGTACACCACTGATAAGTCGTATTCTTGGAGTTGCAACGCCCATCTAGCGAGTCTTCCAGAGGGATCCTTTAGTCCTGTCAGCCAACACAGGGAATGATGGTCCGTGACGATCTTGAAAGTCTTTCCAAAGAGATATGGGCAAAACTTAGTTATAGCCCATATGGCCGCAAGGCATTCTCTTTCAGTTGTGGAATAGTTTTTCTCAGCCTTCGTCAGAGTCCGCGAGGCATAAGCTATTACTTTTTCCTTCCCATCTTGGATTTGGACTAATACTGCGCCGATTCCGTATCCACTCGCGTCGGTGTGAAGTTCCGTTTGTGCAGTTTCGTCATAAAGGCCTAAGACAGGATCGGAGGTAAGATCTTTCTTCAATTTATTAAAAACTTTCACTTGTTCAGATCCCCAACCGAATCTTGTGTCCCCTTTCAATACCAACTGTAGAGGTTCGGCTTTATGGCAAAAGTCCTTGACAAATCGGCGATAGTAAGAGAAAAGTCCCAGAAAGCTTCTGATGTCATGGATATTCCTAGGCACGGGAAAGTCACTCACGGTCTTTATTTTTTCCTGGGTCTGGTCGTACGCCATCACTGGATACTAGGTGTCCCAAGATCTTTATCTCTTGTGCTCCAAAGCGACATTTTTTTTGGATTAAGGATAAGGTCGGCGTTCTGTATACACTGAAGGACGGTATTCAACCACTGAAGATGTCCATCGAATGTTTCTGAGAACACCACAATGTTATCTAAATAGCATAGGCACATTGTCCATTTTAAATATCGCAGAAGATTATCCATCATCCTTTCAAAAGTTGCAGGAGCATTGCATAAGCCAAATGGCATCACTTTAAACTCATATAATTTCTCAGGTGTAATAAAAGCCGTTTTCTCACGATCGGCTTCATCGACTTCTATTTGCCAGTAACCGGAGTAGAGATCCATAGACGAAAAATATTTTGCCCCCTTCAGGCAATCGAAGGTGTCGTCAATACGTGGCAATGGATACAAGTCTTTCTTGGTAATTTTGTTGAGTCGGCGATAATCAACTCAAAAACGCCAGCTTCCATCCTTTTTCCTGACCAAGACGACTGGAGATGACCATGGACTTTCTGATGGTTCAATGATGTTTTTCTCTAACATTTTGGTTACCTCCTCACTGATAATGTGGCGTTCGGATGGGGACACTCTGTAAGCTCTCTGACTAATAGGTAAGTGGTCGCCTGTGTTTATTCGGTGTTTAACATTGAGTTGGTTTCCGTTCTTGAACGTCCTTTCTTGATAGAAAATTTCTGAAAATCTCTGGAGTAGATGAAACATTCTTTCTTTTTGGTCGATCCCCAACTCTGGAGCTATCATCGTAGTATAATCGATGACACCCAACTTTGCCTTTGAAGTGGTCGTGGAATAAGGCGATCCATCATCTATGGTATTTACGCAGTCTTCGTGTAAAGGTTCGGCATACCCGATGCACATGCCTTTAGGGATGATCTGAGGTTCTCCTTGTCCGTTGGCAATCCATAGTTCGGCTTTTTCCATTAATTAGCGTAACTATAATAGACGGAATAGCAACTTCCTTGTTCAAGAGGAGCATCCTATTTCCCTCTACTATTACATCAATAGCTCGAAGGTTCTTACGGCCTAAGACAGTAATCTTTCTGATAGAACGAGCAGGTACTGTATAGTCTTCTATCGTGAATAAACGGCTGGAGTCTGGAGTTTGGGATTCTCGAAGGACGTCTTGAAACAAGAGCTCCGAATGGCCACAATCTATAACAGCTTGAGAAGCGCCCAAAAAGTCCCAACCAAGGATGATATCGTGACTGCATTGTGGCAAAACAATAAATTCAAAAGCTTGAGGTCAGCCATTGATTTCAAGACGAAGCGTACATTTTCCCGCTGTTCTCACGTAATTTCCATCGGCGACTTTTAAAAGAACATTGTTACTTGTGGGAAACATAACTTTCTTCAGTAAGTGACGATACTTCTCCGAGATTACAGAAAATGAGGCTCCAGAGTCCACGAGGGCAGGTACTGGCTTATTGTCGACGATTACTTCTATGTTGTTTCCGGTCATCTTTGCGGCACAATGTTGCGGCATCGGAGGATTTTTGTCACTAGCGGCCTCACCCCCAAGGAAGGTCGCACCGCTTAGTTTTCCTCATTTTTCCGGCTAGGAGATTGACTGGATCTTCTATATGGCGACGGAGATCTATAGCGGTGTGTCGGCGATCGTCCTCGTGATGGGCTGGGCGACAAACTTCGGACTGCTGGTCGGCTGTATTTGTCGGCATAGCGTCCCTTATTCAAGACGGACGGCTGAAATCTCTTCTATTAGCCCGATATGCCTCAAAAATAGCTTTGCGATCTCGACAGTATCGAACTACATGGCCAGGGTGGCCACAATGGAAACAGACGGGTCTTCTATCAGGCGTGCGCCAGACATCGGTCTTCCGCTGTGGTTGCTGTGCTACGGGCGTAGGTCGTCTGGCAACGTCAGCATAGGAAGGTCGGCGTCTTGGTTTGACCTTTGTCCACTCTGGTGCTGTCTGTGACAAAGGAGCCAAAGCATTATCTACTTCCTCTCGAACAAGGACTTCAATGCCTTGGTCTTGGAGTTCGGGATGAACTACTAGAGATATGAGGCGCTGGACCTCCTCTCTCACTATTTGACGTATTAGGGATGCCAGATCCAGTTTTTCGTCAATTGCAGCCATTGGTACGACATTTGGAAGCCTTTCAAATTTCCTACTCCGAATTCTCTTTTACTGCATCTCTTCGATCTTTCTACACCATTTAATAAAGTCCTCTGTAGTGGTTATTTCTTTCGTCAGTAGTGCTTGGTAAACATCTTCGGCGACTCCTTTCATCAAATGAGACACTTTCTCTTCTTCCTACATATTTGGTTTGACTTGATGGCATAACCCTAACACGCTTTGGATGTACGACTGCGTGCTTTCGCCAGATTTTTGAGCTCTACTCTTTAGCTCCTCTTCTGCCTTCTTTACATAGTGCTGTGTTTCTCCAAATGCCTCTTTTAGCATTGATTTGAAAATATCCCAGGAAGTCAATTTGTCTTCATTATTTTCGAACCATTGCTTTGCTGTGCCATTCAGGAAAAAGAAGACATTTGCTAGACAAGTCATGTCATCCCATCTGTTGAATTTTGAAACTCTCTCGTATTCCTTCAGCCATTCGTTTGGGTCTTGTCCCACGTCTCCTTTAAATACAGATGGATTTCTGTATTGTGGCTGTGCAGATGTCAGGATGACAGGTTTAGTTTCCTGTTCTGCAGGCATTTTCCTTGTCTTTCTGGGTGGTGGGAAATGAAGTCCAAATTCTGGTTCAAGGCCTTTAAGGCGATCGCTTCTTCGTAAATTCGTTTCCACGCTGACTGGAATCGTAACCGGCGCCTCCACCAAAGAATGTCACGTAGAACTATAGTATAGAACTCAATGACACACAAGAGGTAGAGCTAAACCAATTTATTAAATGAACTCTGAACTGAGAATAGAGTAAATGACAAATCTTCTGCTTTTATACAAGCAGAGAAAGTTCCAGAACACTTGTCTGGTAAACTAAAGAAATGTCCAGTATCTTCTGGAACATGAAATAAAGGAAAACATAAAATTAAGGAATTAAGTATTTACATATACTAGTAATTGCATCGTCTCTAGCGGGATTCGAACCCAAGTCTCTTGATCATGAGACCAGTGCCATGACCATTCGGCCATGAAGATTCGAGTGTTTTTCTTCAATGTGGCAATATTTTTTTAATTAATAGAATAGTAATCATTTAATTAATCGTCACGAAAGCTTTAGAAAAACTTTTCGTTTGTTTATTGTATATATTAGCAAAATTTGATGAAAATCTATTCACTATTTTGTATTTCTACAGCATTCAAACTATTTATATATTTCAAAGAATTACATAAATTTTATGTCCATAAGCGCTTCTTGTTATGAAGTTAATAAAGCAAAATGAGCTATAAAATATATATTTCAAATAATAACAATTCAAAGACTTGATGCCCTTGAATCCCATGATAAACCAATTATTAAAATAGCTAAATAAGTAAATAAAAATAATTTTTCATAATGCACTGTATATCGTTATCTTTTATTTATATAATATGATTGCATGAAATGAGGAATAAATTATTTATTTTTAATATTTTTTCATCAGATGCCATCAAATACTTATACAATTGCCTTTCTTCGACAATTGTAAATAGTGAAAAACATTGTAGATCATAATTTAGAATTTTCTCAAATTGTTTAGTTATTCGACAATAACAAACATATCATTATTTTAAAATGAATAAATAAATAATATCATTGAAGTTAATATCACCCGTTTTCAATAAAAAAAAAATACACCGACTTGAAATTGTACGGAAATACAGGAAATGTTTTACTTAACATTTTCCACAATAGCCGGAACTGCAGTTATGCTGTAAGACAATAAAAGAATGAAAGAGTTGAAAGTGGTTGTTTTTCGTTGAGTAGCTATTTTTCCAAGCTTAATTGAGAAACTCCAGCAAAAAAATCAAGTTATTGTATAATAAAGACTTCATATTAGATTGTTAAACCGAAATTTAGATGTATATTTCAAAATAAAACAATAGAATAGACAAAAAGTGGAATCTAATTACTTTTGCTTTTTCTGCATTCGTGTCGATATTTTGTTGAATTTTTAATGATGTTTTGATTTTTTTTTGACATTGGAGAAAAACATATTGCATAATATGTCTTTATTAAGAATGCATGTAATTATATATTAAAATTTATTTCCTTGGTGCTTATTTTCCGGATGCTTTTTAATTTATTTCAAAGAGTATGTCTTTAAGTAACAGATTAAATATAATAAAAAATTTTAGAAATATTTTTATTTTGGAAATAATAATTGATATAAAACATTTTTATAATTTTTTAATATTGCATTGAGTTCTTCTAATTAAGATTGAAATTTTAAATAAAGTTCTATCGAATTGGTTATCTATCAGTGTTTTTATCTGAATTTCATGAAAATAAGAGGAAAGCGAATTCTATCCTATTCTATATAGGGAAAACCATGGCTAATTGTCACACTGGATAGGATGTATATTCGAATTTCAAATTAACTTTTCATTTGCTGATTGATAGCGTGTGACTTTTTCCACGATCTTCGGATTATCTGTAATTAGTAGTGTAACGGTTCCCTCTTTCCCTCTCATGGTAATTGGCATTCCGACTAGATATAACGTCATACGTTTCCCCATACATAGTTAAGTGCATACGGACCGCTAGATGCGGATCCTTTTCACTAGGAGAGTTATTGTGTCTGATCATTTGTTACTATCCAGGTGTGAAAACACAGATGTGTGTCTCGTCCTTTCAAATAGATCCCCCAAATCTTCAAGAGAGAGGAACGTCAAAACATCTAGATGCTAGACTTTTTCCCTCAAGAAGAGACTTCTCAAGTCATCAAGAAACAATCAATCATCGGCAACCGTTGCCATTAAATGTCAAACCCAGGTGCACTTCAGTCGATGTTAGCTGCGAATTGATTATAATTAACATGTGCTCAATAGGGGTCGGCCACAAAGATGTATCCTTAACAAACACTCCCTCGATTGCATTGAGACCATTGAGGAAATGTTGCTGAATAGCTTTTAGGTGATAGGAAACTGAAGTTCACAAATGAGAAAGTACAGGCGGATATCTGATGGAAATAAAATAAAGTTTTTCCCCAGAGTTGAAAAAGTCTTTGAATTACAATTCTATAAGCAGAAAAATTGTTCCTGATTTTTGAGAAGTTCCGTGGGATTTGGACTTCTGTGTTAAGATCCGCCCGATAAAGATGGGTGGATTTCTGGAGCGATCCTGGAGTAACCGTTTAGAGCTAACAGCCTCTTAGTGGCTTTTTGGTAATTTATTCTCCGATTTGATGGAAGAACTACTTCATGCCTGAAATGTTATTTGTGTGTAAATAATATGTACCTAGATGAGAACAAGTTGTTCGTTGTAAATATATAAGACTGAAAATAAAAGAATTATTTTGTTACGCTACTCTCTTATTTGGTCTGTCTTGGCCAAGATAGTACAGTAATAAAAAGATTGTTGGTGAAAACATTAATTATGTAGTTATTTATAATTTTTCTTTTAAATTTCAATTATTTAATAATATAGTTATTAGTTGGAGATGTTTGAGATATTTGTATAGTGTGTGTACCACGAGAAGACTCGGATTTGAGATAACTGATGTCATGTTTGAAAGTTCTGTAATTCTGAAAATTCATCTGTAACTTAAGTAGAACAATGATATTTAATAGGAAGAGCGTAGACAAATCTTTGAATCTACTAAATACAATGGAATAATTTGAAATTATAATGTTAAGAGCTCTAATGAAACTAAAATTTGACATGGAACATAACATAACATAGCATAGTAGAAGATATAGTATCTCATAGATAATATAAAGAATTTTATGATTTAAGTCATTGCATTTACATGCTTGCAAAAGTACAAACCAATAACAGTTTACTGTTTGACGGATTTAATTTGATAATTATTTATATCTCAGATGCTAAATTTGTATAACGAATATTATCTATCTCGCTCTTTGAAATTGATACTTATCCAGTTCATTTGTACTCGAACAAACAGACAGATAGACGTCCTGTGAATGGATTTCGTCCAAAATTTAAAAGAAGTCTACAAATCTGGTTTTAATTCCACATACTAAATTTCAATCGTGTATCTCAAATACAGATAAACAAAAGAGAAATTACAGATAATATGCCAAAAATATGTTTATCGAAGTCAGAGAAGTCTGAAACTTGGAAATTCATGAAAATATCGAGTTTGAATTTTTTTTACGGTTATAATACTTTCTGTATACCGTCTTATATGAGATTGTAAAAATACATACCTGTTATGTGTAGGACTCTGAAACAAAAATCTGAGCACTCGTGGCATTCACGGTCTTGTGGAAAGTTTTATGAAGAAGAAAGGCGATAACACATTTAAGAAAAATTTGCTCGAAAGTTTTGGTGGCACTTTTTGGGGAATGGGGAATACGATGTGGGAAAATTTTTGAGAAGGAGCAAAGTGCAGCTCGTGAGTTGTATTGTGAGTAAAAATGAAAGTCCTGATTTCAAACTTTGAGCAAAATGTGTGGAATCTGGCATACTATCTGTAAATTGCATCACGCCAAATACATGATGAAAAAAAAATTTCAAAACATTTTATATGGTAACCCACTGGACATAAAATGTTCCACATATTGACCCTTAATTAGTATATTTTTAATAAAAAAGGATTTTAAAAAATTAATTGATTTTTAATTAAAAATTAATAAAAAATGTTCATTTACTGCAGAACATATTTATGTAAAAAAATTACATCAATTCAAAACTTAAAAATTTAGCATGTCATTTATATCAGTTTTCAATTATATCAATATCAGTTAAATCAGCTATATCGATTGTCATATGAATGTCAGTTAATTCAATTTTTGAATGAAATTTATTTTGTAGTTTTAAAAAGTTTTCCAAAATAAACTTCTTTTCTCATTTTTTTAAATGTATTTTGTAACAGAATTTTTCATTATTGTATGGCGCACGCGCGTTGTAACTATATTAAATATATTTTCTACTGTGCAGGTTATGGCTGCTACTAAAAAACTGCTTTTTAAAAATTAATGAATTAAATCTGTAATATTATCATGCAATCATTGCTACTTCTAGAAATATATATATATATATATATATATATATATATATCTTGTACGAAGAACGAAATCGCTTTTGAAATATATATATATATCTTGTTTAAATTTTCAATCGTTAATAAAATATTTTTTAATCATCCACTCAAGTTCAAATACATTTTTTAAAACTCTTAGTGGATGACACTTGATGTTAATAGAGTTTTTTCAAATATTAATTCATTAATTATTTAATTCAATTAATTTTTAATATTTTAAATAGAGCAGTTTGTAATGAAAATTGAAATCAGCAGACAATAGCTCAATCGGTAAAATGCAAGGATATCAGTATTTTTCACTTGAAGGTGAAGAATGCGAGTTTAATTCTTGAGAAAGTAGGAATTGACATAACTTTTTTTTTATTACTTGTTTATACTTATTTGGAAGATAGTTCCTTAAGAGGTATCATATTTAAGGTTTTGAGTGCAGGCATTACATTTGTTCATCGGAGATCCTTTTATTGCTATCAAAAAGAGGCCATTGATTTCATTCATGAGAAGAAATATAAATTAAATGAGAAAAAAAAATATTCCATCAATTCTTACTGCAACAGAAATTCTCAGAAGAACGAAATCGCTTTTGAAAAAGCAATAATTATTTGCTGATGAATGATTCAACGATCCTAGTTTCTGTTCTAAGAAGCTCTTTTCTAACTTGTAGCAAGATATTTATTTAGAATTCTGTTTGCATACAGTTTTTTTTTATATAATGAGCATGATACTTAAAAAAAAGAAGAGTTCGATTCTTAAAGAAAAGTTCAATTAATAAAAAATCCGAAGAAAAGAGGAATGAGGGAAAAAAAAAACAAGGAGAAAAAAAAGTATGAAATTTAGTATTGAAAGTATGAAAAGTCTTTTTTATCCTAAAAATTAACTCTGCGTGGTTATTTTCAATAAAAAAAATGGCAAAAAAAAATGGCAATATGTATTTTTGTATATTAAAATTTCTAGGTACCAAAATTTCTGCATATTTAATTTTTCTAGTTTTAAAAAATTCGATACATAGAGGTTCGATTGCATTATAAGCATTTCATTTCATTTATTTGCTCCCGAAACTCTATTAAAAACACTTATTTTATTTTGTATTATTCTTTAAAAATTATTGATATCTTACTTTAAAAAATTAGGCTTGGACAACTTGTGAAAGTAATATATAATTTTGCATGGTAAATTAATCACTATCGCGTGCTGTGAATTCAAAATCCTTCTCAATTCATTAATGGCTCTTAGTTCTTGATTGCATAGTTACTTCCAACTTGCTTGCAATTCCGTCCCCTTCCTTTCATGTTTTGTTTTATTTATTTAAATTTATTTAAGCATTCATTAAATCCCTTTCCTTAAATTTAACTTTTAAATATGTCACTTAAATGCTATAAAAATTTCTTGAGATAGAAGTAAACCTAGGGGATAAATCTATTTTGGAAGCATCTTTGAACATCTTGACTGCCCAGGAGGGGGGGAGGGGTCACCGTTGATCGGCGGGCCTATATAAATTACATTGAAAGAAATTAGTCAGTGTGTTCAGAAAATTCAGTTGGAAAGCAACTCGCTTCTGAAAACCATTCTCAGCATTTGATTTTATCAAAATTAGTCACTGTGCTGCCATCTATTAATCACTTTTGGAAACTACTTCAGAGCAGCTCTAAAGTGTCAAAGACGATCCCCCCCCCTTTTTCAAAGAAATTTATTTGCATATTACTTTTCCCAAATGATTAAATTGCGTTACATATAAATTGTTTTCACAAAAAAGGGATTATTCCTACAGTGAAAATAATTTTATTCAAACACTTGAAAGTATGATTATATAAAGTTATATCATAGCCACAGTGATGATTGTGGAAATCGGAAAAGTTTGCATAAAAATTCGATCAGAATAATAATAGATAACCTTTTATTTGTACATGTTTATTCATTCAATTTATATATATTAGATCACTGTAATTATCATATTTTATACACAAATTCATTAAAATAGGAGCTAAAATTCCAGCATTTGATACAACTATGGAATGTGTGAATAAATAAGAACTTAGAAGAAAATAATTGAGTTTCAAATATGATATAGATTACCACAGAAAGATTTAAGATCACATACATCAGCTTTTTGTATCGATAAGAAATTTCAAATCTGCTGACATTCACTAGGATCATAATAAGTGATGAAAGATAGCAAGTGGTATGGACACAAAATGAAAAATTAAAAGCAGTTAAAGAGAAATTTTAAATATAAACTTCAACCGTATAAGTTAGATATACAGAAGCAACCCTTTTTCAATTCTTACTATTAGCTCACACTCTCTCTATATATATCTTGTTCAAATTTTCAATCTTTAATAAAATACTTTTTTATTCATCCACACAAGTTCAAATACATTTTTTAAACTTGTAGTGGATGACACTTGATGTTAATACAGTTTTTTTAATATTAATTAATTAATTAAATTTGTCCAGTGATTTCTATTTGGTCGCCAAATGATCGCCAAGTTTGATGCCAAGCTCTATTTTGCCACTTAATATTGTAATTCTCTCATATGTATATACATATTTATATTAATTGTAATTATTTAATAAAAAGTAACTAAAATAATTTTTTTTGTTGACCTAAGTAGAAATTGACTTTAAATTTATATATATGTATATTACTTGTTTATTAGAACATACGGTCGGAAATTCAAAGACACGCTTCACAGACTGGGAGGGTCCTTATCAATGAATTAAATAATAAAAGAAGAATATGAATACACCAGATATGCTTATTTTAATTCATATATTGAAAAATATATAATTTACAATACCCAAAAAATTCAACTGCACATATAATAACACATTAAAAGTATATCACTTTAGACAGAAAGTTATTTTAACATTTAAGAGTGAGTATCTACAACATTATCAGTATATTCAAGTTGTAATTTATTATTATTATATTTATGTACTCTTAACAGTTCTTGGGATACCGCGATGTCTTTGAAATAAAGTCTCGACTGTGGAGTTGGCATAGACTAATTTCAATATTCCATCGGATTAAAATGCCACTAAAGCAACTATATAATACACCTTTAGTGGTGGATTTCCACCCAGGTAGCTGTCTAGACTCGCTAGACAGAGGAAGAACCACAAGCAGGCCGATTAAAATAACGTTATCCTTTTATATTTCAAATAAATAAGCTTATAAATTCTAAGAAAGATAAATATTAAGATTAACAATCTATCATAATTGCTAAATTTCCTTTATCATTGCTTAATTATCAGAATATTCATAAAAAAGAACATCTACTTCAATACAATTTGTACTAGTAATTTCGGGAAGCTCGGAATCATAATAGATAAATAAAAAACAAATATGTATTTTCACAGAATTAATAAAATTAAAAATATTAACCTAAAATAAAATCATTAAGATGTCAAAAATATGCCACAACATGAAACCAAATTGACCATCTTACTTAAAACATCATAATGTGCAGCACCAAAAGCCTCAAAATACCCAAATTCGTTACTACACATTAAATCCATGCAAATTACATTTCTTCAGGTTAGAGTTAGTTAGTTTTCTTATCTGACCATGGTTCAAAATTGTCAACATTCCAGGCGAAAAAAAACTGATCGGCAAAGGGGACTAATTGTTGTATGTAAGATGAAATAATGTTATATAAAAAAATAAAGTATGGGATTAAACTATCAACAAGGTTGGCAGAATTATTCATACTTTCAATTCATAAAGGGAATGATATTTTTCATAGCACTATATCTTTATCAGTTTCTAAGAAACTTCTTACAAAGTCATTTTAATTTCTGTAAAGAAAAGGTTAAACCACCACAAATGATAATTCTCTGCCTTCGAAGGAAATAAACATGATTTAATAATGCTTGACCACATGCTTGAAGCAGCATCGTGGGCGCCACCCGCTTTGGTGAATAGCATCACTTATCATCTACAAATGAATCATTTCTATTCCTTTCGCCAGTTTTTTTGTTCTTGGCTTGTTATTTTTTAATTTTTAATTTATTTATTTATATATTTTTGCCATAATTTTTTTTTTATAATTTATGAATTGCTAGTTCTTCATCTTCGTTTTCTTCTCTTCAGAATATCACTCAGAGAAAGAGCAGCAAACTCAAATGCCAGTGAGAGCCCAAATAAACATAGTCTAACATGTAGACAACAACAACAACAAAAACAAGTAATATATATAAAAAAATTTAAGTCAATTCTTACTTAGGTCAACAATTTTTTTAGTTATTTTTTATTAAATAATTACAATTAATATAAATATGTATATACATATGACAAAATTACAATATTAAGTGGCAAAATAGAGCTTGGCGGCCATAAAATCCCCCCCCCCCTCTCTCTGCATAAAATTATAGCCTTGGGTAAGGCAGCAAATGCGTTGCATGACATTGGTTAACAAAAGTTCGAAATATCAATCTTTAGCGTGAATCTATCGTTTTTAATATAGCCATGGAGTGATCTGTAGTGATTAATCCTTTAATATACAAGTATTCGAAAAATGTATATGTATTTTATACGCATTTTTTCCGATCAATTGAAACTAAAACTTGACATGCAACTGTAATTAAAATCACAAGATCGCATACCAAATTTAATTTATTTGAGTCATTATGTTTTTAAGTTATTGCAGTAAAGACCGACAGATGGTCAACTCTTTGAGAGATTTGGCTCAAAATCTGATAGGAATCTTGAATAGATGCTAAGCCTGTCTACTAAGTTTTATTTATCTAAATATTCCAATTTTATGCTGATCGAGTTCACCCATTCTCTTACAGCTGAACATACAGAATTCCTCTGAATATATTCAAAATAAAATTTATAAAAATTTACAAATTTGATGTGTAAGTCACATTCCAAATTTCATCTATCTAGCTTAAAGCGTTTTTGCGTTATCATGTTGTGGGTGGGTGGTTCTGCTGAATAATTCGAAAAAGTGAGTTTAAGATTAGAAATAGAAATTGCCAAAAACGAGAAGTTAGGGCAAATGTGCTAAAGAATCATTCATAAGAAAATACAGTCAGAATGAAAGAAATAGAGGTATTAAGTGTTTTTGTGTAAGGAGGGAAATTTCCTTTATATAGGAACATCGACAATTCATTTCTCCACTATAAAGTGTACTAACTACTCAGAATGTTATTTCTCAAATATAATTTAAAATAATATGGTTTTTTATAAGATGTATTTCGTTAAAACTGGATGGTATGACTAAATTAATCTTATTAATACTAAACATCCTCAGCAATTATTTCAATCTTATTAGCATTTCGACAATCAACTCTGACTAAATACATCTTATCAAAATAGGGAAAACGAAGTAAATTCAATTTTGATTATTAAACATTTTAGAATTATACATTTTTACTTTCTTACATGTGCTTATATAGCTCTCCGCTGCAGGTATCCATTGGAAATTTTTATAGTTGGTTTTGTCTATTTAACACCTGCTTAAGTGGAGCTTTTCACACAAATTTTTAAAAAGAAAAATACTTTTCCAAGTTAAATCTTTTCTTTAAATTCACCTGACCTAATTATATTACTGTTCCGACAACTAATTTTATAGATCTTTTTAATAATCACAACGTTTTAATTTAGATATTTCCTCTTAAAACAATAGCTTTTTTTTTCATTCGAAAAATAAGTATTATATTTCTATCCCCACTCCCTCCACTCCTTATTTTCTCCAAAGGTGAGGTGGATGTCAGGTTGACCCGCCTCCGTATATGACATACTCGCTTCACACACAAGCATCATATTTTAGGCGAAAAGGCATCCCCCAACGTGTCAAGTAAGTCGCTTTTAGTGTAAAACACATTTTAATTGAATGTCCCACTTTTAATTCTCATTGCTATTTTCATACATCTTCCGTGATTTTGGAGGACTTGGTGAATGAAAGATACCATTCAAATATTTGTAACTCTTTGAGAACCATTTGTTTTTTTAAAGTGCATTTATCGCTTTCTCAAATTATTTGTCCTTTTGTCTCATCATTTTAAAATTCTGAACCCTTTTTCAATCCTTTTTTCACATTTTACTTATTTTTACAAAGCAACGGTTTGTTGTTTGTTTTTAACATTTCAAAATTTTATGAATTGTTATTTTGTCGTGTTTTATCCAATTTATATCGTAGTGTTTGCGCTTTAAGTGTTTTTAACAATTAATAAAGTTTATTTTGCATTTCGCTTGGCACAGTATGGCCAAATATGGCTCGTGTGCCATAAAATTCAAAAAAAAAAAAAAAAAACCAACTATCCATCCCTTATTCGGTATTATTTATTTCCAGATGTAAACTTATAAACCTATTTTGGATAGACAAAACAACAACTTATAAACCAATGAAATTATTATGATGTAAATTTTTCCATTTCATTGTAGATTACATGGAGAAAATAAGTTTTAAAAGAAAAATTGTTGCACTCAGTAGAAATAAGAGATACACATTTTTTCTAACATTAGTTTAAGCGAACTGTTGATCTGCAAGAATATTTATTGTGTTTAAATTCAATTAGATCTCTTATGATATTTAAAGTTCCTGATTTCCTCAAAAAAAATTATTTTAAATTGTGATAGGCATTAAAGCCATTTAACTTTAAAAATTGCCCACTCGTTATGTTTATCGAGTAAATTAACTTCAGAAGAAGAATCAAGTCCTAAGACATTAGAATACTATCAAAAATGTCAACCGTTCGAGTAATCTATCTTTTAATGGGACATTGTATTTGGTGATTTTGTAACTCCATTTTCCTACTCCTATGTTCAGATAGTAAACAGAATTTCTCTCCTTTAGTTTTTTAATACTGGAAGAAAATCGCGGGATTTAATATTTTATGTAACTGTAGAAATGATTTGAATTTCACAGTAACAATTAAAATAATGTTGAAAATTATGCTAAAAAATAGTTTTAAAAATTGTCGAAATTTAAGAAAAATTGCACGTCAATCAAACTGATACAAATATATTTTTTTTTTTTTTTGAATTTTAAAAGGAAAATAATTTTTATGCATCAACATTTTTGGAAGTTATTTAGAAACAACGCCGAAATCTCGTTTAATTTTAATTTTTTTAAAATCTGTAATTACGATTTTCAAAAAAAAAAAAATTACTCCAAGTTGCACATTTTCTTCTTCCAAATTATATATGTATCGAATTTGCCCATCTCGTACATAACCTGACCTCAAGAGCACTAATAAGTTCACATAAACACAAGTAAATGCGCATGTGCAGTTACAGATGCAGTTACACATACGGACATACACAGAAACACGCATTCTATTTTGCTATTGATGGAGATATTATAATTCATATATTAGCACAGCAAGGCTATATCACTGTCTTGGATAAGGAATCTTAAACTTTGTATCACGATATCTAAAGAAGTCGCAGTGGATATTTCCATAGCAGCTTTTTCGTTTACATTTGTTTTTATTTAGCAGTAAAATTTCTAAGAAAATCATTTTGATTTTGTGCGTTCCATTACAAATTGCAGAAAAATCTATTTAAATTCAGTTGCTTTTGCTTGTCTTAAACAATATTTTCTCTTCCTGTCGATTTTTATATGAGTGGATTGCGAAAACATTCTCTTCCGAAAATAGATCTTAAGTGAAAAAAAAATGTAATTATTATTTTACACAAATATCGAGTGTTACGATAATTCTTTTTTTTTTTTTTTTCATTTATAAAAATGCTACATTCATGAAAAATATTCGGCTACCACATTCATATAAAATTTGAAAAAAAAATAGATACTTTATCTTCTGCTGAAACTTAAGATTTAAAAATTCTGCATGAAATCCATTTTTCTCATAAGAGTAAAGGAACAGGTAGAAACTAGGATTTGATTTTAAGCCAACAGTGGCGATATCTCGCCAAATTCAGATTTAGCATAATCACTTTCATTGTGCAGTGATTATGGTCTGTAATCAGGCAATAGACGGGTTTTTACAACTCAGACCAGTTTCTAATGCAACACCTGTATGAAAGGACACTCACCTGTGATTAACTCCACCCCCGTGCGCACACTCTCCCTTTCCCTTACCCCATCCCCGTGCTAGCGGAAAGACCAAACGATTTTTAATTCGAGAAAATGAGAATGAAAAAAAAATAATATAGATAGAGAGAGATTGCAATATTTTTTTTAGTTACATCCGGGACTGTAATTCTTTTCTGTTTGTTTATAATGTAATGTTAGAGTTATCAAAGCGGAGAAAAATGGAATCGGGGTTTTCTTATTGCTCTCGTTATTGCATCAGGAGTTGAAAATACTTTTTGTATAGGCTGATAATATTATTGGTGTATAATAAAGTGATAAAAATGAATTAGAAAATTAAAAATATATGGGAAATAAAATTTATCAAATCAATTACATTTACCTAGGCATTTTTATTTTTTAACAGAATTTTTTTTTTCAAAACTACGGTTGATTGAGATCGAAATTAAAGTGTTTAAAACTCTGTATTGAAAAAAAAATTATTTGGTGAATTGCAAACATATTTGGAGAAAATACTCTATACCATAATTACCTATTTTTACCCCCTGGGCAAGAATTTGCATTTAGGCCTTTTAATTAATTAGATAAGGAAAAAAAAGCATTATAATCGACTTTTTAAGTAGATTTATTTTAAATAGTCTTTTCTGATTTCCAGTTCAGCAAATTAATATTTTTAACTACATGGTATTCTACTGAAATAATAGAAAGAATGAATGGTCGTTTTTGTAAAGTCGTAAAAATATCGAACGATGAAATATCCGAAGAGCGACATTGTTATTTGGTTAATAGAAAAATAAAAAGCAAAAAGTATTACAATCAATTTCACCTTTAAAAGTGAGAAAATTAACGCTTTCATGTATTGGCTATATTAGGAGGAAATGGCTTATGTTTATCACTTGAAATGATGTTTTATTGACATAAAAGTAATATAATAAATAAAAATTGTATGCTTCCCCCTCTCCCACGCCTTCCAATGGACCCCATGCCGGCACACCTGTTGCACTTATCTAATTATGTCATTACAAATAGTTTCCCTACAGTTCGTCAACGGATTCTGAGACGACCACATTCCGACGACTCCATCTCATTAAGGGGTGAGACGCGGAACGATGAGTGCATTTCTGGTATTCCCTTTCACCTTGGCTTTCCTCTATTAAATACTAGTAAATGTAAACATCTCGTCCTTTCATCTTTCCTTTCGCCCCTATTTTGACGGATTAAACCCATCCTAACGCATGCGCAAAAGCGCGGAGGGTTTTACAACCCGTTGCTGAACAATACTAAACGGTTTCTAATTTTAAAGAAAAAATTCGCGAAATCACTACTAACAATACACATGGCTCCATATTACTGATTAATTATCCAGATAAAGTTAAGTAGTCTAGGTAAAGTTAATGTGAAATTATTGGGTATAAAACAGCATATGAATTTTAAAAATAACATCACAACCGTTATCAATAATACTAATTAAAGAAAAAAAATATTTGGAAAGAAATCCAGACGAAAAGAAAAGAAATAATGCGCGGTGTATTTACCGAAATCGCCCATGGAATCATATCAGAGCTAATACAGCTCAACATTCTTCCAACGTCTTTTTCGATAGTATTTATTGCAAAATGCCACGGTATTCCCTGGAATTTCGGTCTGCCCTCAAGGATCACTAAAGATTCAGTAAAAACTCTAAATTCATGCCAAAGATCATTATTTTATAACTGTTATTCGACAATACCATGCAAGACATTCGTAGTCTTACCCAAGTCCTATAATTTTATTTGGAGGGGTAGTACCATGCATTTATGGAGGTCGGGTGAGTGGGTAACACTTTTATTAGAGAATATGCTAAAAGGTTTTGGATAGACCACTTTCGCTGATTTTGTAATTTAGATAAAACTGAGATCTCGTAAATATAACCGTATAGAAATAAAGTTATTGGTGGTAAATCCAAAAGAATTGGATTTATTGAGGAATATAGAAAAAAGATGATGAATTAACTTGATTGATCATATTGCCTTCAAAAACAAGGTGTTCTGGGAAGTTTGATATTTGAAATTGCAAATTAATAATGAAAAGTTTTTTTTTTGTTTGTTTTTTTTTACTTTTAAGAAATAGATAATAGAGCTAATGATATGTTTTTCATTTCCACATTGCCTCTTCGACCTCAGATTCAGTTTGAAATAGCAGCTACCGTATTACCTTCAGGTACCTTATAATAAAAATGGAATAAAACAAATGATATTAACCCTTTAAAGGGCCATTTTTTTCTAGTTATATTATGCTAAAATATTTTTAGGCTTGAAATTAGAATAAGAAAAGGGATTCATTTAGCTTATTAAATAAATTTAATTTGATTAATTAATTAATTTGGTTAATTAATAATTAAGTAACAAATCAAGACACATCATTTTGTCTGAGATAAAGAACTGAAGCATCTAAGTTTCTGGCTTACTAAAAAAATTTATCAGAACTTATGCCAACCTACATAATTTCATACAAAGATTAATAAATTTGGTGAGAAGCATACTTCCTGCGGCCCTAGAAAGAGTTAGGTGAATTAGAGTTGTTTGACACTTAAGTTAATCTAAGCTTTTAACACTATTAATAAAGACATCCATGCGCAAAAGGATAATAGAGATGGAAAAGTGATAAGATAGTAGGTGTACCAAAAAATAAAAAGACTAATCAAAGAAGTAGAAAGGGAAGCAGTTTGGAAATCGCTCTTAAAAACGATGAGAGTTGTATTTAACTGTAAACGTGACCAATCAGTTCTATTTTCTATTTTTAGACAAGCACTTATAGTAAATAAGATACTTACATAGTCGTTCGAAATGATCTAGAATCAAGCAGGGAGTTTTTTAAATTGGTTAATTTTAATGGCTATCAAATACAAATTGAATGTATTATTAAAAAGATAGAATCGGACGCTGTTAGCCTTTAACTCAAGAAAAAGTAATCAGATAATGCAAAATCCACGAATTATAGACAGTATAGACAGTATTTTCTGCTTCTAAAATAAATATATAAAGTCAGAAAGGGAACAGTTCATATTTAAAAAAACCAAATTTATTTTTACATCAGCATAATAGAAAGCATTTGCTTATTAAATTAACAATTGATACTTAAGTTTTTACTAATTAACAATTCAGACGAGAAATAAAAATCTGAATTATATTAATTTGTACATTAAAAAATGTTTCGAAGCTTATAAACAGAATTATTGATTGACTGTTTCTTGTATGAACTTAAAAATCAATTTAAAATAAAATAAATAACTAATAATGGTTAAAAAAAAGCTTACTTAAATAAAGTGTTAACAGTAGTTTGATAAATAGTTAATCAATAAATAATTTAAGAAATTAATTTAAATAATAGTCAATAGAAAAATAGTCAATGGTTAAATTTAAAGAAATGGTCCAAATTCATAGACAATATCATTTGGGAAAAAGGAAAAGCAATTTACTATCAATTATTGAGTTATTTAAACAAATCATTTCAACAATATATTGAGACCATATAATTTTGACCTATTTAGATTAATAGAAAATGTAGACAAAGTTTCATCTCCAGAGATTGAAGTAGATTCACATGTTTTGGAAGAAGTAATGAACTAGTTCAGTTATTAATTTGAATTATGTTATTCCAATAATATTTTATTAAAATACGATGTAATTTTGCTTAATTGATCATTAAAGAATAATGGAAAAAAGATTAATCTACATTAAGATCAAGTGATTCGTCATGATTAATAGCTATTAAAATTTTCAAATATGTCATGTAGCTCGCTCTTAATGCCTTCCTCAAATAAGTATTTTTAAACATCAAATTTTGATAAACATGCAACAAATACTTTTTAAAACGCTTACACAGTAGTTCATTGCGCTATGCATCTTCCAAATTATCTGTTGTCTCATCTAAAATTTGAACTTTTATTCGAGCTATTTTTTTTATATTTTTATTAAACTTCAATTAATACAAAAATTTACTTAAAAATTACCCCAGCATACTTAAAAGTATGCTGGGGTATTTAATTAAAAACGGATGCAGTTTTTAAAAAATTGCGTTTCTTATGTGAAGATTTAAGCCTTAATTTTAAGTACAATGAGATTTTAGAAGTTTATTCGCAGCATAATTTTAACAAAAACCTACTTATTAATGCGAAATAACTCATTTATTTATTCTTCAGAATCAACAATAGAAGAAAAATCCGGTATAAAATTTTTTTAATAACAATAAAAAGGATTTGAGCTTCTTTTCAACAGTGAAATATATTGTTGTAAAATATGTTTTAAAATATTTTTTAATTATTAAAATTTAGTCACCTTCGGCAACTTTTACTGGGATTGAGGGTTACTATGCGCCAAATCTGGAACATCTAATCCATCAGTCTGGATTATAGAGAGGCATCACATACTCACACGCAAGCCCGCACACACACACAGAGAAAGAAAGGAGAAATACACATAAGCACTTTCATCTTTATTAGTAGCAGAAATAAACAAAAATTACTTTGCGTCAACTAAATTTCTATCATATTTTATAAGACAATAAAGATATTTTTTGGATTTTAAAATAAAGGATAACTTGTTTTTGTGCTATAATACTTTCAGCAATTATGATGAAAATATCAAAATTTAGTTTCCTTTTTAATTATACAAAATTCTGATTTTTTTTTATATAAAATCAGTACGAACCGCATATTTTCACTCTGAAAAGTACATTTGTGCTGAATTTGGTAGCTTTTGATTTAACAATCAGCCCCATAGAATACCAACATACACATTTTCCTTTATTATGAGGGCAGACATAGAAAATAGCAAGAATATTTTTATAACAAGAGTTTTCTCTTCTTTTTTTCTTTTTCCTCCTTCTGAGGTGATATGCACAGAACAAGCTTTAATGACAAAAAAATTGGTTAAACTGTTTTAAAATTACTCGTTTTATTTTAATTGACTTATTCATTTTCTGAATCCAAAATTACACTAGAGATTTGACATTTAAATAAAAATTATTAAAAATTTACTAGTTAAAAAATTATGTAAAATTTAATTTTTGTGGTTCACAAAGGATATGAGTTATATTTAATTTCAGTTAATCGTTTAGACAGAATCTCATGTCCATGATTCCGTCAAATTATTAATCATTAAAGTCATGTTATTTCTTAAGCTTATATCATGATTTCGTCAAATAATAAGTTATAAAAGTCATGTTATATCATATATTGTATTTATTGTATATTTAAACCGTTCTAATGGAGAGAAGTCTCATGCCATCGTAACGCTATTAACAACGAAATTGTCCGGTTCATCTATTTTCAAAATTTCGCATAATTTCTTCAATTTCCTTTTTTATTCGGTTTGTAAATCTTATAAAAAGAAGTAGAATCCTTCTTCTTTAACTTTCAATAATAGAAAGAAATCAAGCGATTAAATATTTGATTAAAAAATGAAAACAATTTAAAAATCAGTCCAAAAATGTTGAAAACTAAACAAAAAACATATTTTTCTTAATTGCTAAAATTCATGTAAAATCCGTTCGACTAATAAATTAAAATTCATTAAAAATTTTAATAAATTTTAATAGCTATTCATTAAAACACAATTTTTTTTTCTATTTCCAGATGACGTAAATATAATTTTTATGTAATAATGTTTTCTAAAGTTATCGCGGAAAAATAACAAAATTCAATTTAAATTTTAATAGTAAATCAAAATTGTTAATTCTATATTCATTCAAAATAGTACTAATACTATTTTAGACGTAGATATAATCGAAATCGTACTAGCATATGATAGTGCTAACTTCTATCCATCTATCCACAATTGACAACTTTTATGCAGGAATGAGAATGTTCTAAGGATAGACTGCTAAGTGATGTGATACCATTTCTTATTTAATAAACTATTTATAAAATAATAAAATACATAAATCGCGTCAAATGAGGTAATCTATATCTATATCTATACTTATAATAAAGCTCAATGTGTGTGTGTGTCTGTCTGTGTGTGTGTGTGTGTGTGTGTGTGTGTGTGTGTGTGTGTGTGTGTGTGTGTGTGTGTGTGTGTGTGTGTGTGTGTGTGTGTGTGTGTGTGTGGGGGTGTGTGTGTGTGTGTGTGTGTGTGTGTGTGTGTGTGTGTGTGTGTGTGTGTGTGTGTGTGTGTGTGTGTGTGTGTGTGTGTGTATGTGTGTGTGTGTGTGTGTGTGTGTGTGTGTGTGTGTGTGTGTGTGTGTATGTTGGCGCTCTACAGGCCAGACCATTCAACCTACTGCTACCAAATTTGGCACGTGTATACCTTGGAGGCCGGGAATGTGCAC
>JAPMOR010015330.1:676769-758337 GCA_026543865.1 Argiope aurantia
ATATATCATAAGATTATTAAAAAAGTATAATTATACATTTATTAAGTTTCTTTAAATTTTGAAAAATATTCAAAAATGCTCAAATAAAACATGCATTGTATTGGAAAAGAACAATTTAAAATGAATATCTTTGAGACCAATACAAAGTTTATTCTTTGAGCAATAATTACATATATGTGATCCAGTTTATTATTTGTGACATTAAGACAGGCTTCTTCAATCTGTTACCAAAGATCTACTGGGATTACAAGAAATGTTTTAGATACAGAAGAACATATGGAACCCCATATGTTAAGAATTCAGTTAACCACGTGGTCTTCCTGGGCAGAGCTAGCTGCCAATCATGTAAATATCACGTAGTCTCACTGTTGATGTTAGTATTTTTTTTTTTTTTTTTCCAGCAGAAGCAAACTTGACTCCTGTACTAGGGTGAGTGTGATCTCGGCTCTCTCTCTCTACCGAGAAATTTTATGTGCAGTTCTCAAGGCCTACTACACTATAACGTACTTGTGTGCCTTTTGTTGTTGATGTTACCAATAAACAACATAAAAGACAAGTGTCTTCAAGTCATTTCACCCAGAGCACAATCTTCACTATCAAATAAATTATTGTGTAATTAAGAAATGCAATAATAATTTACACCATAAATAAAAATTGACAGAAGACAAATCAGGTAGTATAGGAGAAAATTTACGAAGTCCATGTAAGCCTAATCATTAACTTAAGATAAGATCATTAACTTAAATTGAGATATGATATGAAAGAGTACTATCAATTTGCGATTACATATACAGAAATATTATCACAGGCCAGAGTTTAGATACAATATCATTTAAAATGAAGTGAATATATCAGTCGCAAATCATCATACATTGTACAAAAAAGGACCAATCCCAGAGTTTTTAATATTTTACACCATACATTTAATAGAAAATTATTACTAATAGTAAATTTCTTGTACAAGAATGGAATTTTTTTCTCATTTGAAAAATAATCATTTTGATGATTTATACTTCCACCTCAATCAAAGTAACATTCATATCTAAATTACATTTTTAAAGAAAAAAGATTTGATTCTGCCTGAAGAGTCGAACTGTACGACTCTTGATACTGATCATGATTTGACAGTCTATTGTCATGGAATCCACAAATGCTAAATGAATGCCAGTAATTATATTTATGTATTCTCTACACTGTCATTTTTAGAATGATAAGTTCCCAACTGATTATTCAAATTTTAACATGATGGTAACTTAAAAAATAAATAAACCAAAATGTCAACCACATGTACAAAGATCTGTCTTTAATGAGGAAGTAAGAATCCTATTACTTGTAATCACTAAACTATTCTGAATATGCATTTCCAAAAACGATGCACAAAATTCAAAAAATGATGTTAATATTTCTCTGAACTAGGTCGATAGGTCGGCATTATGATTACATGCAATATAAATTAGCAACATTTTAAAATGTTCCTAATTATTGAAATATATCACCTTATTAAAAGCTTAATATCACTCAAACAATTGCAAGCATTTTGCTTCTCATTATTCCACTATTTCTCAGAGATATATTAAATGTTAAGTTTCCGAATTTTCAATGTAATGATTATTTATATAAAAATCTGAATGTAATAAATGTTGCCATTTAAATTTTTTATATATCCCTCTAAATTTTAAGAAAATCATATCTCAGTAAATGTTGAAGGCAAGAAAGTAAAACTTTATGAGTGAACAGATAAATGTAATTCTTTGGGCAACAAAGGCCATATAAAAATTTAATTTTTTAAAAACCATTTATTATCAATCTCTATAGAAACCAAAGTGTTTTCATACAATTGTCTATTTTATTTAATGAAACTATGTAACCAGAAGTGCATTTCTATGTGCAATATTTCAGAAAATAAACACTTTACCACTTTTTTCAGATATCCTGTACAGTAAAAGTTTTAAAACTGACATTTTGTCAGAAATTGATAACTTTTAATCTTTACAGAAAATCTAAAAACTATTAGAAATTAGCATAATAAATGCATTTACTTATGCATGCATCCAAATTTAATTTAAAAGAAATATATGAGACAAAAATTTAATTTTCAATCACTATCCTAAATCACATACATAGATGGCCTTCTAACTTTCATTTATATACCATCAAACAAAAAAATATATCAAGAGAACCATTGTGCTAAAATATGGAAATAAAAATTTAAAAATAACATTAACAATTAAACAATATTTAAAAATAAAATTTGTTAAAATTTGTTATATTTCAAAAGCAAATTGTAAATCAAGATTTTAAATAGCAAAAATTATGAAAATTACATTAAAGAGATCTTAAAAAGACTGCAACATTATTGATAAAAAACTAACCTTTTGAAAGACTAAATATCGGGATCCAGACCACATATCCAACTGAAAAAGAAAAATATATCATGATTATTTAAATACTAGTATTTTTAAAGTTTAATGGATATTTGAACTTTTTCAGTTTGTTGAATATTCATATTATATATATATATAATGAACACACTAAACAGAAACAAAAATGAAATTCTTCAAAAGAAAAAAATCTTTTTGCTTCTAAGTTTTGCTCTCTCCAAATTAAATAATTATTTTACATTTCACAAAAATTGCATTTATAACGAAAAAAATCAGGAATATCTAATAAATCAAAAATTAAAACATACCTTATCATTATCAGTATAGAAATCTTCATTATATCCTTTTACAATAACCCAATCAATAATTAAACCTCTTAACATAATTAGTGCTTTCAGAGTACGTGCAACAGAAACCTGTATTTTAAAAAAAAGATAAAATTGAACACTGTTGGAATTGCAGCCATAATTTCAAAGGGTAATTATAGTAAATACATCCTTATACATTAAATTATGATTTTTATAATGTGTAAAATATTTTTCTTTAAATTACAATAATTTATAAAATATGCAAAAGAATAACATATTAGAATACATAAATATCTAAAATGCATTCAATTTAACATCTGTAGTGTTGGCATACAACAGGTCAGACTATTGGATCTAGAAGAACCAAATTTAGTATGAATATAGTTTGAAAGATTGGAATCTGCAACTAGATGCAATTTTTAATAATTAACTAGAATTTTAAATAATTAAAATGAAGAAAGATTTTTTTTCCTGCAATAACTTTGGAAACATATCAAAATAATAATTTTATATTATAAAAGAATGCCATTTAAAATGTACGAATTTAGCTGTAATGAATTCCCCCCCCCCTGTTTCCATTCTGTTTCCATTGTTTCATTCCGTGTTATTTTGTTTCATTTGTCAATAATCACAGAAAATTTCCTCCCACCCCCATTCATATGAGGAGTCACAAGGTTAAATTACAGCTCCCCAAAAGTTAAAGTTAAAAAACAGTTCTACAAAAGATATAGATTACTAAGGCACTTAAGTTTGTAACAGTAAGTTAAGAAGGGTCATAAATACATAAAATAAGCTAGGTGTAAATGTACTAAAACAATATGATTGAAATGTCTATTATAATATGATGCTTAAAATGCCTTTGTTGAGAAAATCAAGATCAAGTATGCATAAGAGATTTAATTAAAGTCAAATACAGTTAACAGACATTTTGAATACCTTCCTACCTAAGATTTTATTGTGAACATAAAAGTTAATGCTAATGATTTTATAATTGAAAATAAAAGTTAATTGGCGAAATTCCTTAAAATAAGAAAACATATAAATTATGAATTTTTTAAAGTAATTACAATAATAAAAAAAAGAAAGTAAGAAAACCGTATGAAGACAAATATATCTCTTTACCATTATTATGGTTGAAGTGCCATAAGGTTTAATAACTTGCATTTCTATGTCTGGAAATATTCGAGTTAAATGAGAGGCTGTCTGATCAACAAACCTGGAATAAAATGGCAGACACAAAATAGATCAAAGATGAATTGGAGTTTATTATTTTAATAGCAAACTTTATATTAATATAAAAGCCATAAAAAACAACAATTTTTCTAACATCTTGACTTTTTCAGAAAAAAAATTAATGTAGCATCTCTGAATAAACTTACAGAGTTAATCTTATAGCAAATCAAATGATAAATAATATTATGATAGTAAACTTCAGGCCAATTACGTTGGCTAGTAATGTCAATTCAAAACAGTTTACAAACTGATTTTCTAGGTTACCATTTCTTAATATTTGTTACTTTTAACAGAAGAGAAGTGCTCAACACTGGAAGTTGAATATATATATCTAATATCAGTCAGTAATATAACAATCACAATTAAGCAGCAATTAAAACAAATTCTTTTTGCTAAATCCAGTGAAAGTAAAAGAAAAAAACATTGAAAGAAATAATTTCTTCAAATAGAACTAAGCATTACAAGCTCTACTTACTGAGGAGGAAGGTTATGACCTGTAGGTTTTGTTCTTAATTGTTTTGAAGGTGTCAATGGGCTGAAGTGTGCTCTTTTTAGAGAATTTTGAGAGAAAATACTGGTTGCATGAGTACTCAGCTCATAAACCTAAAAATAAAAGGTATTTTTCAAAAGAATGAAATAAAAAATATACAAAATATTTATAAAATTAAAAATTTATTTCTGCAATGATTTTTTTAAAATTTTTTTATATTTATTTTATTTATATTATTTCTCTACATTCACTCTTTTACATTCCATAATGAATTTCAAAAAATATATCTGATTAAAAAACTAAAATGAAAACAATAGTTAAAAGATGAGCAAATGATAAATAATGCATAATATGGTTTTCAATAAGTGGAAAACATATCAAGCAGGTATTGGAAATATAATTGTTGTAGAAAATAAAATGTTAACATGACTAAAATGGTTTAAACACAAATTTAATAAGACTAAAATTGAATAGATATAAGTATATAGACTATTTTTCCTTCTCTTAAAGGATGTGAAGTAAACCTTCTTAAATTATTTTTCTAATATATTCTAATTTAGTTAGATTAATGTCCCGTTTGAATTGCTATAAGATAAAATACATCAGCAGGCATTGTTATTATTATTTTAAATGAAGAGAAAGCTTGTCCCTCATATTAATCTGTCCTATCCTGTTTACTTTATAGTCTTATCTTAAACAGGGCATCTTAGTTTCTAATCTTCAATCCAAGTACTGCCATCAGCAGTGACAATTTATCCATTATGACAACAGAGTTGCAATCCTTCCTATAATTATCCTTTATAAAAATATAAGGATAATAACATTCTATAGATTTCTCACACTGAGAGTTTTATGAAAAATGTTAAAAAAGAAATAATAAGAAAGAAACAAAAATAAATACATAACTTCTGATCAGGAATACAAAATTCCACCATTAGCAGTGACAGTTCACTTGTTAGGACTGCAGACCTATCCCTCAGCACTACCAACATTATTTTTAAAAATTTGTTGCTTCATTATTTTTATTCCATTAAATTATTTTTTATTTTCATGTTGAAAGTTTGACAAATAATGAGAATAAAGAATGAAAAAAAATGAATCAGCAAGCAAGAAATGGACAAGTCTAGGTTGTATGGAAATTTGCCCTTGATACATTGAAATTCACTTATTGCACATAGTTAACTGACAGATCAAAACGAGCTTTTTCTGTTCTTGTGTTCAGTAGTTACTCGATAAAGATTTCTGCAGTCCAGGTGTATCAAATACAAGTAAGTTCACTCTATAAATTTTTTCTGTCATTTACTTTGATTTTGATTAGATAGAACCACATATAGCTTGATAAATATTTGTTTTCTTTCATTAGAAATCACTCATTGAAAAAAGAGATATAGCATTAATTTTCTTAAATACAATTAAGATTATCACAGTTAAAATTTGAGCAACTAAAAGACAAAGAGGGGTTTTAATTTATATTTGAATTGCTTTCTATCATGAATTTTTTTTCTTCCAGCACTGTTTATTTCTAAGCCAATGAGCCAGCAATAGCAGACAAATCACAACTGCTTTGCAAATATAACAAAATAAAATGCATTGTGTTTATTTTCTCACATTTTTTTAATAATAAAAGATAAATATATAAAACCCATACATAAAATTTTGGGCACTAATCTTAAATAGATTTCACAATATTTACAATCCAAAACAGAGGCATCTCAGGGATAAGGAATTGGATAAATAAATGCCATATTGTTTTGCTGGAGACTTAGCAAACATATTCCAATTAGATTGATCTCATTTCTAAAAATGAAATGCATCTTCTTGTTATTGCTCTAGAGAAGGAATTGATGATGGGCCTGTGATGGCATTTCATAAATGATCATAGAGCCCATATAATTATTGTAGAGGAAATCATATAATGCTAGCTAGATGGGTAAATATAAGATATTTATATATTATATTTACAACACTTACTTATAGATTATTTTCTTAGAAACCCACAGTTCTAAACATCAATTTCTTCAAATTCACAATTAAACTAAATACTTAGTTAAATTAAATCGTGGAACATGATCTGTTAAAAATATTACAATTATAAACAAAATAAGTATATAAAGCATAAATCTGGATCCATAGAATTTGTATTAAAGAAAATTGATTTTAAAATGTCAACAAACTCTCACGTTTAAAATATTTTAAAGTAAAATGAGACACACAATTTATGAATATCAATATCCTTAAATGATAAAAGGAAAGAGGCAGTTTGTCTCTTAAATAATCTAATAAAACAAAAGATTTAAAACAGAAGAATACACACATAATCTAACATACTTTATCAAACCAACGATGTGACTTTATTAATTCAGAGTACAGAGGAGTTTTCTCATATGCCGGATCTTGACTTAGCAGACCAGAATTCCCAAGATTTAAAGGAGGATTCGGAGAACCTAGTAGAGTTCCAGCAGTTTCCAATTCCCTAAAAATACATAAAAATTTTATTTCAGTAACTTGTATATATCTATCAGGTCTTTTCAAAATCCATACCATCAAAAATAAAAAAAAAAAAATAAAAACTTGAGGACTTTTTTAATATAATGCTATAATATTTATTTAACAGAATTTTTTTTTCATCTTTTAATAAAAAAAGAGAGAGAGAGAGAGAGAAAATGATAGAAATAAAAAGTAAAACAATAATCAATTCTGATAACTTTTCATTCAATATTGTATGAATGAAGGATTTTTTTTTTCTATTGAGATGTCAAAATTAAACTTTCCATTTTATTAATAAACTTTTTTTGTTATTTAGGTGCAAATATATGGATTCAACAAAAGACAAAATAAATAATTAATAATCTAATAAAAAAGTTTATGCAGATTATGCTATTTGTATATAAATTGTATGCCAGCAATTACCTTCCAGAGATGACCTGCTAATGTATTTTTCACAGCTAATCTTTGCCAGTAGTATAAATACAAAAGTTGCTAATGGATGCAGTGAATATATATGGACAGTTTTTGCACACAATAAAAGTAAATCAAATATTGAATAGATATTTAAATAATAATTCAAGAATAGGATAGTTTTGACAACAGTTTTCCCTCAAGAAACATTTTAACAAAATTAGATAACATATCACTGACAACAATTAAATTTGACAGAAATATAATTGCTATGAGAGAAAAGGTATTTGAATACGATATATTTGATACTGAGCTTTAGAAAATTATAGATAGTTAATCTATTAATGAACATAATTCTTTATAAGAATTTCAATCCCAATAATATACTAATAGTAATTTCAATTTTGCAGTACACTAACACACCATAAACAGAAACATTATTCCATAAGACTGTTTAATTCCTTAAGCATCCAGTATCTAAGAAAATGTACTGAAATATTTTTTGCTTTTTTCTTTTGGTTGAAATTACATGAAATTCTTCAGTGCTTCTGCGAAATTTTTAAAAATATGAATGTGAAAAGAGGCCGTCAAAAATCACATATTTTGCTGGAAAATATTTAAATAAAGCATTGAACAAAGTAAGAATACTTACTTACCAATCTTTTGTTAGTGTGTTACATAAATAAGGATTATAATAGAATTTTTTTATAATATAAATTTGACATTAGGATAATCATCTACATACCTCATTCGAATTTTCACATTAGCAAGCGTGGCTTGCACTTCATTAATAAATTTTTCACGCTCTTCATCTCCATAAGCAGCTGTTGCACCATCACCAAGGAATTTGAAAACTTCTAAAACTGTACTTCTAAGAGCTCTAACAGCTTTAAGACCAGATTGCAAAGCATCTATATTAATTCCAACATCAACCATGATCTTGCAGAGTATTTGCTATTCTTATTATGATAATCCAAGAGAACAGAATCCAGTAAAAATTTATAAATGATTAAATTGCAAAATTTTCTCCTTTATAATTTCGAACTCACTAATTTTGTAACTTAATCCATTCAAATGATTACCAATAGTGTATTTTAGCAACTGCACAGCATCAATTAATTGTTTACTATTCAGTAACTACAGTTACAGTCAGAAAAAAAATTGGACAACTAATGTGGAACATCAAGAGATATAAATATTATCAGCAACAAATGCCAGATAAAGTCCAAATGTGTATCTTTTCTGTTCAAAATCAGATAATTACATAAAATAATAGGATTTCATAATTTGGATTTGTAATATCAGTGCAATTCAACGAACCGAATTCACATTTATACCTCATTTTTTATATCTGGCAATGCTAGTTTAAGTTTCGGTTTGCATTTCGCTGATTTCAAATTTACTTTTCCAAACCATAACCAAACGAAACCGTATGAGGATAAAATATATTATAAACCAGATTATACTGGGGCCTCTGACTATAAAATGTTTGAGATTTGTGAGATCAGTATTAATTATGTTTTTATTCGCACTTTGAAATGAACTCCCTTTAATGTAGTTCTATCTAATCATATTTGATAAAAGCATTCATTAAAGCCAAAATCTGCCAAGTGTAGGAAGCGGTAAGTATCTGTTTTATAATATAAGTTGAAATTATTTCATTCCTTTAAAATGCTATTGGTGCTATTAATTTAAATTGACTATTGTCAGTAATAATATTACATAAATATGTTTAGTTAACCTTTCAGTCAATTACAGTTTGTATGAATGCTAGAGAATATTTTTTAGATAAAAGAAATGGTAGGTGAGGCAGTCATCGCATTTTATATTTAAGTTATGCAATCCTTTGAATTTCAGTTTGTAGTTTCACTTCCTCATTTTTTTGAGGAAGTGAAACTACAAACTACACCTCATAAAACAGATGCAGGGCCACCTTTATGAGGTGTACAGGGTCCATTTGAAAAAAAATATTAATTAGCCAACCTGGTTTTCAAACGATTACAACTTGCGAATGAACAATTGCAATTTGCATTTTTTCTTTCTTTTTTTTTATCTTTCCATATCTTAAAATAATATGGTCTGAAAATTTCTTTGATCTATTTATAATTTTTAAACACATGTGTTGTTTTATTTTTGTTGTAAATTGCCTGTACAGAATTTTGACTTTTTCTATTAAAAGGTGTAAAATGGAATTGCAATCGGTGAACATTTTATAATTCGAGGAATATTCTAACCACCGCACAAGATCAAGCTATAAAAAAACTAAGTATTAATTTCTTGGAGATTTGGTTAGAAACTTTTTTTTAATTGTCAGAATGTTGAGTTAAGAATTTTTTTTTTTTAAATACCCTTCAACTGTTTTGATTTTGTTATATTAGTATTCATACTGAGTATCCCGTCTTTTCCTATTTGAATTACAGTTTTCAATTGAGCCAAGAATAAATTGTACTCTGATGAGGGGTGAAGTTAAAAGTAATTGGCTTAAGAGCAATCCTAAAAGATGGGTTTTGTAATTAATTTTAAAAGTTATTTTTTTTTTCTCATTTTTAATGGTTATTGAATTGCATTGAATGACTTGTGAACCCTTCACCCCCTCCGCTATGTATTACTTATTCCAAATATAAACTGACTCATGTATAAAATAAGAGTACTTTATTTCTTCAAAACTTTATCCAAAATTCAAACTGCAATATAAGATGAAATAAAATTTTTAAGGAATCCTGTAATTTCTAAACATTTTGAAGTGATATCAAAAATATTGCCCAGCTTTAAAAATATATGGAGTATTTTCAAATCAAGTTGATATAAAGTAAATTGCCATATGCATCAATGATTGTTTTAACTTTGCTAATTAAATCAATCTGGTAATTGCAACAAGCTTGAAGTTAGCATACCTTTTCCCATTCATTTGATGTCATCTAGAAGATCTATGTTAATCTAATATTCTGTGCCATTTGAAAGACAAACAGGAAAAGATTTGAGATAGCAAATTTCAAACTATAAGGGATTACATTTGCAATAAATTTTAACACCATACTTCCTCAGCATTTCTTTGGAAATACGTATCTTAATGCTAGAAATCAGCAATAATAAATAAGTTTTATATCAAAACAACCCATTTTCATAAAATTTTTATCTAATTTTATTTTTAAAGAAATTTAAAAGAATATAAATTGTAGAAATAAAAAGTGCTGTATTTGATGATATTGAGAAAATTATTCTTGTGCATCTGATTATCAAAAATGTGCATATGTTTTTTAGATTGCATTGGTTAGGTTACTTTATACGTAGGTTTCTTTATAAGCTGAAAATTTTTTTAAGCATAGTTTAGCTTTAGAAAAAGTACCGGAAATTCTCAGCTTATAACAGAAATACAGTGTCTCACAAAAGTGATGGGACATTTGTGCTTTACAAAAGGGAACTGTAATAAAATAAATTAAAAAAACATGTACACATTTTTTGTGGGTGTGTTTCATACTTAAATTTAGTAACAATTATTACATAACATATATTTCGTCAAAATATTGATTTAATAAGAATACAATTGTTTAGAATGGAGCAAAAAATAACTCACATTAATGATGGGACACCATTAGATATGCAACAAAAATTGTCTGAAATTAGCAATAAAAATATTTTTGGTGGTTTTATTTTTACTAAAAAGCAATTGGCAATAATTTATAAAATCGTCTGCAGTATTTCTTTCCAGTTTGTTTTGGAATTTTTGTGTTTTTTAGCTCTGTGCAGTCATGAATGCTAAACGAAAAGAAACTTTGCCTGAATTTCGAAAATTAGTTATTAATTTGCATATTGAACGTGGAAAATCTATTAGAAAAACTGCTGAAACAGTTAACTTGAGTCCTTCAACAGTTTTCAATATAATTAAATGATATAAAAAGAATCATATTATTCAGGATAAAAGAAGACCAGGCCGACCCTCAAAGCTATCCAATGGATTAAAGCGAATTATCGTTCGAAATATTAAAAAAAAATCCAAGAAAGAGTGCTTTTAAAGTTGCTGTTGATTTACAAGCATTATATGGAATAATTGTTAATCCTGAGACTATTAGAAAGGTAATTCGATCTGCTGGATATCACAGTAGAGTAGCTAGAAAAAAAATTCTTCATAAGTGAAAAAAATAGAAAAATCGGACTAGCTTTCGCAGAATCCAACATAAATAAGAATTCTGATTACTGGAATAAAGTTATATTTGCTGATGAGAGTAAATTTAATATATTTGGTTCTGACGGTAGAATCTTGGTGTGGAGAAAACCCAGGGAAGAATTTTGCAAACAGAACTTGGTGCCAACAGTAAAACATGGTGGAGGAAGGGTTATGGTATGGGAATGTATGTCGTCCGCTGGAATTGGTAATCTTGTTTTTATTGACAGTATAATGAATCAGTACAAGTATATTGACATTTTAAAGCAAAATTTGAAATCTTCAGCACGAAAATTGAACCTACATAACGATTTTAAATTCTACCAGGACAATGACCCCAAGCGCACTGCTTTGAACGTTAGACTCTGGCTGATATATAACTGTCCTGAAATAAAAAAAATAAAAATAAAAAAACACCACCACAATCTCCAGACTTAAATCCCATAGAGAATATTTGGCAAGAATTGGAATCAAGAATTCGCAAACACACCATTTCTTCAAAACATCAATTAAAATCGGTGCTTCAAGAAGAATGGGGTAAAATCACTCCAGAAATCACAAAAAAATTACTCGAATCCATCCCAAGAAGATTAAATCATGTTTTAAAAGTAAAAGGAAATCCAACAAAATATTAAAACCTTTTAAAAAGTAAAATATTTGATGGAAAAATAAGTGTCCCATCACTTATGTGAGCCATTTTTTGCTCCGTTCTAAACAATTGTATTTTTATTAATTTAATATTTTGACAAAATGTATATTATGTAATAATTGTTATTAACTTTAAATATGAAACACACTCAAAAAAATTTTGTACATGTTTATTTATTTATTTTATTATAGTTTCCTTTTGTAAAGCACAAGTGTCCCATCACTTTTGTGAGACACTGTATATTGTATTCCTTCATTCTCCTTTCAACTAAAATTTACTTAGTATTTTTTTAAGAGCAATTTAAGGTTTCAAAAGTTCTATTTCACTGTGAAATACTAAATAAAATGTTTGCATTTTAAATTTTAAAAGTAATATGAAATGTTTTTTTTTAATCGATGATTCTTTTGCATGGTGTTTACGATAAGATTTAGCTTAGAAAAAAATGTAAATGGAGCCTTTTTTTATCAGTTTTTTTTTTTAATTTTATTTTGAAACTCATCTTTATTATTATTCTGATTACTATTTTAATAAAGGCTTAAATTATTTTTTATTTAGTTGACTTTAGTAAAAGTTGAAATTGAAATATATATATTTATTGCAATCCATATATATATTATTGGTTAGAAATCATTTACTTCTTAAATGATTTTCAAAAAATAATTTTAATGTTTTATTTCACTTATTTTCTTTGTGTTTATACATGATAAATGTTAAGAATGTAACACATTTTAACTTATCATCTAAAAACACACTATGAATAGATATATAAACTTGATAAATTACTTTCTATATTGTTGTTTTTTTAATTTTATAAAGAGTGTTGGAGAGATTAAATTGAAATTTCTAATGAAGACGAAAATAAGCTAAAAATCAATGATGAATTATGAATTCTTGTATACAAATTAATCACTTAAGAATATTAAAAAATTATGTGGAATTAGTTTTCCGTAGTTATAATTTTCTAAAAGATGAAATTTAAATAATTTTTTAAACATTATGATGTATTATCGACATAGTGGGGTTTGTTTTATAATAATAATTAACTCCTAAAGTGGTTATTTTTTTTATTTCACTGTAAGTTTCTTAATTTTTAGTTTTAATTTTAACTAAATAGTATTTAATTTCCTAACATAATCTGAAAACATCTTATTGTAGAAAATTTTAAAAAATAAACAAAAGAGGTGCATTTTCAGTTACTGATAGGGTAACCACAAGTGACTACCCCAACTTGACCAAAACCTTTCATAATATTTCAATAATCAGAATGCTATGGCAGCATAGGTAAGAATTATAGTTGAGTCCTAGGGGCTGTCACTGGCCACAGTATAACTCCTTCCATAGGAGGCATGCCCCATTACTCGTAGGGAGACATTATCTTGCATCACTTTCATGCTCATTAGGGCCACAAGAAGCAATCATCATGCTGTGAGCTTCTCATCCCTATATCTGAAGTGCCCTACAGGGAGAATCAATTGCAGGTATAAAAATTGCTTTAGTTGTAGTTTTTTTTTATATATTCATTTTCAAAGTACCTTCAGGTACTTAAATTTTATTCTACACACTCAAAGAAAAAATGAAAGAAAATTGATCTAAGTTACTAAATTAAAATTATGTAGCATATTTTTTTTGATATGTGTTTAAATGAATTTTTAGATTTGATGAAGTTACTTTACTTATTTTGAACATTATATATATATATATATATATAAATTGTTTATCCATTGAAATTATATTTTAAATACTTGATAAAGTGCATGATTTTTTAAAGTTTTATGACAATTTTTTAATTATTTTTATTACTATATAGAAATGGCAGCAGCAGATAACAATTTCCCTAGCAAAAGATTTAAAGGAATGGAAAAAGAAATTCATGATTCAGAATCTTTCACACCACGGGATTATCAGGTTTATTTTCTTTTTTCCTTTTAATTTAAAAAGTTAATATTTTGTATTGCAATGTAATGCATGACTTTTATAAAATCCTAAGATAAACCAGTGCTATTTATACTATTAATGCTTATTATTGAACATTTACAATTGATTACATTTCATTTAAATATTTAGCTGAATCAGCTCAAATAGCTGATTTCTGTCTAATTTAATTTTTCAGAATTTTATTTATGATAGTAATCTAGAGTTAAATATTGATGGAAGTATTTGTATGTATATGATTTTAAAACAGAGTTTCAAAATCATGTACATACAATACAAATTTACCTATTTACTATATAGGTAAATTTGTATAGACTCCTTTTTTTTTTTTTTTTTTTTTTAATTTTTTATTTCTATGGATGTGTGTTGCAATATTTTCCTTTTGACTTTATAATTCTTTTTTTTTCCTTTTTTTGATGCTGTCTTTATCTTTTGAATTTACTTCTTATTAATACGAGTAAATTTGATTTAAAAAAAAAAGAATTTTTTTTTCTTAACCATTTTGGGTTGTCTTTTACTTTGTATTACTCAAAACGGAAAATATATAATGCTTATATTCTTAATTAATATTTTCCATTTTGTTTAAATAATTAGTGTTTTCCACTTTGTTTAAATAATTAATGTTTCTCACTTTTTTAAAATAATTAATGTTTTTAACTTGGTTTAACCATCAAACTAATGTTTTTCACCTTTTAGTTTTTAAAATTGAAATTTTATTTATTATAACTGCTGATACAAAGCATATGGTATTGAAAAATGGATCAGAAACCATCCGCTGAGTCAGTTAACACTATAATGCTTTGAATTGGGGATACAATAAAGATGTATCCCCAAAAATAATACCATTTGTATCATGGTATTATTTTTCCATCCCCTCATCATGGTTGTAAAAAAAGAACATACACTTACTAATGTTTTATCTCCATAGCACCTTCTGAAACCAGCTCCTATATCTTTACTTTCTTGTCTACCAGTCCTTTGATCCTGCTTGAAAGTCCTATCTTACATGAAAGTTCCCACTCCACATTTCTTATAGTGAAAATTTTTCAAGTCCCCTTGACTGACTGAGGCTTTGTTCTAAGATTAATTATCATTAACTGCCTTTGGAGGCCAGCTTGTTTGCCCAAATTTTTAACATTTTAGTTAATAACCATTAAATATTAATGTGGAATCCATATATATTTTTTTAAATTTCATATTGTTATTTGATACGATTGAAAAACTTGAAAATTAACTTAATAAGTTAAAACAAATCACTGTGCATGCAAATTAAAAAATAAGCTATGAAATTAAAGCAGAAATGAAAGTCCTGCTTCAGAATTAATGTCCAAAGAATGCTTTAACTTGCATGCTTTAACATCGGTAAAAGCATGCAATTGAATGTTTTAATTGACGAGTTTGAATTTCTTAACATTAAAAATCAGCCATTGAAGATTGTGTATTACATTTAAGAAATCGATTAAAAATAAAGAAAAATGACATAGAAATGAAATTGATATCATATAAAAAGTAATTGTTAAAAAATTTTAAGATAATGTAAAAACTATTTTTAAGAGGTAATAGTTTTGGAAGATATAGTAATCTATTTAAATAGGCAGGCCATAAAAATTGCTGATCTGGTAATGGTTATGCATATTTTATGCACTAGATTAAATTTTGCTTGAAGTGTATTTCTTGAATTTTTATGCATCTTCTTTCCTTTCAATGAATAGAGTTTAGGTAAGCCACATGCAGAACATTTAATTAATCGCAGCTGTAAAAAACTTAATTGAAACTATCTAAAACTTTCAATAGCAATTTGTTTCCACTTGACTTTTACCATTCAACAGTATGTAATAAAAGCAATTTCTTTGGCACATGCCTTGTTATATGTTTAGAGGTGTTATGAAAATTAAGTCAATTTTTAATCTTGGAACTTTTATTGAACCCAGCAACGAAATTAATCTTGATAGATTCCCTACCAATTAAAATAAAAATGTGATACAAAAGTACACTTGGCAAAAAAAAAAAAAAAATTGCTTACGAGATTTGATATATTTAAGTCATTGCATTTTTTAGTTATTACCTTTACATATTTCTGAAAGAATAGACTGACAGACAATCAATCCCTTACTGGATTAGGTTCAAAATATTGGTGTTTACACTACAGAGTTTAATCTGTGTGTTGAATTTTATCTATCTAGCTATCTTTATATGGTAGTTATTGTGTTAACTTAGATTTGAACACTTGGACAGACAGTTTTCCACTGAACAGATTTTGCTCAAAATTTATTATAGAAATCTGCAAATTTGATGGAAAGATCATATACCAAATTTCAACCATTTAGCTTAAAACATTTCTGAATTATCTGTCACAGATGGACAGATTGACATTTTTTTTATTTTTTAAAAAACTTGCTTTTCAGACTCAGGTGATCTAAAACATGGGGATTTGTCAAAATTGTAAGTTTGAATTTTTTGATAATTGCCGCATTTTCTCTATACTTCATATACAAGAAAGTGAATTTAAAGAGCAGTGATTAATATAGCTATTTATAATTGTGATATTGTTTAATTTTCATCATTTGTGAAAATATTTATAGTAATTTATGTGAATGAAGTCAATATTTGTTGAGGGAATACAAAAAAATTCAATGGATTCTAACATTTCTGTGCTAACTTCAACCAAGTTTAGTCTTTTTGTTAATAATATTTACATTGTATTTATCACATATTTATACAAATAAAGGCTGAACTTAAAATTCATCTGTCAAAACTTTGCATCAATTTCCAGCAATCTTTTTTGTAATTTTCTTTTTTTTTTTAATTCCTTATTAAATATTTTTTTTTACCAAATCTATAGATAACATTCATTTCCAGCTCTGTTAGTGTTATGTCATGTTTAATTGTGAGTAGTACACTTAAAATGATAATTCTAATGGAAAGTTTCTAAGAAAAGAAAAAAATGGTTTTGATCTTGTAAAACTCTTAGATATTAAGCATACCTTTGATATTTTAATGCATACTTATATCATTCAATTTGTCTCCATATTTCAAATACGCATTTATTTTGCTTCTTCTCTTTTTTTTTTTTTTTTTTTTGCTTTTAATTTAATTTTTTCTGTTAGATTGAAATCCTTGAGGTTGCTAAGCAAAGAAATACAATTGCCTGCCTAGGTACAGGTACTGGAAAGACTTTCATAGCTATAATGCTTATTCGGGAATATGCTAATGAAGTACGGAAACCTTTCAAAGAAGGTGGGAAAAGAATCTTTTTTGTTGTTCCGACAAGTAAGTAATTGATAAATCTTATAGGCTTTATCTTCTTTATAATTTTAAGTTAAACTTATTAGCTTCTAAAATAAAATAATATTTAGAAACCTTGAGTTTTCATATTTATTTAAATATGTTAAAGACAAGTTTACTTCTGGAATGGTATTTTCTGTCTGGGATGATTTAAATGACTAACATGATGAGTGATTTATGATCTAGTTCAAAAAAATTTTCTTTTGAAATTTGTATTGTTTCTTCTGATTTTGTTTGTGATGTGCAATAATGGCTTTTTTTTTTAAAGTTTATGATTGATTAATCTCTATAAGCTTTATGGATCGAAATAAATTTGGATATAGGAATGAGCAAAAATTGCGGGAAAAGTTAAATTGGGCATATTTATTTTTACTGAAAAACTTATAAGTGCCTGCTCTCTCTACATATATAGTTTAAATCACAAAATAATGCAAAATCCACATTGACTCCTCATTATCTTCTGTAAAAGCAAAAGTTAGAAATTAGAATAGTTTATTGTAATGAGCATGAAAGAAATACGATTTTAGCATTTCAGTAAAGCATATTTATGAAAATTATTATGATATTCTTTCTACTAGATTTGGAATTGTTTTTCTTTGGCGAAATAATCTTTTGGCATAATAATACTTAATATTCAGTATGAAGAATAATATGAAGGTATGCATGGTCCTGTCTTACTTCCCATTTCATTATTTATGGAAAACTAGTTATATTATAAAACAGGGTCTATTTTAAATTATTCGTATAAGCATTTATAGTTATATAAAATGAATGTTTAAACAAAATAACTGATGAATAAGATTTAAATTATATAACTTTCTTTATGTTTTTTTAATATAACAGTTACTTAAACATGTAAATTTATCAATAACAAAAAATTCTTTATTATAGGTTATATCAAATGCATTTCATTGCAGCTCATATTAAGCACATCTGCCTAGCCATATTTAACATCTACTAACTGTTGTCAAATTTTCCATTTTAACGCAATTACAAATTGTTCCAATATGTCACATTCTCTTTTATTTTATGTAGACAAATCGTTTAAGCAGTATGCAGGATGTTTACAAATGTGTTCATATCTTGTTTCATAAACTTGTCTGTTATTTGTGGCATTATTATTTGCATTTTTACATAGGATTTTGCTTATCCTAACTATTCTCACTTGAAAAATGAAATCACAATCCAAGTCAGCGGCTAAGTTGTAGATATGTAGGACTAAGTCAGTAGGCTGGATAACAATTGCTGCAATTTTTTTTTTATTTATTATAAATTGGTGTTTATGAAATTGAAACAAAACCAGGATTGGCTGCTATTTTACTACAATCATAATTTTAGTTTTTAAAACTTTTTATAACTTAAATTATAATTTAATTTAGGTCTTCTTTCAACAATATTCAAAGCAGCATTCTTTTTATCCATTACTTTTACCTCTCTGATCTTTAATACTGAAGAAGGTTTCTACTATTTCCGTATGCACTTCAAACTTTCTCAATTAGTAAATCATCTCCATTCTGCATATTTTAGGATTGATAATCTTGAGAATCTTATTTTAAAGTTTTGAGAAAGCACTTTCTTTAATTGTTATTGTTAAATAAATTTTTTACCAACACAAGATGATTCTATTATGTTATAAGTTTATTAATGATGTGCTTTTTTTTATTTATAGTCCCTCTTGTTATTCAACAAGCTGAAACTATTGAGAATCACACTGATCTTGCAGTTGGTTGTTATTATAAAAAAATAAATGTGGATTCGTGGATTGATGAATTTTGCAAGAGTGAAGTTCTTGTTATGACTCCAGAAATATTTAAACTCATCCTTGAACATGCTTTTATTCTACCAAGACAAATAAAATTAATTATCCTAGACGAATGTCATCAAACTCTAGGAGATCATCCATATCGGCAAGCTATGAAGCATTTTATAGACCTTCCTTCAAGTGATATCCCCAGAATTTTTGGTTTGACCGCTTCTCTGCTTAATGGTAAATGCAAACCGCATAATTTGGAGAAAAATTTAAAAGACCTTGAAAAGAGTCTCAGAAGCACAATTGTCACAGTAAGTGATGCCACTGATCTTCTGGATTATGGAACAGATCCCATGGAGTCTGTTGTATTATATAACAAATATGAACTGGGAGGCAATGTGATTCTATTGAGAATTGCAGAAAAAATCAAGGAATTTAATAAAGAAAAAATAAAAATAGAAATTATACATAATTTGACATTTTTTGATGAGCCCATAAAGTGTCTGAACTCCCTTTGTGTAGTTCTAAAAAACTTGGGTCCATTCTGTGCATATAAAGCTGCTGATATATATGCTAGAGAAGTTGAAGCATTACTGAATCGGCCATTTGCTGATAACTGTCACAGAATGCTAAATGATATACATTATTTTCTCAAGGAAGTGAAAGAAAATTGCATATCTTTGGATACGCTTTCAGAAAGCACCAAAATAAGTTCCATGCCTCATAAGATGAAAAGATTGTTAGATATTTTCTTAGCATCCAAGCAACATGCAATGGAATTGTATGAAAACTTTCCAGACATTAAAGATGTTCCATTTACGGAAAATCCTATTAAACATTATCAGATTTTCAAACAGAAGCAAGATTTGAAGAAAGCTGCTAATTTCTGCTCCATTGTCTTTGTTAGAGAAAGAATCACAGCTTATGTCCTTTATCAGTGGCTTTTGGAAATAAGAAAGAAGTATGTTGAATTAGATTTTTTGAAACCAGAATTTCTTATTGGCCATGGAGCTATGTATAATGCTGAGTCATCCAGATTTGAGAATACACAACGAAAAAAGTTAAAAGATTTCCGGGAGAAGCATCTCAATGTCTTAGTTGCTACACAAGTTTTGGAGGAAGGAATAGATATTAGACAATGTAATCTTGTTATTCGTTTTGACTTACCATCTAATTTCCGTTCTTACATCCAATCTAAAGGCCGAGCTCGAGCTAAAAATTCAAATTATGTTTTACTTGTAGAAGAAAAAGATGTGTTTGAAAAGTTTATGGATGATTTCGTGGACTTTAAACATATTGAAAAAGTAAGTTATTATTAGTTAGTTCTTTAGATTATCATTTCAATTTATTATCTTTTCAATTACCTAAATATTCTCCGTTTAGATTTTTATATAATAATAACTGAATAATGTTAATATGCTGATTTTCATAATATACATTGTTGTCAAAAATTAAGGACAGTCAAACGTTAGCATGTCAGAAGAGCAAAGGCATAGTGCAGACTAAAAGACTAATTAGTACCAATTTGGAATAAACCATGGCAGTGGTATAAGCTCAGCATTTTTGGAAAAGCAATTGTAACAGTTTATATCATGTTAAGTTATGCCTCAGTGTGAAATATCGAACACTCAGTCTGTTAGATAATATCTGGTCAAATCATTAGAAAGATAGAAAAACATCGAAGTCTGACTGCAGAATTCAGGATTGCTCACAGCATCGTTTTATGACTTTGGAGAGAATTTCAAACTACAGGAACAGCTGTCCGACAGCAGTGGTCATCCACAAGAAACCATGCCATCAGGACAACCAGTATATTGAATAGGAGGCAGATAGCAGGAGAAATCACTAGACCTATGGTACAGGTGATTAGAAGACCAATGCCATGCTTTACAGTGTGGAAGTACAGAGTTGTGGTCTGTTGCATGACAACCTGTACAGTGTGTGCTGGTTTGCACATCGGAGAAGGCGTTTCTGTGGTATTGGGAACTCCAGAATTGAGCAAATAATCAATAGGGTCGAATATTCTTTATGGGATTTATGTATATATAATTTCATACAACTAAAAGATGTGATTTATGCTTATGTAACCAATTCATCATTAATAAAATTAAAATGTTTTCATCTGCCTTTTAATTTATTAATATTTTAGCAATCCTAGTTAAAAATGGGAACTTTTTTTTTAATAATGAAGAAAATAACTGCTTTAAAATATGTATAATGATATTTCTAAAAAATTTATTACAGAAGTTTAATTTTTTACTTGTTAAAAAAAGATTGTCTATATATAACTTTGCAATGAATGTGTGTGTATATATATATATATATATATATATATAATATACTTTTTTGTAATAATTTTTGAAATTATTTAGAGGGCAATATTAAATGTAAGCAAATTTTGTTTTTGACAGCAGGAAACTACATATTATTGATAAACTAAGCATTCTGATCAGTTACTGATGATTAGTTTATCAAAAGCTGCATTGTACTATTCTCTCAATGGCATTTAATTTATTTTAATGTAATGTAATGCAAAGAGACAAAATGTTACTAAGACTTCCACTAGCTATTAAAGAGTTTGATATTATCTAATAAATGGTATGGAAGCAAAATTTGTTTTATTGCTTCAACTGTTATAAAAGTTATATAACTGTATTTTAACATATAATTGTTGGTCTATTTTTATCAATATTCTCATATAATTTTGTATTAAAATATTTGCATAAACATTTTTATTAATATAAATTTTATTAAAATTTGAATTTTTTGACAGAAAATTCAGATTATTATTTTATTTTTTTTGTTTATATTGCCTTTTTTCAGTGAAATTTAAAACAACAGATAATGAAACTTTAAAAGAAATTAAAGTAAAATAAAAAGTTTTGGGTTCATACAAGATTTTACAAAGCTACTAAAAAAGGGAGGAGATAAATACAGTCAAAAAGTTTTTAAAAAAGAACCTGGTAGTCTTCAGTTTTTCAACTCAATTTTATTAGATGCTTCAGTCAAAATGTCATGATCATACCATGCCTACTGAAGAAGAAATTTCTGCACATATGGCTGATTCATTGATTCCTCCTTACATGCCAAAGGGACCTGATGGGCCTAGAATTACTATGAGCTCTGCTATTTCATTAGTTAATCGGTAATTCTCTTTTCATAAATAATAATAATCGTTTCATAGAGTTTTTTAATGAATCCTATTATTATTATTATTTCCTTATTTTATTTTTGTTTTCTGTAAATTTTTTTCTATTCAGTGTATGGCTGTCTTTATGTATGTAGTGACCTTGTATATTTATTATAAACAAAATAAATGTGAAATATTTTAATTGGGACAGTTAAAAGATATTTTATTCTTTTTGAGCAAACAAACTAATAATTGGAGAAGAAGCTTTTCACGAATATCTCTCTTGACTTAACTCATATTTTTGATATATCATGCATTAAAAGTTAACCAAGAATTTTAGAAATAAAAACTGTTTACAGCCCTTGTGCATGGATTATTTTTATAATATAATTTCTTCATAATATTTCTTCATTTCATATCTAAAAAAATCAGAACATTAATTATAGCTAAACTATATCATATAAATTGTTATTGCAATAAAAGAATCTGATTGTGTTAATATAAAACATGTTATTTGTAGGTACTGCGCTAGTTTACCTTCAGATATGGCAACTAAATTAGTTCCTCAGTGGGCAATTCGTGACATTGACGTTGATAATAATCAGAAAGAGTATGAATGCACTTTACACATGCCTATTAATTCTCCTCTTCGACAAACTATTGTGGTAAGTTAATTTCTTCTTTAAAATTAACATATTTTTTGGCAATTTGAATCGGATATTAAATTTAATTGTTCAATGGTATTGAATGATTTTCAATTCTGAAATTAATCTATAAAGTGGATAAATCTTTCTTTTTAATAATATGTTATAGAATATTTAAAATTTTATTTTCTCATCAAATATTAAGGAAATGGATAAATAAATATGAATTGTGTGTTTTGAGACGGAACATGAAAAATGGATAAGGTTGATAGCTTTGCCTTTTTAAGGTTTAAGCAAATTTAGAACCATTAAAATAGCACATGAATATTTATTTGAACATAGATAGATTAATTGCACTTATAGAAGTTTAAAAAAGTAAAAATTTGCAACAATTAAAACTCTTCCCCCCCCCATCTTAATCAATTTCAGTCCATATTTACATGAGATTCTGCATTTTCATATCTGTAAATGATTGGAGAAGGGCAGAGATGAACACAATAGTGATTAAGTGAAAATAAGCATCTACGTATGGATGCTTAAGTACTAAATAAGCAACTATTCATATATTTATTTCATGAAAATACTTACAAATTTTTTATTTTCCTCTCTTTTTTTCTGTATCATAATGTTTTCAAAGTTAATTCTTAAATTAAATACCATCCATAAAAAAATTTATTATCATTTTGAATCTTTATAAATGTTGTAAAAATTCATTATGTGAGTTGGCATTTTGGCATTAAAATCTTGAAATTTTTCTTTTGTCACTAATACTTTAATTTTTTTTAATCTTATCTCAGTGATTTCTATTCTGCTACTATGGCAGGGAGAGAGGCATCATATTTCTTACTAGAGAGTCCAGATAAAGCAAAACGGAATGAAACAAAAATCAGAAATAATTGTTAGATAAAACCTAAATATATCATAACTATGTGAATATGACAGTGTATATAGTTAGAATTTTTTTATTCATAGTTTGAAAATCTCAATAATTCTGTGTTTTCTCTCAATTTTTAGAGTGCTCCAATGAGAGGAAAGAAGCTTGCTAAAATGTGTGCTGCTCTTAAAGCATGTCAATTGCTAGATGAACAAGGTTTGTAATTTGACCATATAAATTATCTAATATGCTTTGGAGAGAAAAGATTCATTTTAATATTGTCTGAAAAATTTGTGAACTTACTCCAGTTTTTTTTTTTTTTTCTCTCTCTTTTCTAAATTGCAATTGTTACTCTCTCAATACTGAAATAATTTTCTAATTTAGGAATGTTGATTGAAATAAGAATAATAAAGCAGAAATTAACTGTAAATTCATTGTGTGTGTCTAATTAATGCAGGTATAACTGACTGCTATCATGTTGACTAGACCACTGTTAGTCCTCTTCTTTCCCCAAGAAAAAATAAAGTTTTCTAACTTTTAATATATAATTTAAATTGTATACTAATTAGATAACAATGAAAGTTGTATTTATGTAACAAAAATTTTGTCATGAACTTCATAAATTAAAGACATATTAAAATTGTTTGGCTTAATTTGAAAAGATAATTTATTATATAAAGGATTCATTTTAGGCGAACTGAATGAAAATTTGATGCCTATCAGTTGTTTGGTGGATGATGCATTTGCAAAAGAACTGGGTGAAATTGAAGAGGAAGATGGCAAAGGAGCAATTCCTGGAACAAAAAAGAGAAGACAAATATATGATAAGCATGTAAAGTTCTTAATTTATTTCAAATGTTAGTGGCAATATATACTTCATGAATACCTTATTGTTTGAAATTTGTCCAAATACATGGGTACATTTGAATTTATTATGTTCTGTAGAAATTTTTAGATTATTTTACAATGAAAGATGGTTAATATATTGCTAAACTATTCGTTAATAAATACATAATTATGAAATTTTTACATATATATGTATGTAATGATATTTTAATATCAAATTTTAATCCAAATTAATTTCCTAAATTTTTGTCTAATTCAGTCCATATCAGGGTCATTCTAAAGCGTTCTCTTGTTTCCTGATCCCATTCCACTGTTGAAGCTTTGTAAAAATGATGCGCCATCAGTTCCATATATCAAGTGAAAATGATCCCTTCGGTGCCCTTATCCCAGGTGGCCGGAAATCCCATGTTTATTTTTTTCTTTCTCACATATGTAATCACAACAGGATTCCTTTGCTTTTACTGTCACTTTTCTGTCTTTCAAACCTCTTTTGCTCAGTTGTTTCTGAGGATGTACAGCATTGCATCGTATTTAATGGTTTGAATTCTCCAAAAAGGGACTCTTATTTACTTCTAATTCTCTTAAAATCGGTTTTGCAAAATTTATAGCAGGGTGAGTTCTGACAGATGAATAATATAAATTTTAAATAAAAACTTTTCTGTTTGCCATTAACTTTGATTAGTTTCATTACAAAATTTGCAATGTTATATATCTCTTTAATAGAAATGTATCAGTTCTGTTGGCATTTGGGCTCATATAGTCCAAAACTATTTTAATATCAAAAACCTTGTAAAATTTTGTATGCCATCATGAATTTATATGTATATAATGAAATTTAAATAGTACTTATGTTTCTCAAAACACTTTTGGAATTAAAGCCTGCAAAAATATTTTTCTCTCCTGATAATCTTTTCAAAGAGTATTCATTCGCCCATTAGTTAACAGAACGGAAGCCTTAATTTTAAATAGATTCATTCATCTCAAGCATATATTATTTACTTTAGCAGTGCAGAATAAATAAATAAAAATAAAGGAAATAGTGTATTAAAGTTATTTATAGGATACATTATATATCAAAGCTTACAACTTAATTTAATGATCTAACATTTAAATACTTAATTCCTCTAAATGAAAATATAGTGTTTTTCTATATAAATTTGTGCAGACATTTCCTTTCTCAAAACATGGTACATACTGAAGTAACTGTAAAATTTGCAATGCCTTTCTTAAAAGAATAATTTTTAAAAAATACTTTTTGGCACATCTGTTAGCATTCTCAATCAATATTTAGAACATTTTTGAACACTTCTACTGACCATAAAGCATAAAGTTCATTACAGAAAAAAATCTGCTAAGTTTTGAAGACCTGATAGAAGATTTGAAAGAAAGTAATTTTCAGACATTCACAACAAAATGTTTTAATTCTTAGTGTTTTAAATGAGGATTAATAGTATATATAAATTGAATTTGTGAGATATGTCAGCTAATTTATATATTTAAAATAATAAGTTAAAACAAAAACAAAACAATTCCTCAATAACAACTACCTTATGATTCTTCGATATGTTACAAATAGTTACTTACCCTTTTCATAATCCATTTTCAAGAGATAATATATATCCACTAATCTACTATTGTCTACTAATATTAAGAATTAAACTGATTTTTCAAAGTTTTTAATTACTTTACAATTATACTGCACTTGTCAGAGTGCTCTAGCTTTATTGAAGATTAAAAGAATAATTTATGAATGTTTTTCAATCAATGTGATATCTCGAGAATATTTTAAAGTACCTATTGTAAGGGATGGCAGTAGATAGCCTTTATAAGAATTATTTATTATAAACTGAACTTTCATTAAATTGGGCAACCTTCAATTACCTTTAGTCTATTATAATAAAACACGGTTATAATTGCTTTTATCACAATTCCATAAAGTAATGACCATTTTATTTTAAGCATTTTGAAGCATTATGTTTAATTTTACTTTTTCTTCTAGGTGCCAGTTTTTCTTAAGGGGGTCAAACCACAACCTGGTAAACACTGTTATTTGAACATTATAAATATGATACTTGTGGAGCCTTTACCCCAAATTCTAAATCCACGAAAAAGACCTCTATTTGATCCTGCAAAAACACCCATGAATTTAGCTCTCCTCTGCTCAATTAAATTGCCTTCTGTAAGTGAAAGTATATTTTATATGTTATTATGATTACATATTTTTGATTTTAAAAGTAATATCAGTATGTAAAATAAATAAAAAGGTGACTTTTTAATTAATAATATACTTTAAAGTTATTGAGGGAAGATGCTAAAGTTAGTTTTCAATTCAAATTAGTTTAAATTAGTTAGTTTAGTTTTCAATTCAATTAGTTTTTAATTCAAATTAGTAGTAAAATTTTGAAAAACTCTTTCTTAGCTAACTTCTCAAGAAATTAATTCATGTCAGGTTTAATAACTTTAGGATCAGCAGTGTGATTTTAAGAGTGTTTTGAATGATTTTTTTCATCTTCATAGTACAATTTATAGATAGTATACTAATCTTAATGGCATTATCATGTTAAATTAACAGTTAATATATTATGTATGAAATATAATGTTATTATTTTAAAGATTCAACAATACTGAAATGCTATGATTATGAACTATATTTTTATGCACTTATGCATTGTCTTTTATTGTTAACAGTATAGGTTTAGTTATATATAGAGAGAGAGAGAAAGAGAGACCATCCTACCTGTACAGTAATTTGCATAAAGAGTCCTTCAGTTATAAATTCTTTTTTTTATTGTTGTTAGTTCTACTTTGTTTATATAAACATATTTCATGCATACCAATTTTACATTGTATGATAATTTATTTTATAATATTTTAAGGATTAAAAGGATTACATTAATTTGTTTTTCTTAAGATGGAAATATCAATTCATTTGATACTGCTTTTAATGTTCATAACCAAATTGCTATAAAGAGCCATCTCCAATGGATAAATATTGAGATTCCAAATATCCATTTGTTATGAAGCATATTTTCATCAAAGATTATTCTCATAAAATAATTAGCATTATAATAGAATCATTATATATTTTGCATGGAAAATGTTGTTATTAAAAATTAAGATTCAAAAACCAAAAGGGTTTGGGTTTAAGTTATGTTTAAATACAAGAACTTCTAGGGGATACCAGTCCAAGAAGCTATTAAAACTTAAACATCTTGTATATATCTTCCATGATTAGTAACATTGCTCTTTTTATTGATTTTGTAAGCTACACAGATTTTAAAAAGTCTTTTTTCTTTCTTTTTTAGTTTTCAACAATAAAAGAAAATCTTATGATAAAACAATAAAAATGGTGTGAATCTCTAAGCAACAGTGTAATTTATTGTTTAAAATTAATCAAAAATATTTTTTTAATAAATTAAGAAAATTTTTGTACAAATATTAAATTAGTATCATTGAAAAAATTAATTTTAAGATGGCATAAAAATTATTTTCATGCTATAGTATTTTTTGAAGTTATGATGGGGAAATGCTGAAATTTTCCTTCTATTCTGATTAATTAAAATATCAAAATAAGCCACTCCAAGATGCACATTTCTATTCTCCAAAGTATGTAAGTACCAAGTTTGGTAGCTCTAGATTCAACTTCTTGTGGAGGGCTAACATGCATGCACACACTTCCATATTCATATTTAGTTGCATTAGCGACCAGCTGGTTTGCTGGAGATATTGGTTATATTTAACTTCAATTAAATCATTTAGGTATAACTTCATAACTATCATTCTGTGGAATTTTCAGACATAAAAATCATGTTGTCTTGCCCATTCTGTTCAGTGCGTACATGTGCCAGTCATATCACATTATGGTGATATTAAGAATGTAAATGTCTGGTTCATTTATCTTTAAACTTTTGTAATATTATTCTTTCTTTTTTTTTTTTTCTTTCTTTTTTCCCTTGTAACACAGTGTGTAGCATCATGAAAAGTGTTTAATTTTATTCGGAAGTGCGCAAAAAGAATTTTTACTTTTGTTCCCACGTGTTGAATACAAAAATCTGAAGACTTGATCATAAAGGCTTTTTTACCAAATGTATTATGAAAGAAAACCAACAAGAGAAATCCAGGGTGAAATAGATCCAAGGGCTCCAATATATAATAAATGTTTATTGAGCCCCTCCCTCTTTTTTTTTTTTTTTTTTTTTTTTTCTTCTCTATTTCTTCAACAGTATGCACTGTTATTTATTAAAATATTGGAATGATTATCCTATAAGGTTATACAAAATACTTACTGTATTATTGAGATTAAAAAAACTTCACATTTCAATTTTTAGTGTTTTAAATAGTGAAGTTTTTTGTTATGCCTGATAAATGTGTGTCTAACCTTTTATTTGTTGTTAAATTGTGTCCAATCAAAATAAAATTGAAGCAAGATGAATTTGTTGCATCAAAAAGATATTCCAAACATGATAGAAGCTGCTCTAAAAAAACTCTATAATGCATTACATATTCAATCATCATAGTGAGTAATTTTAAAGGAATCCCTTGAATGACGTATTAAAGAGATTTTACTATATTATATTGAATTGTAAAATTAATTGTGGTATGAAATTACATTAATCAATTGCACAAATGTAGCATGATAAGATTTTAACTTTGAGCCATAAATTTTCTATGATTTGATTTTTTTCCCCTGTTTTATTTCTTATATCCCCAGCCATTCGAAAATTAATATTTGTTGGACCAATCTCGTCGAATTTTAGTTTTTACTAAGGAAAAAAAAGACTGCTGGATCTGATATTTAAACATTTCAAAACTTTTATTCTTCAAGGTTCAAATTTATCATTTTATAGCAGTTTTTGTTTTTATAGCTGGGGAACTAACTAATTAATAGTAATTTTTTATAATAAAAAAGATTTCTAATGAAATTTCTCTTAAATAAGAATTTGCTCTGATTGACAAAACAACATGCAACTTAAACATTGAAGTTCGGAGTATGAAATTGTATAATTTATTTTGGGGGTATTAAAAGCCCACTAATAATAAATTCCTCAAAATTTTAATTCAAAGTTTAATAAAAAATAGGATTTTAGCATGTTTTTGATGCAACATCAAAGCATATTATAGCACAATAGTTGTTTTTTAAGATTTTTTTTTAAAAAAGGCTTTTCCTTGATACCAGTTTTGTTGATATGATTGCTTTTTTTTTTTTTTTTTTTTAGTTTTAGTAATTTTTGAAAAATTTGTTTTTTACACAATTTGTAGTAGTAACTTTATTATGATGAAATTCAAGACAGTATTATTGCTTCTTCGAATTAATGAGTCACATTATTTTACTGCTACTAAAATTGATATAAAAGTTAAAATATTTTAATCTTGTTTGTTGAATAATATTCTTCATTTGATAGATTTTATTAAATTTTGAAGCAGTGCAATATATTGTCTCATGCTGGCTTCAAAAAAAGCTGCAACTTGCATTTTTATTTTCATTTTGGCTTTTTTTTTTTAACTTTATGGTTTCCATTATTTATGAAAACAAAGATTTGTTGAAGCATTTTTATTTCTTCTTGAAATATAAAATCTATCAAATGAAGAATCTTATTCAACAAACAAGATTTAAATATTTTAACTTTTAAATTTTTATATCAATTTTAGCAGCAGTAAATTTTTTCTGTAAATTTTTTTAAAGTTGAAATAAAAAAAAATATTTTCATATAAGTTAAAAAATATATTTTAATTGAATTTTCAGAAAGTTGATCTTTTAAAAATAAGAAATGATGAGACAATTTTTTTTCCAATCTGACCATTTCTGAACATTGCTGTTCTTGTCTAATAAAAAACATTATCCAAAAATACTCAGTTGAAATATAACATTGTTCTATAATCAAATTTTGCCAATTCAGTGTTTTAGTTCTTAACTTTATAAAACTGTAAATAAAATTACTAAATATTATACTGATCTAGTGCAAGAGGAAATTTACTCTTTCCAACCCAATCATGTCAAATCTTATTTGTTGCTGCATATGTAAAAATTAAATACAAAATATTTGATCTTATTAGGCTTCTACATCACTATCAATATTTTCAGAAAGGATGTATTTGTCTAAATAAATTGGTAATTTGTTAATTTTAGAAATGTTGAAAAAGATCTCATCTATTTGCTATTAATCTTATGAAAGTTGACTTAATTTTGTTGATATTGATTATTTTATCATTTTTATGCTTTTACCAAAATCAAAAAAGACTATCATTGGTTTTACAATAGAAGACATTGTAAAATACAGAAATAAATAGTAATTTTTTTTTCAATAAGAAATGTGCATTATTATAAAACAAGAAACCTGCTATGTTTAGAAAATTCACAAGTTTAAGATTTTATATATGTATAAAGATGTTCAATTTTTTTCTGGCTAAGATTCTTAAAAAGAGCTTAATTTCTGCAGCAGTTTCTCACTATGCACCTTTTGTAAACTGTCTAAATATTAAATAGAATCCTTTTTCTTTAGCTTTCAACAATGGAGAAAAACAAGTACTTAAAAATTTCGAGACTGCAATGTAATCTTTGGTGAAGAATTAGACAAAAAAAAATTTTTAGTATTGCCAAAAGTCAAGAAATTTTTTAGGGGTGTTATTAAATTGACATCATTAGAAATGCAATTTTCATGGAGTAATATATTTATAATAGTGTAATAATTCATGCAATAATAATACCTAAATTCAGTTTCATATTTAATGAATTAAAATTGTTCCCCCAATGAATTAAAATTTCCATCTGCCAATATATGTATGTAGGTTAAACAATCTGACCTCCAGGGAACCCACACTTACATGCACATTCATCTTTATTATTATTAGATACTGTAATATGTTATTTATTGGTAATTTCGTGTTTTCAACAGTTAATATCATGATTTTTAAATTTTATTCTAAACAGTCAATGATATTTGCTTATTTCAGGTAAATCCTTTTCCTCTCTTCACTAAATCTGGTAAAGTTCTTATTACTATTACTGCATGTTGTACTCCTTTCATTCTAACTGACCGGAATATTCAAGACATTGAAGACTTCCACAGATTTATCTTTTCTGACACTCTTTGGTTAGAAGAGCAGATAGAGTTTCAGCCTTTGGCTGCTCCAAGTTCCTATTATATTTGTCCAGTAATTGAAGGTAAAATAATTATTTGGTATAATTTTTTTAATTCCACCCCCTAAAAATGTTTGTTATTAATTAAGAATACTTATATAAGTAATTTTTCTTTGCTTATCAGCTGTTGCTACCACTGTTCCAGTAATTGCTCAGTATTTCACTTCAGTTATTGAGCTAAACATAAAATACCATTAAAAACTTGAAGTGATATTAATTAATAAAAACCTGAAAGGTTACTTTAATCTTTTTTCTATTCAGTTTTCTAATGTGAGTCTAGATTTATTACTACTAATAATATATCTTCAGAATGTTTTCTTGGAGGAGAAGGAAGAGTTAAAGTCTATATTTATGAGATGTTTATTTTTATGTAAAATATTATACCCTGACTTTTGAAACAAAATATTTATTTAAAATTTCAGTATATATTTTAGATCGTAGTCATCATTCATACAAACTTAATTTTAATTAGTATTTTAAATTCTGCACCAACAAAATGTTTAAATGATTATTTTACTGGGTAGTTATTTTATTTCACCCATCGCCCATTTATTTCGCCCATCTGGCATATTTGTCATTTAAACCGACAGCAATTTGTGTAAAAAATTTGAACAATACATTGGAACTGAATATGATGCATCTGCTTTATAATACTAACTCAAGGCAAATTAATGAGTAGGGAGACTAAAGGAAAGTTTGAATTTGCTGATGAACTTACAAATTGCCATTGGCAGCAGAATTTATGTTCTTTGCCATTTATCTTTTTTATGTGATTTTTCTAACTATTTTACTGTTCACCAAAGTTTTGCCATTTTCCAGATAGTCAAAAAAAAAAAATCTTTTACAGCTTTATTTTTGCCAGTTCTCAATCATGTAGTAAGATTTTCCTGATTAATTTCGGTATATATATGTACCTTATATATATCACCTTTAAGAGCTGTGAAAGAAATTTTACTTATAATAAAACTTTTCTACTATGTTTTCATCCGTAAATAAATTATTCATCCATAATTAAACTAAAGAAACCTTTTCTGCTAAATGTAATTTCGATCAATTTTATTTTTCAAATTAATTTCACTTTAACCATGAAGATTATTTGTCTGTATCATGAGATAGAATTCAAGACAGCTGTAAAATGGGAACTCATCTGCATGCATTCTATCAGTTTAGTCCATAAATCCTTATACATAATCTTTTTTTTTTTTTCTCTAAAAAAACATATATTTTACAAAACAATAAAATGAATTAGAACTGTGAAAGTAAATTGCTTGCATTGTTTATTGAAATTGGTTAAATGTTTTCTTGAAAATTTTGCTTGAAACATGAGTCTGAGATAATATAACATCACAATTTTTATGCACATTTTTTTAAAGTAAATTGGCAAGTTTTAAATTATTCCTGGTAGATGGCACTGAAAAAAAATTATTTGTTCAACTGATTATTTAAATTCAATAAAAATATTTCTGATTATTCAAATTCAATAAAAGTATTTAAACTACGAGATAGATACCAAATTGCTTTTTATGGGAGAGTAGCAATATTATTTACTGACATTTAATTTGATTGAAATATTGTGAATTCTAGTACATATTGAATTATAACAAATAGAATGTTTTTCTGACCATATCAATTGCTAATTATTATTATAATTTCCTTTTAGGAAAAATCGATTGGGATTTCATTTTTACAACGAAACAACATCCTTATCAAAGGCAAAAGTTGAAAACAAAAGATACTTCTGAAAGAACACCTTTTAATATGGAGAAATTTTCTGATACTGTTTTAATGCGTTCCTACAAAATAGATGCATGGAAATCTGAACTCCCTACTTTCCATCATGTTGTAAGAATCTGTCATGATATGAAACCAACTAGCCCATTTCTAACAGATTCAAAATATAAAACATTTGAGCAGTACTTTTTTACAAAATATAATGTTCTAATACATGATTTACAACAACCTTTAGTAGAGACAATACAAATGAGTGGCCTTCATATGTGGAAACCTTTGTACATCTCATCTAAAGAAACTTTTGATGATAAAAATGTCTCCTGCAAAACTAAGAAAAGGCATCGAAATTACAGAGAATATTTAGTTCCAGAATTATGCATTATTCATCCTTTTCCTTCAAGTTTCTTTTTCAAAGTTATGTGCCTTCCGACCATATTATTTCGACTCAATAGCCTTCTTCTTGCAGAAGAAATCCGTCAAGTTGTTGCTCGAGAAGCTCATATTGGAACAGTTGGACTGTCAGAAGTATGGCAACCATTCCATTTGGAAACTAGTAATAAACCATTAATTGATTATCTTTTTCAAATTGGAGAACTTAGAAAAATGCCTCAAAATGAAATTATGCCATGTGATATTATAAAGGACATTAGCAGTAATGAGATAACCAGTTTTGAAGTGAAAATTGATTTAAAAACTCATACTGGACCAAGCCCCAGTTTATTACTTCAAGCTTTGACTACAAAAAGTGCTGGAGATGAGTTTGATTTGGAGCGTTTCGAGATTATTGGGGACTCTTTCTTAAAATATTCTATGTCTGTTAAGACATACATCAAATATTCAAACTTTGATGAAGGAAAACTCACAAGTCTCCGAAGTCAACTGATTCAAAACCTTAATTTGTATCAGAAGGGTAAAAAGAAGAAGTTAGGGGAATACTTAATCACTACTGGCTTTAATTGCAGCAAAACTTGGCTTCCCCCTTGCTATGTTGTGGAAGATCATATTGATGAGAAAAATTTAAATATGAAACTCAGAAAAGAAAGAAATAAAGAAGATATGGATTTAGTTGAGGAGTCAGAAAATCCACTTCATCTGTATTTTACGAAGCAAGTCATTTCAGACAAGTGTGTGGCTGATTCTGTAGAAGCTTTAATTGGTTGTTATTTATTATCTTCTGGACAGTTAGGAGCTTTGAAATTTATGGCCTGGCTTGGTGTTAACCCTTTCTTAGACAATGAAACTGAATTTGAAAATTGGCCTCCTCCTCCTCCAAATCCCATTGTTTGTGAACCTGGTCCATTAATTCATCAGCGTCTAGAATTTCTTACAAATGGATTTAATAGATTTGAAGAAGCAATTGGTTATACATTTAGAAATAAAGCATATCTTCTACAGGCATTTACCCATCCATCATACTATGTTAATGATATCACAGATTGCTATCAACGATTGGAATTTTTAGGAGATTCCATTTTAGATTATTTGATTACACGCCAACTGTTCGAAGATCCTGCTGGCCATTCTCCTGGAAAACTCACAGATCTCCGGTCTGCACTGGTCAATAATATAAACTTTGCTATCTTAGCTGTTAAGCACAATTATCATGATTTCTTAAAAATAATGTCACCTAATTTGTTTAATTTAGTGAATAGATTTATAGAAGTGTTACAGAAAAGTGAACAATATAAGTTTTTTGAAGTAAGTGTTAAATGTTTTCAGTATTTTATGCTTTATTATATTTCACACCTTTTAGTCTCAGGATGTAAATTTGCCTAAAATTGTTGTTAATGAGTCTTCTCTGTTCAGTAATTTCTCCATATTTGATTTATCAATGTAACACCTTTGGTACAGGGAGGAAAATATCATCAAAATTTAGTTTGTGATCTATTTATTTCCTAAACTAAATATTCCTTATCATTGTATGGGCAGGAGAGTGAAGTGATCATAATTCAGAAAAGAACAAACCTTTAAGCAAAAGACCACTATCTCATTTGGGTGATATATGCGTGATAGAACAATTAGATTTAAACTATTAAAGATTAAAAAAATTTAAAAATTGAATGTCTGTAAAATATGAATCACCCATCAACAGATTGTAGTAAATGTATAAATAAATAAAAATTAGAGCTCTGAACCTACAGCACAAAACATTGTTATCATGATTATGACTTGGTTGGATTCATCAATTTTTATTAGGTAGATTTCTTATAAAAAGGCCTACCTATACCAATGGTTCTCATTACACAACTTATGAGAAAATTTCTGCATATCTTCACCATTCTCCAAACCCTTCATCATTCAAAAGTTTTCTATAACTTTCTTAACATTGAAAATAGAAAAAATAAAATTAGGGGAATTAGTATTTCATTATAATGGACAACTGTTGTACTAACAATTTTTTTATAGTTGTAATTGCTTTGAAGTTGGGAGGTAAAAAGTGATTTCAGCTTCTGACTATTTTTTTTTAAAAATTTGTTGTCAGTTTTGAAGGGAAGAAAAGTGAAATAAAACTTCTACCTTTATTTTATTTCTATATTTTAAATTGTTTGAATGCACATGTACTAAAATTCAAAAACTTGAATAAAGTTAGTTTATTAAAAATAGAAGAGAAAAATGTAATTAGAGTTATGGCAATATTATAAAAAAATTATAAGCTTAAAAATTTTATAAAGATGCAAGTTCATTTAAATATATATTATTATAATCTTTATCTTGAAGGCAAGAGTGTGTGTTTGTTTCATTTTTCTTTTCAAAATTAACCCAATTATCTTCTAAAATTGTATTTTCTTCATGACAGTATATAAAAATAAAATATTATTCACTCCCTGGTCACAAAATCCCCTTGATCATTAGGAATGTACTTGAAATTTGTCAGGTGAGTTTCTTGGGTAGTAGATTTATTCTCTAAATATGATTAAATGATGTCAGTTAATTAATAGTTTGGTATCCAAAGAATATTTGTATCATAAAACGTTATTATAATGTTTGAGGCAGATTGAATTGAGAGAGGTTAGAACCTGGGACCTAGTGATTCACAACCGAGTAACATGACCACAATACAAAAGCAATTGCCCATGTAGCGTAGCTGTTAACTGGCTTGTAAGCTTTCAACACATGTTCAACCAATTTACTAACCATATATTAGTTATTTTGCCAAACTTGCAACTCAATTTTTAAATTATATTTTGTAATACTCATTGTATGAAGAATAATTTTCTATATAATTATGCTATATTTATATTATAATTTTATTATTTGAATGCATTTTTTAATTCAACTTTGTTTTCTTGGACTTTTGCTAATTTTGCAGACCTTTTGTTTGATCTTTGCGATATTACTAAGAGAATACAATATTAAAAATAGGCAAATGTTATAGCTTTAACAAAAATATGACTATTTATATTAACCATATAACTGCTATTGATTATGTTCAGCACTGACATACAGTTAAGCGTAAAATTTGCCAATGGCATTCAGTTAATACACAAATACCAATATAATTTTTTTTTTAAACTTGATGTTTCCTTTTACTCCAATTAATAGTTAGAATTGAAATATTTAAAGGCACAACATATAAGATCTTAATTCCAATATTAAGGAAAGGAGGTGATTTTCTTCACAAATATGAATGATAAATTCTTACTTCCTACCATATAAAATTATTCTCTATATTTAATTGCAAAAAGAATAATTGTAGACGATAATTAATTTCTTCACATATGTTTAAAATGCAGACAACAGATTTCAGTTCTTGCTGACTGATGTGAATTTTTGACTTTTGCTTAAAAACTTCAAAGCTTTTTAATGTTATAAACTTCATAGCAAGCTTCATATATTATTTTTTAATAAAATTTGTTACCTTAGTATTATTTATTTTGTAATAAATACTGGATTATGCGATAGTAATAAAATCATTATCTATACTTGCTTCACTGTATAGTAATATCAGTATTATTATCTAATGATTGAAAGGAATTTGAAAACAATAACTTAGATGATAAAAAATCTACTTTTGTCTTCCAAATTGCCAAGAGGATTTTCCTTTTTAAGAATTATGATAATACATAAATATGTATATGAAACTAAGAAAACACAATAAAAAATATTTTTATAAAATGTACTTTAAAATGGTTTGAAAAGCTTAATTTGAGGGGAAAAATTGAAAAGACAGAAATGATATTACTATAAAGCTTTTTTAAATTTTAAAGTGTTTTGAAAATAGTTTGGGCGTGATAATATATTCCAATGTTAATGAAGAAAAATATTAAAAATTTTATTACTTTTTAAGTTAATTAAAATTAAACTTTTAAAACTAATTGAAATTTTGAAAAAATCCTTTCTAAATGAGTACTTACTATCCAAGAAATAATTATTTACTAAATTTTCTTAATTTAAATCCAGACATCTTTACAGAATGTTTTGCACGATTTTGAATAATTTATTTAGTTAGATTGCGTAACATCACAATTTACATATAGTAAGCTAACTTATAATGCTTAAAAAATGAAATTTTTGTATGTGAAGATAAATAAGACAAATATAAGCTATCATTTCCACCCAACAGCATTTTTAAAGAAAATTATTTACTGTCACATTAAAATATCCATTTATGCAGGTTGGTTTAGAAGGGAAAAAAGTGAGATAAATGTTATAATTTTAAATATAATATGAATGAATTGAATTCTAACTTCCTTTTCCCTTTTGAATTCTGTTTTCAAGCATATGTAATATGTTTTGCCTGTTTTCCAGTAAATTTCATCTAAGTTAAATTCAATTGATTGATATGAGTGCAGTTCAAGTATTAATTATCTGCATTTAGTTAATAATTTTATATTTATATGAATTTGGTATTTACCTTTATTAGAATTCTAATGTATGTATTTATTATTATAAGACTATATAATTATTTTAAGTTATTATATTGTGATTAAAAGTTTTCTCAGATAAGTGAAGATATTTTTATGATTTATTTAATTTTACTTTCTTCATGCATAAGCAAAGAAAAATGCACATACTTATTTTCTTCATGAATAGGCATACTGAAAGTTCAATTCTTAGAAAATCTTCTTCTGTCATTCATGATCTTGCCAGTTTTTATTCTGATTTGAAAGAAAAAAAAATGCCTGTATAAATTTCAATTTGTTTTGTTGAAAATCTATTTGTTTAAAATCTGTTATATCATCTTTAGATTCACCAGTATTACCTTGAAGAAATTGAATGCTTTGAACTAGAAGATGTTGATGTTCCCAAAGCATTAGGTGATGTATTTGAATCGGTTGCTGGTGCAATTTATTTAGACAGTGGGATGTCTCTGGATGCTGTTTGGAAAGTGTACTATCCGTGGATTGCGCCAATATTAAGTGAGTAATTTATTGGATATTGTTGCAAAAAAAATTCATATATGTCCAGTTGGTGTACAGTGAAAAAAATCCATTAGACTTGGTAACGTTGCATTTATTTATTCTACATAAAAACACAAGAGCAAAATATAACCGGAGCATGCTTATGGGAAAAAAAATTGCAGTAAGCATCAGCAGATAACTAACTATTGAATAATTGTTATAACATAAAGCATTCAGTGAGAAAGCTACTCTGTATCTGCTTGCTTATTAATTCACTCTTGTCTGTGCACCTTCTTTATTTACAGACTTTGAATGTTCTAGAGGAAACAGTGGAACTCGGTGCTATCATTAAGATTCTTGAATGTTTTGGATTCCTTATTTTTATCATCCAAGTCAGGGGTCATTGACTCGATATCCAATTATTATTTCTAAACAACTATTTTATTCACCCGGAGACTTGCTAGCAGGGAAGCAATAGTATAAATTCATAACAATATTTAATATACTTTAAATACGTATAACAACCGTGCCATTATATTATGTCACTTTAAGCACTCTTTATAAAAAGTTTTGTTGACTTCGAATATTTGAAAGTAAAATTTATGTTGTGAAATAAAAATCATTATTTGGAAGATAGCTTTTGTTTTTAAAAAAATTGTCACCAATGTTAAAAAGAATTGCATTTGCATTTTATTATGGCAATGATTAAAGTATACATGTTGAAATAACTCTAAAAAAACTAACAACCATAAGTACATCTTATTTTTATCATATACCTATTAACTCTTATCGACACTAGATTTTAATATATGGCATAGCTGACAAAGTACTGTTATCGTATAAGAGGCGACTTACGATCGTTAAGGGTTGAAAGAGAGAGAGAAACAAACTTATAAAAAAGAAATATAGGAATGAACTTTTATAAAAGCCTTAGAATTTTTTACCTTATAGGAGTTAATTTACTTTTTAAAGGATTTTATCATTGTTAACATCTGTTGTCCTCTTATACTATTTACAATGCATAAATTATTTCCATCCAAGCTCAATAGCATATATGGGGTAAGGCAAGTAGATATTACCCTGGTGCTCCATTTCCAGGAGAAGTCAGTGAAATAATGTGCTGTAATAAGAAAGGTGTTTTTTTTAATACAATTCTAAATTGTTAAAAGTAAAATAAATACATTCAAGTTTAGAAGAACATGAAATCGACGTCATAGTTTGTGCTCTTGGACACCAACTAGATTTTAATATATGGCATAGCTGACACTTTTTAAAATTTAATTAATTGTTTAATACATTACTTTATTAAAATTTATTTATATTAGTCAAAAATTATATTTTTTACTGAGTAGTAATTTAATTATTCTAAATTAATTAGAAAAAGATAAAATTTAAATTGAATCTAAAAGCGTTACTATGCAATATAGTGTAGGGTAAAATATCCTTTTAATTACAATGCATGAGTTGTATTTAATTATATTTTCTTTTAATTGGGCCTTATTGGATATTTCCAATTAAAAATTTTATTTAGTTAGTTCCATAGAATATCTGTGGAATTGGGGCTTGATTGTTTTTAGGTCATCTAATTTTAATCTGTACTTATATAACTTAAATTTGCTTTTTTTGTTCATAGAACATTTCTGCAAACATATCCCAATATCTCCTGTCAGAGAACTATATGAACTTGTCAAATGCCAAAAAATATTTGGGTAAATAATCTATATTTTTTATTTGAATTTGTTATTAGTTTTATTGTTAATGCATGCTTGTTCAGAGAAATGTATGAACTCTTCTTCTCATACTTTATAGATCTTGAATTCCAATTAATCGTTTAATTTTATTTGATTTGGTATGGTGCAAAAGCCAGATCTGATGTGCTGCATTTATATGATATCATATGATTTGGAAATATCTTTAATTACTTTATATAAGTTTTCAAAAGATAATATATTACATACTTTTTAAATTCTGTTCTTATAAAATTGTTAATAACATTTTGCAGAAAAAAAATTTAAAAAGGTTATATATCATAATCTGAAATTCTTAATTTGTCAAGAGGATTTTAATTAATATTTTTTTCTATAACTACCAAGAATTTATCTAAAAATTCGATTTTATATATATTTTATATAGAAAATTTTTGGATTTGGATTGGATTTTTCTATATATTAAAAATTTGATATTCTATATATTTCTCAAATAGATATTGTTAATCAGATTCATTAGGATTGGAAAGCAGTTAGATGGATATAAAAAATGACTTATAATTTTTTCATTTTGACAGTTAATATCTCCATCATTGTAAATATCAATTTGAATCTTATAATATTCCAAGGAAGACTGTTTAAATTCCCCATAAGTAAACCATCTTTGAAAGATATTTTGTAATATTTTTTAAGTAAAAAAATAAAAACTTCAAAGTAAAAAAAAAAATTCAATTGTTAAAAAGAGAGAGAGAGAGAGAGAATTAATATTTGTGTGTTTATGTTAAACTCAATTTGGCCTAGAAAGCATAATATATAAGCAGTGAACTCAAATTCCATGTGTTTAATTTAACTGTATTTACAATCCTTCTATAAGATAGTATAGCTTGAAAATTTGCTAAATCACAAAAATGGATAGAAATTAAATGCTTTATGAACCACATGCCTGAGAGAGATCTGTAAATATTGAATTGTGTAATGAAATTTCTTTCAAAATTAAAAAATATCCCTTGGTGCCTAATGCTGCCTGATAGTAATACAAGAAATGTGCTAATATAGATACCAGATAGGTCAAAGAAGATTAAAGGCCACATGTGGCTGTATTGGCTATAGAAGAAAAAAGATTATGTAGTTTTCTGAAATGGGAATAAGCTTAATAATCAGTGTTGGACCAGTGTGTGAAGCTGGTGCGAAGCTGTGTGATCGTGTAGTGAAGCTGATGCGGTCCCATGCATCTGCTTTGTGTAAAGAGAAATGATGATAAAACTCAATTCAATTAATTGCTAAATTGAAAATAACTTGAAAAGCTTTGAATGGAACAATACAGAAATGCCCCTCCACACATTTTGTAAATGAATTCTTACTCTTCATAAGTTATTTTTGCATCTTTCATAAGATGAAGGGAGAGCATGGTAATATATTGGTAATGATAATCTTGGTTTTTACCATGGTGGTAATATATTGTTTTTAGAAGTGGAAGATTCCAGCTCAAAATCGAATTCCACCAAAGATCTGATATGTATATTGGATTGTTGAGTGTTAAATTCGATATTGATGGTCAAATATCTTTCCACTGCTATGACATATGTTTAGAGAGAAGTGAGTGAGCTTAGATGTTCCTTTACCATCTGACCAGGATTTAAAATTATGATATCTAATGTAGTCATTATATTGTTTTAATATAAGGCATATTGATATGGGAGAGTAGATTGTTTATATCAATTAATGATTAATTCTAATGAAGATTAAACTTATTTACATAGTATTTAAACTTATCAAGCAATCTCAATCAATCCTTGTAAAAGAGACAATGATATTTTTCATCTTGTTTAAATCTTACAAAAAATACCTTGAAAACTGCATTTAGCAGAAAATATCAACTCTGAATCTTCTTGCAACATCTATCATTAAGATGAAATGAGAATAATTCCATGTAAATTTTTCATCTCTTTTTATATCACTTGCAAAAGGATTTCTGAAATAACAAGACTGTGCCAGTTATTTTTTATAATTAATTTCATACATAATATAAATTTAGTTTCTTGAATATATCTGAATACTTTTTTTTCAGAAATTATCTTTAAAAAAAACATCTTGTACAGTTAGTTTCCCTGAAGTGTTATTTTGTTTTGAATAATTCATGCTTCAGAATTATTGAAGTAATTTTTATTTCTGATAGAGAAAAAGTTATTTAAAATTTTATTGAAATTTTTTTTCATTAAGAAAATTTTTGTCATTTCATCAATCATTAGTTAAAATATATAAATAATGGGTTATAGTTAAAATACTGCTTTCATGGAGTATTAATTTACTGAAAAATATTATTTTGTACTACTAGATATTCATTTTATTTAGCATATATAGCATTTACAACACACATATGCTGGTTGACAAGTGACTGCTTATCTCTTGCAAAGAAAGAAGGGAAAATATTAGGCTTTTTCTTTTTCTGTTTTTACTCAGTTTTGAATTTGCTTTCCTTTGCATTTTAATATAAAAATAAATGCTATCCATCGGGTATACTTGATAATTTTTTTATTTAATTTCTTTTGTTTATAAAACAAATTTGATTTTATATTTCAATATGAAAAAAATTTTGAAAGGGTAAAAAATGGATAATGTTATTTTTGCCTGCAAATTAGTGACCTCAATTAGTAATGTTTTATTATGTTTTTTAAATATGTAACGTTACTTCTGCCATTTAGTTTTTGTTATTATTGGTGGAAGTATTTTTAAATATTTTTTTATCTTTATAGAGAACCAGTGTTAAGAAACAAAAACACTTTTATTGAAGTCACTCTACCAGATGGAAGGAAATATCAAGGTGTTGGTCCTAATAAGAAAGTTGCCAAGAAATCTGCAGCAAAAAGAGCTCTTGCTGATTTAAAAAGAAATTCAAGAAATGACACCTCTTAATGAAACTAAGAATATCAGAGGAAATTTTTAGATCAAAAAATTGTTTCCACTTGTTAGTTTTTATCAATACTGTTTAAAGTTCTGTTAATTTTAATGTTACTTCTATCAAATGTGGTTGTTTTATTAATTATTCTCATAATGTAGTCGTTTGTAATTTTAGAGCTTTTAATTATAAAAGTGTTGGCTGCTGTGATGCAAGAATTGCGATTTACGAAAGTCAGTTTTTAAATAAAATGCAATTTGTAGGATAAGATATATTTTTATTGAACATTAGCCACATGTAGAATTTAATATTGCAATTTTAATTTTTGTTTCATATCTTATAATATGACCTTTAATGTTATTATCATCTATTAAATTTACCATTTTTATTATTATTATCTCATGCATAAGTTAATTAACATCTTAACCTATTTAATTTATGCCTGAAATAGGGTTACTTAATATGTACAGAGTCTCTCAATTTCTAATTTATGTTATAAATAGATATTAGATTTTCTGTGCAGAGGTTACTATTTTCAGAAAAATATTATTGAGAAATTTTAATATTCACGATTTCTTTTCCCTCCTTGAATGTGAACATATTAAGAAGTGTTTCTATTTACATAAATATGTAAGATAAGTTTTAAAACTGTTGAAAAAACTAATGGCTGGTATATTTGATGTACATAAAAACAAAACTTAGTGAAAGGGTTTGCAGTTTTGATTTAGTTAAGTTTAATTTATTAAAATTTGAAGAAAGTTTTTTTTTTTAAAGATATATATAAAATATGCCTGTAATTGATTCTAAAGAAAATATGCAAATAGTTAAAATGTTTAGTTTCTACATTTTCATCTATATATAGTTAATTATATATGTATATTTTAACTAAAATTAAAGTTAAAATCTTTATAAGAGAATAATAAAAACATTGTTCTTTTTTATATATATAATTATCTTTATTAATTTAAGCTTGCATCCAAATCCAGCAAGCAAATACGTTTTTCTGTTTTAGCCTTGGAGTGTAGGAGTATTTACTTGTAATCATGTATCTTTTGCTGATACTAAAAACAAATCTAGAAATTTTTGAAAATCTATAGATGAGATTTTGCAACTGTTGGTCTTGAAGCTTGGGACTCTTAACTTGTAAATCATGCATTTTATGAAAATATTTGAGGCAAATTAAAAATCATTAAAAAGACTTGAATGAGACCTTAACTTTTAAGCCTAGCATAAGACTCTTTACTTGTAAATTATGAACCTTCTGCAATTGTTTGATGCAAATTTTGGTATCATTGTAAGGATTTTGGGGAGATTTTGCATGTTTTTACCTCGGAGCATAGGACTCTTAACTATAAAATAATAATTATATGGATGTTGGATGTAAATCTACTAGAAATTATTGGAAAGATTTAAGGTTGCTCAAGTTATGAAATCAAATTGCTCTCAAGTGCATTTTCAAAACTTATGAAGGGGTTATTCTTGTATTAACTTTTATTCTTTGCCAGAGCTTAATAAATGCTTTTTCCTTGCAATTCTATATTAGATAAAAAAGAAAAGTATTCCATATTCCCATTTATAAAAAAAAAAATTCTTGGTATTTCATGTTGTGCGGATTGATGGATGTTATATATTGGACATACTCAATAAGAAAGATAATGAATAAATAGATTTTTAAGATTGTTTTATATTCTCTGAGCACCATTTCTTACTTTCTAAAATATGAAGTACGCATAGAGAAAGTATTATATTCAGCAAATTGAAGAGGAAATATTTAGTATTAATAACTAATAGATAAAAATTATATATATATATATATATATATATATATATATATATATATATTGTAAGGCTAAAATTTTAGGTAAGGGAGCCTTGGTAGGGGATTAATACAAAAATTAATATTGAAGTTATGTATGAACTTGTTTGTTTTTTTAATTCAATAAGACAATAGGAAATTTTTGCAGTGCATTCTTTTCTATATATTTTCATATTGCAAATTTGTACATCTATGCAGAAACAAGGTTTTTCTTGGAACCACTGATTTTAATAGTTTCTTCTTGTTAAATGGCATTCTTTTAAACCAGCTTTTATTTATTAGATGTGTCTGTTTTATTTTTACATCTTGTAAGTATAAATATTTAAATGTAATTGTTTGTATTCTTTTATTCTGAAGGTGAATAAAGGTTATAATTTTAATATCTGTGGTCTTTATCCATTTTTTAAATATATATTATTAAAAAATGTGTAAAGAAAAAAAACTATTCTTCACTTATATTTATGCAAAAATTTATATATATTTTTTTCTATATTTTAAAATCTTTGTGTTAAATTGTTCTCACTTTCTACTCGCAAAAACTTGTTCAAAACTATTAATCCATTCATTTACTCTTTCAGATATTTCATGTCTGTAAACTCATCTCTCAAAAGATAATTATTTTATAAAGCTACATAATTATTATATATAATTTATATAACTAAATGCTGCTATAATTTTCACAGGTGTTTTTGCTGATAATTTTATTCTTTTGCATTATGATTGTGTTTAAGTCTTTTTTAATTTGAAAGAACTCAACATTGGTCATGAACAAAAATAATCAACATTAAAATGAATATTATGTTACTGATACTATTTTTTTTGCATATCAAAAATATTCATAAAAAATACCTGACTCTATTACATTATTAAGACGTTTTATTTAAAAAAAACAGTCTTTTTACAACTCTGTGGAATTGCGGTTATTTAATAGTCTAATTTTGAATTTCGTATCAATGAAATAATTAAAAGTTTTCTTAATAATAGATGCATTTACATCAATATTTTATATGTACATTTTTTAAAAAAAAATTATGACATTTTATTTTTCTAGAATTAAATCGATGGAAATAATTCAATAATTAAGCATCACAATAATAGAAAATAAAAATAGAATTATTAATTGATTTTTTGTTTTAATAATACTAAAATTTACATCTATAACATAATTGCAACCATAACAATCCAGAAACTGTATTATAATTTATTCTTTATAAAGATGAGGGTTTGGTTAAGAAGAGCCATGATAATGTTTTCAAGTGACACTAAAATACTTTACAACAGGAGTATGCAAAAGAATATATTTCAGTCAATGGCTCACATCAGTTATTCGAAATAACCTGTTGAAAATATTTAACTGTCAAGAAATAAATCTTATTTACTCATTTAATATGTTATTACCAATAACTTCTAGAACATTGATGTAAATCAATGAAAAGAAAGTTTTGATTCACTTTTATTACTGAAATGAAAACTTCATTAGAAAATATCTTTTTCATGTTGAGTGGTGTCTTTCTTGTGCCAGGTAAACTGGATATATTATTTTATGGAATTTTCTAATTACAAATCTTTCTGAATTACTCTTAACTATCTTGTTAGCTGGAAGACTTTTAAGGAAAACTTAATATCAATAGTAAATAACTTCAATATAAGACTATGATATGCTAGCTGTTAATCCTCTCCTGATTAAACTATAATAAAAATAATATATAAATCTGGCTGTATAAAAGCATTTTATTTAGCTTATAATGTTATATGTTTGCAATGCAAAAGCTATTTATAGATTTATTTTCAATAAGTGAAACTAATTATTAACATAAGGTCAGTAGTGTTTTAAATTTCTTTGCCTCTTACTTTTATTACTTAAATTTCATTTCAAATAAATATTCGATTAAAAACACAGAAAAAAAACCTTTGCTACGAAATCATATTTCCTCATATGTAATGCAAGTATCACATTTCTGAGAGATAATATTTGTACATTATCTTCTATGTAGGAATTATACATACTTTTTAATATTTATTATACTCTTTATAAAAAGTAACATTGCAGAAAATTCCATCAACACTTATAGTTAAACCAGCGGCAGTAGTCTCCATAAAACTTTCTTGCATACTCTCTAATATAAGTCGTGTCAGAGAACGCCTTACATGGCACTAGCATACAACAATTAGAAAATATTGACTCTTGACATGAAGTTAGCATTTTTACTGAATTTATCATGTCATCATTTACGGGTATTTGGCGGTTAATCCCTAATATACTTTAATAGTATCCAAAAATCGAATCTGTGTTTCAGACACGTTTTTCTCAACAACAAAAATTTGATACAAAACTGCGCTTGTAGTCACAAAATCCCATACCAAATTTGATATATTTAAATCACTCGGTTTTGAATTACCGCATAACTATTGACTGTTGTTAACGCATTAGCATTAACAACAGTCAATCCCTTGTTGGATATGGCTCAAAATGTGACGGGCATCTTCGCTGTCCATGTTAAAACTATGCAGCGAATTTTATCAATGTAGCTCTCTTCGTTTTGCAACTATCGTGTTAACTTATATTATAAAAGCCGGACACACAAACTTCCTCGGAACAGATTTTACTCAAAATTTGATAGAAATCTGCAAATTTGATTTCAAGACCGTTTATCAAATTTCAACCGTCTATCTCAAAACGTTTTGTGTTATCTTTGCCACAGACAAACAAACGAACATTTTCTAAAAATGTGTTTTTAGAATAAAACGTGGAGATTCGTCAAAATCTGGAGTTCGAATTTTTTGACGATTTCTATATTTTTTTTATACTATGTATAGGAGAACCCAAATAGCACACATATATTGTATAATATTAAACAATATGTATAATAATGTTTAAATATTAAATTGCATAATATAATATTGCGTAATGTTGTACAATATTGTGCAACAGGATGTGCTATCTGGGATGGGAAGAAGGCCGAAACTTATTCATCCTTAATAGATGCATTCGATATGGCTAGTAATGTACCAATTCAAACAATAAAATATTTCTTTTAATCTTACATATATAAGTTTGCATTGTTTGTCAAAATAATAATAATAATAACAATTATGGAAAAATTAGGAAACAAAAAAATGTTTTTGTAAGATATTACTTTCTTCAAAAGTGAAATATTAATATTTAGTAGCTCTGAAAAATTGAGTATACGCCATTCATGTGCTTTATCGAGCATCTAATGTAATGCCATAAAATTTTTGTCTAAGTTTAATACTTCTGAAAATATAGCATTAATATTATATAAAATATATTATTAAATTATTAATATAAAATATAGCATATTAAAGAATGCATTATGCAAGGAAACAAAAATCGGGGGACGGGATAGCCTAGTTGGGAGGGCATTGGATTCGCATCCCTTGGATTGTGAGTTCGAGCCTCGCTGGCCGAAGACTCCCTGTGTATGTGACAGCTGGTGCACGCATAAATATGTCGTGGTCACAAAGTCCCCAATGTCGAGACAATGCCACTGGGGGTACTGGTTCAGAGGTGATCATTCTATGATTCAGGTCTGAATTACAAACTATGGATGAGTGAATGAATTCCGCACCGTAAAAAAGGTTGTGATGCGTGAGTAGCTAAGACGTACTCTTGGCCCTAGATGGCGCTGTTGAAAACAAGTGACGCTTTCTTGGCTTAAAATCGCTGCCTTTGTCAGCGGATTTGTCTATGACAAATGCCATTAGAAACAACGAAATTCGGGTCACAACGAAACCTTTCCTGGTGGTAAGGTACGAGATCCATCCCAAAATAGCCCTAGTATTGCTTTAAAATGGGGCTTTAATGTAACTAACATTAAACCAAACTGTGAAATGTCAAGAAATTAGCAAAGTCATAAGCGCATGAAAAAAATCAACTAAAGTATAGAAAGACTGCATTAATAAAAAATAAATCAATGAGAAGGAGAAACAGCTCAACAACTGCAAGAAATATTACTAAACAAATATTTAAAGTAACCTAAAATGAGCTCTTTAAGAATTTCTATAAGAATATCTGTAGCAACAAGGAGAGGTGTTTTCAAAGAAACAATTAAAATATGCTTAAAAAAGCTAATTAAGATGCTATGGTATCCTTCCTACCACCACCGCAATAATCTCTTTCATTTTTAAAGTTAATTAAGATTTTTTTAAAAAAAGATGCCTTTGGTTAAAAAAAAAACTGTGCCTGAAGAGTTTTTGGAATAAATTCTAATTTAATGGACAAAATAAATTTAATATCACGTAAAAGAAAAGAGTAATTTTGATTTATTTCAACAGAATATTGTTCTTACAGTCAAACAATGCAGAGGTTTAGTCCTTGTATGTCTACAAATAGAATGGGAAATTTAATTTTTATGGATTGCAAAATAATGACTAAAATGAAATATTGAAATGAAAGGCAGAGAATGTGAGTTTAGGATTAAATTTTATTGGCATGAATGATTGAAAAAGGAGATATATAGCAACACTGGCTATTATGCCCTATAATTCAAAATATGAAACTTTGTTTTTTACCAAGACAACAATCCAAAATATATGGACAAAATTGTAAGAAGATATTATATAATTGTGAAATGTAATAGCATACTACTCTTCAATCCACAAGTGGATCGAGTAGTGCGATCTGAATTTGAAAAATTTGTTGAGAAGTGTATTAACACATTATTTTTTTATCCATTTTTCTTGAATTGTGCTACAAAAGAAATAGATAAAAATAACCTCTGAAGTAGACACACATTTTGTTAATTAAATGCCACATTATTTAGAAGGTGTTTTGACAGCAGATAGATATGCAACAAAATATTAGTTTTTCTTTTTTTTTAATTAAAGCAACAAAAGAGTAAGCATGCATCTCAAACATTCTTATTATCAAAAGTGAATTTAAAAAAATAACAAGGTTTTGCTGTTTAACAACAACAATAAAGCCCTTCATGTGTTTATAAATCCAAAGAGCTAATTAAAACTCATTATATTTATTTATAAAATAAAGCTTGAAAATTATAATTTAGGTATTTATGTATAATTTTTTATAAGTCTCATATAAAAAAACATTTATAATTTGGAAATGCACTGACAATAATTTTTAAAATGAATTAAAATTTCATTATGTTGTTGGTATCTGTATAATGATGTACAGTCCTGACATTAAGGAAATACATCAACTTATCTGACTCCATTTGAGGTTAAATTATCAAACTTTTTTACTATCAAAAATATATTTTATTCATCTCTACACCATAGAGCTGATATAAAGAAAGAGAGAGAGAGATCAGAGAGATATAGAGCTGATCAGCATCTCAGCTCTATGCTCTACACATCGCACTTGCCGCCGAGGAACTTCCACTGTTCGTTCCGACTTGCATCATTACGTTACCGTTTCGCCTTGCTACGATTGGTGGTGATAGAAGAAGCGAAATACGTCACTCTCCGTTAGGAGGAAACGAAAGTAAGAGCGAACGAAATTCGTATTAAAACACTAATTAAATATATTTTCATAAAAGCTACGAATGTCTAATTGTACAATAATTTGAAATATTCAATCAGTAACCATGAATTTTTTTTCATTATTAACTTAGAAAAATATAATTATGTTCTCAAATAATTTCAGAAGTTATTGACTTAATATAGGAATGCTGTTTTTGTCGCCAATTTTCCAGGCAGTTTTTTTTTCCCCTTGCCTTTGAATTGTTAAAATTGCGAACCAATGAAAAATTATTTACCATGGCAAAATAGCAACCCGTAGGTTTGGTTTGGTTATATTAATGTCCCGTTTCTTTTAAACAACACTAGGGTTATTTTGGGATAGACCTCGTAATTTTGAACCGCGGTCAGATGATGAGGACGACACTTGAGCTAGCCGAGTGCCAAGGCCATGATCCTACCACAGGCCTCTGCGACCTAGCAACCCGTAGGAATACATATATTATGTTCCGTTCGTACTGTTTTGTATAATTGTGACAAACTTTCTTTCATTAGAGAAGCTATCTGCAGCCATCTTTTAGCAAAACTTAGTGTCGACCTTCATTCTTGTTCTTTATTCAAAAAGTTTTTTAAAAAGCTATTTCTAATAAGCAGTATCTTTGTTTTATAATATTATTATAGCATAATGAGTGGGCACCAGGAATTTTGTTTTTGCTTCTTTAAATGATCGTAATGCTTAGTGAATTACTTATGTGATATACAGTGGCTCAAAAAATTGAGAGTACACCTTACTTTTACTTCATAAATCCGACTTTCATTATAAATAACACATTACCGGGAAGTGCAAACATGTTTTTATTTTTTCACATAATAAATGGTTTAATTTAGAGTAAAGATAAAGAAAAATCAATGAAAAACTTTTAAGTTGAAAAGTTTTAGAAGCATTTTAAATAAATATGCACAGAATTTTGAATAAAAAAATTGAGAATACACCAATAAAATTTTTGTAATATCACGCATAGAAACAAAGTGTCACTATTAAGTTGCATGTCTTTTGGCTTTTATAATGTCTCTAAACATCGTGGTACCGATTCGACCAATTTTTGGTAGTATCTGATGATATTTAAACTCATTCTTCTTGCACCACTTGTTTTAAATGGGTTTTGTTTCTAATTTTGTGTTTTGAACCACTTTTTAGAATATCGCCCAAGAATATTCAATAGCATTGATGATGTCGGTGTTCTGTGGTTGTGTGTGTAACTGTTGTTTACAATGAAAAAGATAAAATATTTTGACGTTACGTGCATTCTGTTTGAAGTCGTTGTCCAACTGGGAAATGAAATTTCCATCTAAATCCAAATTTTTAGCACTTTTCTTTAGATTGCTTTTTTAAGTATATCCAAGTAAACCATATAGTTCATAACGCCATATATAAAAATTAAATTTCCTACCCCGGATGAAGCCATGCAACCTCAAATCATGATGGAGTCACCATCATGTTTAACTGTAGGAAGCAAATTTTTTGGATCCAAAGCAGTATTAGGCTTTCTCCATACAGTAAAATGGCTCTCACTGCCAAAAATGTTGAGTTTTTTTTTTTCATTACTAAATATTGCTAAATATACAAAGTTTATTGGTCTTCAATAGATGAGTTTTTTTAATTTTCAGATGCTTTTTCTGAATTTGCAAGCTGATGAACGGCTTCTCTTTAACAATGCTACATTTATATCTAGCTTTTCTAATGGTATTTCGCACAGTTTCAGCACATACACTTCTGCCTCTGATTTGAAAAGTATCTGCAACAAGTTGGATGAACCACGCAGAATTGAATTTCAAAACTATAATTAATTATTATTATTATTTCAATTATTTATTAGACTGAAATAAAATTTAAGGAATGATTGGAATCAGTAGAAGTATATCCCCTTAAATACTTTGCTCAAAAAAAAGTTTAGGATCAAATTTTCGTTCCATTGATGGGATGTAGATACTTATTATGTTTAAAATTATTATGTACACAAAGCACTTTTATTGCAAAAATAATTAAAGTGATTATTTCATTAAAAAATACACTGGTGTGCTAAACTTAAGCAACAGGTATGTTTTTTGGCATAACTTCACGAGAAATCATCTGAGAGACATGAAATTCAGAAATGAGATACAACATTTTGTTCTGAAAGAATGATGAAAGCATAGTTGCGAAGAAATGAATACAATGCATACAGTACGGAATCAAACAAAAAAAGGCTTTATGGAACTCATACTATCGTTACGCATGATTGTCTGTCCAAGAGGAAGAGCAGCAAGCAGATGTTCCTTAGTATGGGATATGCTCTCCCCTTACTGCAATGGTTACTTCGCACCATCTCCCCATACTCAGCATCAGATTGTCCAACAGTTCTTGAGGTAAGAGTGCCCATTCCTCAATCAGCATCTGTTTAAGATGTCGGGTGTTCCCAGGAGGATGTAATCGTGCCGCAAGGCGTCTCCCCAAAGCATCCCACACATGTTCTATCGGATTTAAATCAGGTGAGCACGCCGGCCAATCCATTCGAGTGATATCTTCACTTTCCAGGAGCTCCTCAACAGCATGAGTCCTGTGTGGCCGTGCATTGTCATCCATAAAAACGAAGTCTGCTCCAATGGCACCTCGGAACAGACGCACATGGGGAAGGATCACCTCCTGACAATAGCGATCTCCAGTTGCAGAACCTCTGTCGAAAACGTGGAGCTCAGTCTGCCCGTTCATCATAATGCCTCCCCAGACGACAACTCCAGGACCACCGAAACGGTCTCTTTCCATGCCGTTACTGGGATGAAACCGTGTCCCGACCTCTCTTCAAATCAACTGACGTAGGGAATCGCTTGTAACATTTTTGTTGTAGTTTTTTTGTTGGATTCCATACTGTATGTATTGTATTCATTTCTGAGCAACTATGCTTTCGTCATTCTTTCAGAACAAAATGCTGTATCTCATTTCTGAATTTCATGTCTCTGAGATGATTTCTCGTGAAGTTCTGGCATAAAACATACCTGATGCTTAAGTTTTGCACACCAGTGTACATTGATTAATACACGGAGTCTTTAAGTAGAAAATTTATTAAATTGTTAGAAAAATTAGGAAACGTGATGTAAATAATCCTGGTTTTTATGAACTAGGATTATGGTGATAGTTGGAATCTTTAGTATTATATATAATTATTGTTTTATTTATTCTCTCTTCAAATTGTTACAAAAATAAGATCTAGAATTTGTAATTTTTTATCAGCTCATCTTTCAATTAAAAAAAAAAGAAATTTTTTTAACTAAAATGCTTAACAAAAGAAGATATGAAGAAAAACAGCAGCTTCAATTAATATGCTGGTTTATACTTCCTTGTTGTTCAAAAGCCCTTTTTAAAATTATTTCAAATGTTATTCTCAGAAATTCCTCAAAGGAAGATAAATTTCTTTAAGTTTTCTAAATTATTATATTAAATTCATAGATATGGGCATTTGATCACTAACATTTTTAATTAAAGCATTTAAAAAGCAAAATAAATAAATAAATAAATAGGGTTAACCTTTATTTTACTTTCAATATAAGAAAAAAAAAACATAACTATACTTTCCTAACTTACATCCTTAATATAGTACTGAAGACAAGACACATTAGTTTTACTGTCATTTTTCAGGAGGTTTCATTAAATATTTAAGAAGCCAAAAATCAACCCTATTTTTAAAGTTTGAATTATAAAACATTTTTATTTATAAAATACTTTTTTAATTAACTTTAAATATACGTTAAAAAAAAACGTTCCTACTTTTTCTGTGAGTTGTAAATCATAAAGTATTTTAAACATTTTTGATTTTCTAAACACGAAAAAATTCTTCATCCTGATGATGCTCCTGACGGAAGCGGATAGCGAAAGAACGATCACGAAACATAGCGAATATTACTCATTTTCTCCAGTTAAATCTGAACATGCGCAGAAACACTCGTTCCTGTTCTGTTAACATTGTATGATCGTTCTTTCGCTATCCGCTTCTCTTCGCAAGCCGGTAAGATCTTTTCAGCTTTGATGTTTATATTAGTACTCTCAAATGTGGCTTTGTTGTTTGTCTCAATATTCTCTGTGATCATTGTTTAATTTTCATAGGAACGAAAGAAAATTTGTCAACTAGACGGTTAATTTCTTATGTATGTATCATGTTTTTACAGTTATTATAAAATTTACAGTATCAGCCTTTAAAATTACAAAGTATGTAAATAAACGTCAGTGTGGATGAATTAATTTATATTTGTTGCTTCACCGTCAAAAGATTTTCGGTTTTATTATTAAATAATGTAATATATTTGCTCCTTTCTTTTCCTTTGTTGTGTGCAAAATTGTTTTGGAACAAGCGATTGTTTTTCACACTATTGGAATGGATTGGAAACCATTGTTTTTCACACTATTGTATTGTTAAGCTAATAATACATATGCTGTTTTTAATTTCCTTTCTCTTTGTTATGATATATATTGGAATAATGGATATACGTATAATACTCTTGTTTGATATGCAATAAAATATGTGTGCAAACAGTTCACACATTCCATTTATATAGTTAGTGTTTGAACAAAAGTTCTGGACAAATAGTTTTTTCCCCCGTCTTTTTTTGGAAATCCATATTGATTGATTTAATTTTAGAATTATAACTGCTGAGGGAAGTAATAATTAACAGCTGTCCTTTATTTGAACTATTAAAGAACAGTGCTGTGTTGTATTTTTAGAAAACAAAATAAAAATTTTGATAAATTATATTTTATTATTTTAGATATGAGAATAATCTGCCTTTCTATTTTTGTTATTAGAGATCTAAATTTTATGAATAAAAAATTAATTTTTGTTATATTTTTAAGCTTATTGAGTTTAACATTATCTTTAGTAGCAACTGTAGATAGGTTTTTGCATTGTAATTGTGCAGCACTCCATCATTTAAGACTATTGCATAGAAGTGACAAATTTAATGCACCTGAATTTTTGCTTATTTTTGTTTGTAAATCCATATTCTAATTATTATAAAATTTAACTCCTTGACTATAAATTTTTAATGAATGGATGTAAAATGTGAGTGGTACATATATGTCCAATTTGTAGACAAAGGCGTGTTTTTCGAAGTAATATTTTTATTTTAAATCAAGACATTTTAAACTATATCACAATCCCATTACTGATTTAGAGTGCCAGAAGTTTTAGATTCTGCAACATTTGTAAAAAATACTGTTAAGGAAATATTTTAGATTACAAAACATTTCATTTAAAATTGGACATAATGAGAGAAAAAAAAAATGGGTATTTTTAACATAAATAAGAAGCAATGTTCTTTTATTTTAAATCTCTAGTGTTGCAAAAAAGAATAGTTGCAGAGTAGCAGAGTAGTGATTATACATAATATATTTATACTACTCTTGCAGAGTAGTGATTATACATAATATATTTATACTACTCTTGCAGAGTAGTGATTATACATAATATATTTATGTGCATTTCAAGAATAATAATGAAATGGCAGCAGTGTTTCTAAAATTGTTTTTTGTACAGAGTGTCACTGCACAGTGACTCCTTTTCAAAAATGATAATTCAGATTCAGAAATAGTTCAAATACTGTAAATATTGCAAGCATTTCCCAACTTTTTGTTGTGTATGAATTTATTGTTTTTTGGGTATTAAAGGCTCACTGAAAACAATGCCTCACAATTTTAATTTAAAGCTTAATTAAAAAATAAAAATAAAAATTTTATATTGTGTTTGCCATAACATCAAATCATATTATAGCACAAAAACTGTCTTTACATTGTTCAAAAGATTTTTTAAAAACTCTTTTTATTGATACTAATTTTTTTTTGAATGAATGCATTCTTTCCCTTTAGTTTTATTCATTTTTGACACAATTTGCAATGATTACTTCCATTATGATGAGATTTAAAGCAGTATAATTTCTTCTTCAAGCTGTAGAGTTACATTATTTTCCTGCTGTTAAAATTATGATAAAAGACGGGAGGGGTTGCTTTCTTTGCTTTAATTAAAACTTAAAATTTTTTAATCAGTTTCATTGAATAAGAATCTTTGATGGATTTTGATAAATTTTGAAGCAATGCTAACTTCCCTATTTTTCATCTACTCTTTTTCAAAAAATCATTTTTTAAAAAATGCTTCAGCTAGCAATTTTTATTTATAAAAACAAGGACTTGCTAAAGCATTTCCTTTTCTCCCTCTCCATGTCGTCATGTTTTGGTGTAATTTCTTTTAAAAGTTAAAATATTTTTTTATATATATAGGTTAAAAACTGTTTTTATTAAATTTACTGAGCATTAAACATTAAAAAAAGGCATTAACATCAGAAGTAAAAAGCAATTAGACAATTTTTGAATAGTCCGGCCATTCATTGACTGCTGTTCTTTTCTTTGAAAAAACTAAAAACACATGTAAAATATGGCTTTTTTTCTATAATCAATTTCATGGCAGTTTTGGCAACATTACTTAAGTTCATGGCAAAATTACTAAATATGGTGAGTGCAGAAAAAAATTTACATTTTCCATCTCTGCCATGTTAAATCTTATTTGTTACCTCGTACATAAAAATTAAATACAAAATTTATGACCATATTATGCTTCTACATGAATATTGACATTTTTAAAAATAAAGGATCCATCTAAAGGAATTGGTAGTTTGTTAATTTTAAGAAACATTATAAAAGATCAGATATTTTTATTGTTTATCTTGTAATAGTTGATTTAATTTTTCGGTATTGATAGTTTTTTGTAATGGTCATTTTTGTTTTTGTCAAAACCAAAAAGACATTTGTTTTACAATCAGAGACCTGCAAATACAGAAATAAATATTAAAATTTAAAGCATACACATTTAAAATTAATTTTAAAAAATTTCAATAAGAATGTAAATGTAATAATTTTTTTAATGCATTATTATCAAACAAAAAATATACCTTACTTAGAAAATACATATTTTCATGTATGTATACATATGCAACGATGCTTAATTTATTATTATTTTGGCTGTGGTATGTAGAAAGTGCTTTAAAATACTTAACTTTTGCAACAATTTCTCATGATGCACCTTGTATTAATTTCAAAATATAATAAAAATACTAACTAAACTTTTAGAAGAAATTGTTTTTTTATTTACAAATATAAAAAGACGGGTACAATTCTAAAATCAATATGATCAATGTCTTATATTTAGAATCGGCTGTTTTCAGAATGTTCATTGGAAAAATAGAGAAAATTACAGACACAATAATATTAACTGCTCTCTTACATATATGCAATAGATATATGACTTCTTTGTTTGTGAAAATACTGTCCAAAACTGGTTCTGCAAAGTAGATAAATATATAGAAACAAAAAAAATTAAGATAATAATTTACGACAGGTTCAGAAAATGAATGTGCCACTATTGCAAAGTTATCATTTACACCTTATGTTAAGAGAATGGGATGAACTTATTTTGCTAGAATGGATTAAAGCATTAACTAGATCAAAATTATAACTATTTAGAAATATTGTTTCATTTTTTGGCATAATTAATTAAAACATGTATTTGTATTGGGAATACAAATACTATTCATAATTAAAAAATAAGTTGTGATAATTCTTAAATTTTCTTGTGTACTATGAAATTGTTTGGGTTATTGTATACTAGCCGCCTTTGGCGACCAGCCGGTTCGCCAATCTTAATGTTCGTTTAAATTTTAATAATTAAATATTTTACGCATTTTTAATTTCCTTTATTCTGTGTTATTTTAATTCAAAAGCACCTCAGAAGGAATCTGAAAGATCGATTAATTAACAATGTTTAATTTTAAATGCATAAAACATTAAGAAAATAAACAGAATCGTTTGAAATAATCGGCCGAAAAATATTAACCGTTGCCTCATTACTGTTAAAAAAAAAAAAAAAAAAAAAAACCCTCAAGCCTTACACATTTGGCGTTGGGGAAAATGAAAAATTTTTTTGGCGGGAAAGTTAGTTTTTAATCAATAATTAAAATTTTAATTAAAAATTCAAAAGAAGGGACCCCAGATGCACATTCACGACCTCTAAGGTATACATGAACCAAATTTGGTAGTTGTAGGTCAAACGGTCTGGCCACACACACATTGAGCTTTATATAAGTACTAGCCGCCTTTGGCGACAAGCCGGTTCGCCAATCTTAATGTTCGTTTAAATTTTAATAATTAAATATTTTACGTAATTCCTACTTTAATAGATTCTTCGCGAAAATATTTTAAAACTTTGATAGTCATGTAATTCACTCATAATATTATAAAGGCCTTCAGTCATAACGTAATATGTATTTCTCTAATTTTCTGTTAGCTCTCGTAGAATATATGCTTTAAATTAAAGTGGAAAGAATTAATCTGCAATTAATATAATAATATTTTTTTCTAAAACAAAGCATTTTTTTATAATATGATTACTGATAACAGAGTCACTGAGGGTTTAAACTTTATGGGAACTAAAGAATATCTTTCTTAATTTATGTTATATCTCAAGAATTTGTCAAAATTTTCTACAGATTCATTATGAACAGATCGATTAATTAACAATGTTTAATTTTAAATGCATCAAACACTAAGAAAATAAAATGAATCGTTTAAAATAATCGGTCGAAAACAGGTTAAAAAAAAACTACTTAAAAAACGATGTACTTAAAACTATAAGCATATACAAAAAAATATATAACTAACATAAATACAATTTAATTACAAAAGCATGCAACTAACCTAAAAATAATTTAAATCAAGAATCATCCGTTGATAATATTGTCAACAATCAGAACACAATGCGCATGCGCGAATTTTCAACGCCAGTTACGGTAACGCAAATGCGTGAATTTTTCTACGCCAGTTGGGGTAACACTATGCAGATTAGAAATTTTCAATTTCCTTTGTTCTGTGTCATTTTAATTCAAAAGTACTTCAGAATGAATCTGAAAGATCGATTAATTAACAATGTTTAATTTTAAATGCATCAAACATTAAGAAAATAAACAGAATCGTTTGAAATAATCAGACGAAAAATGTTAACCCTAGCCTCATTACTGTTAGGGCAAAAAACCGAAGCCTTACTCATTTGGCGTTGGGGAAAATGAAAAGATTTTTTGGCGGGGAAGTCAGTTTTTAATTAATAATTAAAATTTCAAGAAAAGGGACCCCAGGTGCACCTTCCTGACCTCCAAGGTATGCACGTACCAAATTTGGTAGCTGTAGGTCAAATGGTGTTTTCTGTAGAGCGCCAACACACACACACACACATTGAGCTTTATATAAGTACTAGCCGCCTTTGGCTAGTAAAAATATGCTATGTTTTTCTGTTTCGAATTATTACCTTTAATTATTTGATTACTAGCCGCCTTTGGCGACCAGCCGGTTCGCCAGTATTACCGCTCGCTACAATTTTCAATTAAATATTTCAAATAATTTGTCTCTTAATATCTTCTCAAACAAAACATATTTAATCTTCAAATTTTGATAGTCATACCAAACTTATACTATTGTTTAGATCGTTTCGTTCAATTTACTATATATATTTTCCTAATTTGTTGTCATTTCCGATAAAACTTCAACTTTAATTTAAAGCGGAAATGCTGAAATTGCAATTAATGTAAAGATATTTTTTAATGAAACCAAGCGTTTTATTTTATTTATCATTTTTATCGTTATTTATTTATTTATTATTATTATTATTGAATATGAGTACTGCAAACAGAATCACTCGGTATTTAAGTCTTATGTAAACTACAAAATATTTTTCATAATTTATGTAATATCTCAAAGAATAATTCAACAAAATTTTCTCAGATTCTGCATAAAATTCAGTTTTTAGTTTTGCTTTCAAAAGGATTGATATGAAATCAATAATAATATTTTGTTCCGACCTATAAATATATTTCAAAAATTATGAAGTCTAAATTGAATGCAGTAAGGTATCATATTCTGAGAAATATTCTGGACACACAAAATTTTAAATAAATGAATGAATGTTCTATTTTCCACGATCAACTAAGACTGATTTATGAAACTTTAAATGTTAAAAATTTAGAAAAACTCAACATTTTCATAATCTTAGGCCAATTAATCTTGAGAAACCTGTGCGCTGATTGGCGTATTTTCTTTGAAACGATCGATGGAAAATCTAAAATTATATTTTTATTGAATAGTGATATTTAAATTTTCATAAATCAATCAGTTTAAGTGATTGATTTAGTTGATTGGAAATTAACTCTTTTTATTTAAAATATTAGTGTTTCAAGAACATTTTGTTAAACGTGATTTCCACAGCAGAAGCTTTATGTAAAATCAAAAATTCGTTATTTATTAGAGCATATATTGAATCAAGTTACATAAAATATAATCATTTTTCATTTAGACCATTTTAGCAGATCTGTGTTTATTACTAAAGGTTTAGAAATTAGCTGTATGGCCATGATTTGAATGGATATCCTGTTCATATTAAACAAAACTTGTCTTAAAATATAACTGATTTATTGGATTAATAATATAGATGGTGTAAAAGATCATAAAATAATTTTTCTTAAATTTATTTTTTAGAAAAAATAATATTTCATATTTGTTTCATTTCCTGTATTTCATATTTGTTTCATTTCCTAATCTGCAAAATTATATTTTTGCAGATTTCATTTCCAAAAAGATTTAATTTTTTTTTAATTGGAGCTTTAATCAATGTGATAGCAACACTTTGAAAAAAGCTAATTTTTTCCCATGAATGCGAAACGTGCTCGTGCAGCTTAAATTTTATTTTTATTTTGTACGAAAAAAATTGTCGAAAAATATAGTTAAAATATTTATTTAAAAATTCATTAAAAATAGAAATTTAATTTCAAGGCCTAAACATTGGTATCATTTAAAAGATAAATTTTTGATCTTTAACTTCATGTAAAAATCCTTTTTGTGCGGTAATATTTTCGGAAGTTACAGCAGAAATACGCCAAAATTTCCTTAATTTTTAAATAAATAAAATTCTAATTAAAAATTTAAAAAAATAACCCCCAGGTGCACATTCCCGGCCTCCAAGGTATACACGTGCCAAATTTGGTAGCTGTAGGTTGAATGGTCTGGCCTGTAGAGCGCCAACACATACACACACACACATTGAGCTTTATTATAAGTATAGATATAGATATAGATAGATATATAGATATTGCTCAGAATTTAATGTTGCACTTTGTTTTTTCTTCCTTTCTTCTGTATTTTTTAAAAACTAAATTGAAAAAAAAATTTCAATTAATTAAATGGAATAATTTTTCACTTAATTAGTAATTAAAATGCTAATAACTTTGCTAAAATACTTCTTTAATGACAGCAGCTATAGTTTAATAGTTTAAAAGGTGTGATTAAGTTTTTTTTTTTCTTTCTAAAAATTGTTTAGCACTTGTGTATTAGCTACATGCCATTGGTGAACATAATCAATAGACTAACATGGCATCTTTGGTTAAATGCTGATTGCAATTTGGCGATTAAATGCTCATTGCAATTTCGTGATTAAATTCTGCCATGTAATTAATCCACAAGTGTCAATTGTTCTTATTAAAATTTAAATAATTTTTAGTGTTTGAATATCTGTTTATTCTTTTCTTTTTCTTTTTTTTTTAGGTGTAATGTGCTGATTTCCATAATTTGTATTTATGAATGATATTCATTATCACCATGGATAAAATCTTTGTTTAAACAGAGATTTTACTTCTTGTAGCTTTAATGCTTAATTGAAAGCTGCTGAGAAAAATGTCTCAAGTCAGCATTTAAGAAAGATTATTCGAAATATAATAGGCTCACATTTTCTGTTTTTTTTTCCAAGATGTTGGAGCATTTAATGGATTTAAATATTTTACAATCAAGAAAGACCTATGGAAGTAAGAAAAATTATGGGAGTTCGTCAGTGTTTAATGGAATTTATAAACCTTTTCCAGATTTTATTGAAGAGTTATATGCAGAAGAAATTTCTGTATCTGCAACAAGTGTTACAAATAGCAGTTATAATAAAAATAATACTCAGAAGGATGTTAATCCAGACATTTGTCTATTTAGTGATGAAGATACTGATTATTATATTTCTGGTTCTACAGATAGCCCGAAAGGTCGAATTCCTTCTCCTATTCTTGAAACATCAAGCTCTGGTTCAAATTATCAGGGCATGAGGGAAAATCTAAAGAATCCATTAAGTAATGAACAGTATAATTCTGAAAATACATTTGAACTGCCATCGCATGTAGAAAATTTGAATTCTGTAGCAGATACCAATACATTTAAATCTGCCGGTGATTTTTTAAATCTTAACCAAGCAACTTTGTCTGTTAAGCAAAATTCTCTTCTGTCCAAAAACAGTCAAGTAAATCATCCAAGAATTGATGTGATATCTAGTGATGACTCTGTTAATAAATTACCTCAAAAATCGAATAAAACCTCACCCATGCCGGCTTTTGGTAAAGCATTTTTTTTTGAAAATCCTTTGATTAATCAAAGTATTTTTCCAATAATTGACCTGGTAAAGAAGTTTTCAGTTAGTAATAATCAGGCTCGTGCAAAAAATAACCCTTCCAGTAAAAAAATTAAAAAAAAATGTGAATTATCATCTGCCAAAAAGAAATCAAAAGTTGCAAACAGTGCTGCATCGTCAAAAATAAATTCTCTCGATAAGAAAACATTGAATTCTACTGTTTCTGTTCGAAAATCTAGCAAAAATGTTAATTTAAAAAGTGGTGTGATAAATGCTGGTAATCTAGATGTCAAAAAAGGTAATATTGAAACTCCTTCAAAATCTATACATAAGCGAACTATCAGGTCTTTTGATAAAGTAGAAAGAAGTGTAGATATGATAGGTAGTGTGAGAAATACGAATACATCCAAGAAATACGGTATCAAAATGCCATTAAAAGCTGTGCAAAAGAGAAATATTAAAAGAAATATAAAGGTGCTTACAAAAGATGTTTCTAAAAATAAATTTGTCAAAAATAATGTAAAAGCTAAGATTAAATCATCAGCTACTCGTACAATTTCTAATTTGCATTCAGTTGAAAATGCAACTGCTGAAAAAATACAGTCGGATTGTGATGGAAAACAGATTGAAAAGTTTCCTTTTATTCATTCGAATGAAATTGCAGTTCAGGACCAATTTTTTAATGACATTCCAAATTCTATGCCAATAATTCAAGTTTGAACCTGTTTCTCAAGAAACAACTCCATTTTGCATATTGAACATTCCTATCGCTGATAACCACTTCATTCAGAATAATAGGCAGGCTGTTTCATAAGGGAATTTTGAAGATTTAGTTGTTCCTGGATCTTCTACTTTCAGTAATAATCATTCCAGTCTGGAGAGTAGCAAATATAATACAGAAATTACAGGGTGCGTAATGTTTGACAACGGATTCTACTATGATGCCATCAACAAATTTAAACATAATGAAATAATTACGTATCCTTTATTTTCATTTATATTTACAATTCAAGTAAATTTTTTTATGCTTTATTCATTTTAAACATACGAAATATCTTCCAGAAATAATGGTAAATCAGTTTTGTAGTAATTTTTTAATACCTTTACAAATTAAATTTTAAAATCATACAAATAATTGAACTTCAAATGTATCTGTTCAGATACATTTGGTAATTAAATGCTAAAAATTATTTAATTAAATTTTTTTATCATTTATCCAATTAAGAAATTACGGTCCAATCAAAACATTAAGTATGTTATTAATAATTATTTCATTAAAAATACATTAAATTAAATTTGAAATTCAGATCAAATACGTTTAATTCGAACCTTGCCATCATTTCCCAAGCATTTTTTGTTTGTTTAGTTTAATTCGTTCTATACGAGTTTTTATAAGTCTAAATTTTATTTTGCATTTCAAAATTTACTTATGTATATACATTGTAAAGCAAAAAAAAAAAAAAAAAAGATTTTTTTAAAAATATAAATTCGATTCAAACAAAAGACCTGTTTCTTTTCTTTTCTCTCTTTTTTGAAAGTTGTTAACCTGGTGATTTTTTAAAGTCCGACTTTAATTTACTATAATGATTTTTTAAAAACATTTCTATTGTCAAAATTAACGGTTTCTTTTAATCTAGGTATTGTTGCTGTATACAACCAAAGGCCCGGCATTTGCAACTTAATGTATAAATTTTCTTATTAAATAAACTAGAAATTAAAATGCAACTTCTTTTAGCGAAGAATACAAATATTATATCTTACTGTAAAATAATACACTATTAACAATTAAATATAGCCAAGATATACAGTGATTGTTCCATGAGAAAGCTTGGCTCAAGATTAGCAAAGCAGATAACTTTTAAGTTCTTTGTTCCAGATATAAGCAATTATAAAAACAGTAGCGCAAAATTGAAATATTCAGCTGTACATGGAATGATAACTTGAAATTTGTGATAGCAGATTTCATTTTCTCCCCCTTTTCTTTTCTTTTTTCTTTTTTTCTCCCTTTTTCTTCAACAATGTGCATTGCCGTTTATTAAAATACTGGAATAGTTATCCGGAAGGGACAGTACGATATACGGGCTGTGCCATATTTATTGCGAATCGAAAAACGTTCGACTGCAATTTTTAATTTTTTTAGATGTTGAAGAATTTATTTATTTAACTTATGCTTGGCAAGTAAAATATTTAAATTTTTATGTGTTGTTAAAAAAGAATATTATCGGGTGGTCCGATCAGCGAAAAATAAAAAAAATAGCAGGATAAATTTGGTGCACAAAAAAGATATATCAAATGTGGGAAAAGCTGTTCTAAAAATAGTAATAAATTTGATCATCATTCTCATTAATGGATCGTTTTAGAACAATCGCTTGAACGACTTATTACAGGTATTCAACTGTACTGTATCAGGATGCGCAGCATCATGAAAAATGCTTAAATTTGAAAACCATTTTTAAGCACCTTAAAAGTGCTTAATTTTCAGCAAAGGTCCAAAAAAGTATTAAATTTCTCGTGAAGGTGAAGAAAGCGTTTTGTTTTGTTTCTCCACAATTTGAAAATGACAATTCGAAATCATGGTATAAAGACTTGTTTACCGGATGTATCAAAAAAGAAAACCAACAAAAGGAAAAATTCTAAGAAATATTCCAAGGATTCCAGCACATATTAAGGTAACACTTGATGATTCTTTTTTTTCCCCCTCCCTTCCTTTTTCACACTCCCTCCTTTTCTTGTTTTTTTTTTTAATTCCCTTCCTTTTTCTTTAACAATGTGCATTGCCATTTATCAAAATACTGGAATAGATATTTAGAAGGGGCGATGCGAAATGTGTAGTATTATGTTGCTTGAACGACCTACTACAGGTATTCAACTGAACTATATTGAATTGTTATTAATTGCGGTACGTAATTACGTTAATCAATCGCTTAAAATCTAGTATAGTGAAATTTTAACTTGACGCCTTTAATTTTCAATGATCGTGATACCTTTCGTGGTATTTTTTTTAATGTCCCCATCCATTTGAACATTTTTATTTGTTAGACTAATCTTAACAATTTTTTTTTTTTTTTTTTTTCTAAGGGGAAAAAAAAAAAAAAAAAAAAAAAAGTTATTTTTTACTTTTATATTTTTTTAAAAAAATTTTTTTTGGATTTTTTTTTCAGGATTTAGGTTTTATCATTTTATAATGATTTATTTTTCTTTCTATAACTCTTATAGAATTTTTTTTCCCAATATAAAGTCTTGTCCTAAGTAACGCCCGGTATTAAGCCATTGAAGTTAGGCGCATGAAGTTTGGGAAGTTATTTTTTGGGTATTAGAAGCAGACTAAGAATGGATTTCTCAAGCTTTTTATTCGAAGTTTAATTAAAAAATAGAATTTTAATGTGTTTTCGTAACATCAAAGCATATTATGGCATAAAATTATTTTAACACCGTTTTAAAGGTTACAAAAGAGTAGCTTTTAAATAATAAAAAAAAATTTGGTTGAATGTAAATTTTAATTATTTTTTTATTCTGAGAAATTAGTTTTGGACAATGCGATATATTGTCTCGGGCTGGCTTCAAGAAAGACTTTCTTAAAAAAAGCTTCAATTGGCATTTTTACTTTTCCGTATACAAAATTTAGCGAAAATATTACAATCGTCAAAAAATTCGAACTCGAGATTTTAATGTATTTCCACGTTTTATACTTCCTTCGATTCGAAAATACATTTTCTGAAAGTATCTGTCTGTGACAACGATAACAAAGAAACACTTTGAGCTAGATAGATGAAATTTGATATGCAGTCCTCACGCCAACTTTGTAGATTTCGATCAGATTTTCAACAATATCCGTTTAGAGGAAATCTGTTTATCTGTATGACTGTTCGAATATAAGTCAGCATGATAATTACAAAACGAGATACTTAAAATTTAGTACAGAAATTTATTATCTATTGTATAAACATCTGTCAAATTTTGAGCCAAATCCAACAGGAGGTTCGCCACATGTCCGCCTGTACTTTCAGAAATATGTAAACACGAGAACTCAAAAATATAGCAAATTTGGTATGTAATTTTGTGACGAAAAGTGTAATTTTGAGTCAAATTTTTGTTTTAATCAATTGGGAAGAATGCGTCTAAAACCCAAATTTGCTTTTCGGATACTTTCAACCGCATGCTAGAGATTAATCCCAAAACACTTGCCCACAATCACACTATAGATAGAAACAGTAAAAATATTTAATTCACGCCTAGTGGTGATATTCCGTAACGTACGCCAATGTCACACAAGGCATTTCTCTGCAATATACGAAAATTTTGGAGAGACGCTCTGGCGGATTTATTTCCGTTTTACTTCTAACTACAGAGCTGATTTTTTTTTTTTTTACTTATTTTCGTTATTTATGAAAATTAGGACTTGTCAAAGCATTTAATTTCTTCGGAAATTACATATATCGTTTCTTCTTCAATTTTTAAGTGAGGATTTTTTTTTAAAGTTTAAAAGCATGTTTTCATTAAATTTTAGGAACGTTAAACGTCCAAAAAAAGACTTTTACTACACTTTTAAAAATTAGAGACGACAAGACAATTTCTTTTTTGTCTGATCATTTGTAAACGCTGCTATTATTTCCTAATAAAAATGTTTTAAAAAACTTATTTAGAACATGATTTTGTTCTATTATCAATTTCATGGCAGTCTTGCCAGTTGTATGATGATAACCATATGAATGCTTTAGTTCTTAGCTTTATAAGATTGCAATTGAAATTACTTAATAGAATAAATAGTGCAGGGAGAAATTGACTCTTTCCATCCCAGCAATGTTGGATCTTAATTGTTGTTGCTTATATAAAAATCTTGGATTATGCTGAACTCCTACACCACTATCGACATTTTCAGAAATGTTGTATCTATCTGATATTTTATTTTAATTTTAAGAAAAGTTGAAAAAGATCTTTACTGTTAATCTTTTAAAAGGTGGCTTAATTTTTTTGGTATTAATAATTTTTTTTTCTTCTCATTTTTAAGATCATTTCTATGCTTTTGTAAAATTCAAAATGGCGTAATTTTACGATAGAAGATGTTGTGTAAGTACTGAAATAAATATTAAAATTAAAAAAAATGAATATTTAAAATTAATTTTTAAGAATTTTTTTTCTGTAAAAACTATGCATTATTATAAAATAGGAAATAATAATAATAATAATAATACGTTTAGAAAATACGCAGTTTATGTGTGCATACTTATACCAAGGTGCTTAATTTTTGGGGCTAAGGTGCTTAAAAAGGGCTTAAAAGTACTTAATTTTTGCAGCAGTTTGTCACTACGCACCCTTTATTGAATTGTAATTCATTGCTGTATGTAATTACGTTAGTCAATCGCCTAAAATCTAGTATGGTGAAATTATGACTTGAAGCATTGAAATTTTCAAGTAAAGCTGTGAGAGAGCATCATCTGGAATATTTAAAAATTCTTTGCTTGATTGAAGAAAATATATCAAAAGTTGATTCTCACTTTATCATAGCTCAGAAAAAAGACTAGGAAAGAGCAGCACAAAATAAAAGAAAATCCTAGCCATCATATAAAAAATATAAATGAAAAAAAAATTCAAAAAACAAGCAAATGTAAAGTTTGAAGAAAAACATGGGGTTGTAATTTATGCAACAGGTACATTTTGATCTGCTTCATGTTTTGTATTGTATTTGTTTATGGCTGCATATATAATTTCAAAATGTTAGATAAATAAAAATTAACGTTTATAGTTCATGAAAATGATATTAAAAAAATCTTATTTTTATTTGAGGTTTATTTATTTATTTATTTTAATGAAAAAAGGAGTTAGTTTTGCTTTACCAGTTTGTCTTGAGCAAAACGGCCAACATAAAGTCATTGAAGTTAGGTACATGAAATTTGGTAAATTATTTTCTGGGCATTAGAGGGCCACTAAGGATTTCTCAAACTTTTAATTGAAGTTTAGTTTAAAAATAAAAACAAAATTTTAATTTGTTTTCATCATAACATCAAAGCATATTACTGCGCAAAAATTATTTTAACGCCGATTAAAGGTGAAAAAAAAAAAACTTTTCAATGATAAAATTTTTTGTTTGAATGAATATACATTTTTTTTTTTAGTTTTAATAATTTTTGAGAAATCAGTTTTGGACACAATTTAAAACAATGATTTTTATTATAATAAAATTCAAAATAATATCATTGCTTCTTCGAATCGTTGAATCCATTATTTTGCAGCTGTTAAAGTTGTAATAAAAGTGAAGAAAAGTTTATTTCCTTTTATTTAAAAGCAGTTCATTGAATAAAATTCTTTATTTGAAAGAGTTTTGAAGCATTGCGATATATTGTCTCGGGCTAGTTTCAAGAAATGCTTTAAAAAATGCATCAATTGGCATTTTCATTTTTTCATGTACAAAATTTTGAGAAAGCATTGCAATCGTCAAAACAATTCGAACTCGAGATTTTGACGCATCTCCATATTTCAAACCGCCTTGAATTCGAAAAATGTCTGTCTGTGACAAAGATAACAACACAAAAACGGTTTGAGCTAGACGGTTGAAATTTTGTATACGGTCTTCACATCAAATTTGTAGATTTCTATTAAATGTTGAATAACATCGGTTTAGAGGAAGTCCGGCTGTTTGAATATAAATTAGCATGATAACTACAAAACGAAGAAATCTAGATAGATAAAATTCGGTGCACATATTTAACGTCTATAGTATAGAACTTATAAAATTTTGGGCCAGATCCAATAAGTTGGTCACCGTCTGTCGGTCGGTACTTTCAGAAACATGTAAACGCGATAACTTAAAAATGCAATGGCTTAAATATATCAAATTTGTAAGTAATTTCGTAAATACAAGTGTAATCTGTTTTTGTTTCATTCGGTTGGGCATAAACTTGATATATGACATAAACTTGATACTATTAACTGCATGCCAGAGTTAATCACCAAACCACTCACCAAGGATCAAACGATAGAATCAGTAAAAATGTTTAATTCACGCTTAAGTTTAATATTTCATATCTATTGTACACCAATGCTACCCAATTCATTTTCTGGCAGTATGTGATAAAATTTTGAGGGAGACGCTCTCAAATTATTTTCGTTTTGCTTTTAAAACTACACAGCTGATTTTTTTTAAACTTTATGAATTTGTTTCAGTTATTTATGAAAAATTTAAAAGCATTTTCATTCTTTCCAAAATATATATAACGTTTCTTCTGAAATTTTTTAAAGCAATTTTCAGCCATAATAATAGCCATAGGAATGTTTTAGTTCTTAGCTTTATAAAATTACTAAATAGTATGAGTTAGTGCAGGAAGAAGTTTAATTGTTTCCATCTCAGACACGTTGCATCGTATTTATGGTTGCTTATATAAAATAAAATCAAATACAAAATTTTTCATCATGCTGTGCTTCTACATTGCTGTCGACAATTTCAGAAATGTTGCATCTATCTAAATGAATTAGTAATTAATTAATTTTAAGAAATGTTGAAAAAGATCACAGATCATTATTGTTAACCTTATAAAAGTTGACTTAATTCCTGGTATTGATAGAGAGTGTTTTTTCCCCCTTCCATTTTTATGTTTTTGTCAAATCAAAAATTTTACAATAGAAGATATTGTGCAAATACAGTAATAAATATTGAAATTTTAAGGGGACAATGGACTCTATTAGACATTTTTGGGAATTATTCTGTCAGGGTTATGAAATTTTTTATGCATATGTATTAAAATATAAATACGTTAAATTTCTTAAAATAACATTTTAAAATGGAATATATTATTTTTAAAACTTTTAAAAAATATATAATTTTTAAAAATTTCAAAATATTTCAGGTGACTTAATTTTTAATTTTTTTTCTATTTTTTCTTATTGCCCAATGTAAATTTGGAACAAAACAATGTATAATTTTGTATTTCCAATTAAATGCTAATTTTTTAGAAATATTTTTATAAAAATTTAATGACTTTTCATAGGAATTTTATGTTTTTCTGAACTAAAATTAACTTTTAACTAGCTAAAAAAAAATAAAATTGAAACATAAAATGCATACCCCATTTTTTTAATGTTTGACTGAAACTTTTTTTCGTCAATTTCATTTAATTTCTTCAAAAATTAAGATACTTGGAGCATTTCAAGGATATTTAAATATAATTACAGTATCATTTTGAGAAAAGCCATTAAGGTGTACTTTTTTTCCCCCTCTTAACCTTCAAATATTTATTTTACTTAACAATACATTTTATAACACTATTTTAATTGAATATAAACATATATTTTTGTGAGAAAACGTGGAAAAATAAAATTGCACGTTTTCGTCCATTTTTGCTTATTTCAAAATTTACTGTCCCCTTAAGAATAAGCTTTTAAAATTAATTTTAAAACATTTATTTCAATAAAAGATATGTTTATTTATAAAAGAAAAAAGAAAAAAATCCTATTAGAAAAAACGCAGTTTATGTATGCATACTTCTACAAAGTTTCTTTTTTCTTTCTTTTTTTAAGTGATTAATTTTTGCAGCAGCTTCTCATTACGCACCCTGAATTGAACCTGTAAGTGACAGCATTGTTTTATAAACATGAGAGTTACTGTTACTACTTTCTTAGAGAATTCTGTATATAATAAGTAAGAAACGATGGCTCGATCTTTTACGTCTATTGGTCTTTCAAGCAATATATGAATGATTATTTTGAAAGAACTGAGAATATGAGCATATTAAAAAAAAAGGAAAAAAAGAAAAGAAAACAAAGATGAGGAAGCTGATGAGATATATTCTATGCATCCTTTTCTGCGAGTTCAGCCATTTTCCTTGAATAAACAGATATGCTTTTTGAATACTTAGATAATGGTTTCAATAAACCTTAGATTCTTATTATTCCTGTTTCGCGCTATGCAAGTGAAACTTGGACACTCAGCGCTCTCTGAACATGTTCGAGAGAAAGATCCTTAGAACTATCTTTTGCTCAGTGCTAGAGAGAGGATGTTGGCGAACTAAATCCAATTTTGAATTATGCAAACTCTATAGGCAACCACAGATAACAGTGGTTATCCGGAGCAATAAGTTAAGATGGTTAGGCCATATCTGGAGAAGCCCTGAAAACCGCGCCCTCAGAATATCAACTTTTTAAAATCCTATGGGATTCCGGGCCAAAGGAGGACCTTCAACTAGATCTGATGGATGATGTGGAAATAGACCTGACTGTTCTGAAGATAAAGAACTGGAAGGGAGTTACGGGGGATAGGAAGTGCGTGTGGTCAAGGGGTTGTTATGCTAATGAAGAAGAAGAATGACCATGATGTCAGGAAAATCATAGATTTTCCTGAAAATTTTGAAAGAGAAAATCTGTTCCGTGTGTTGAAGGTTTTTGTACATTCTGTCATTTTTCATATAATTCCAAAAATTGCCCCAAAACCTTTAAATATATCACATTCAGAAATCTTGAAAGCTGCAGTGTTCAAAATGTCAGTTATGGAGCATGCAGTTGTGATGTGGGTATTTGGAAAGGATAAGCCTTTGTTTAAGTGGGATGATGTCAAAATTAAACCTTGTTTCTTTGTTTGTGATATTCCACAAATATAAAAACAGGCACATTTCTTCAAATAAAATGAACTGAAACATGATTATTTTGTGTTCTATAATTTTTAATTTGTATGGTTTGGTGATAAAATTGTTCTTGGAAAAATATTTGAATGCACAAATTGTTTTACTTTTTTATTATATCTACTTGCATTTTCATTTAATGATGTATAATGTGCTCTTATTTTATTGAATTTTCATTTAACTACTGAAATTTATTTTTATTATAATTTAAAAAGCATGTACAGAAAGGAAAAATGACTATTGTGTTTCTAACTTATTGTGTATATTCTAATTTATTGTGTACATTCTCTTATATTCTAAACTTATTGTGTTTGTGTGTGTAATTAATAGGGTGTTGAGGAAGTTAGTATTAATATTTATTAAAAAAGTATTAAATGATATATTTGTTATATGTCTTGATATTAGCATGTGTTTTATTCCATCAGTTTATTAATGAAATATTGTAATTGTTGCATAGTTTAACCCTTCCCTTTTTTTAAATATGAATGGTTGTAGAAAAATTTATTTTTCATAAATCTAAAATGTCTAGAATTTTTAATATTGTTATATTGAGTGTTATTTTTGGATACTATCTTAGATATAATTTCAAAGTTAACGAATATCTGTATGAGTATTAATTTGATTTGTACATTTAAAGGAGATTTCATTTATCATATTTGTTTAGTAATAAGGTAACTTCATTATTCTTCCTAATCTTTTATTTTCAAAACTTTGCTGTATTGTTATTTTTTTAAATTTAAATTTTAATTATATCTATCTATCTATATATATATAGAGAGAGAGATATAGATATAGATATTGATCAAAGTAAAAGTACTGAAAAACATTATCATATTTGTTAAAAGTTTGATAAGTTTCTTTTATACATTTTTATTTCATTTAGCCATTTCTTAATTATTAAAGATTTATTATTATAGTTAATAAAGCTTAAAAGATTGTTCATGAGAAAGCCGAAAATTGTCTGAGAAATTCATTTGTCTAAATGTATTTAGTTGCTTTTAATTTCACTGGGAATATATTCATTGCTGTAAATAATATACCATATAGATTTCACTCATATTGTCAATTTGAATAATTATTGACTATTATTATTTGAATTCTTTCTTGATCTGTAATTTAAAAAATAAACCATTTATGAAGATGACTTTATTTTAAAATCTGGAATCTATTGTACACCTAATTCTTTCGTGAAATTTAATTTCTTTCACATTCAAACTCTAAATAATTTTAAAAAATGCAGGTTTTAAATTCTGAATTCAGGCATTAATAAAAAAGTTTTAATGTGAAATTTATATAGAATCAGTACAACATTTTAAAACGGGCACCTAGTTTGGAATTCTTTTATTTGGAAAGCTAAAATGCATGAAATTTTTTATGAGAACACTTAATAATTTTCTGCCACCTGAAAGCATGGTAGATATCCTGCCCAACGTACTGCAAACAAAGTTCTGTATTTACGTGCAAACAAATTTTGCACAGTCTATTTGTGGTTTAAATACCAAATTTGAATATATTTCAAAACTTATTGTGTGTGTGTATGTGTTTAAGCTCTACAGCCCACACTTTTTGACATAAAGCTACCAAATTTGGCACATGCATACTTTGGAGATCGGGAATGTTCACCTCGGAGCTGTGTTTTTTAAAAATTTTTAATTAGGATTTTAATTAAATGGAAAAATAATCGAAATGTTGGCCTTTTTTTTCGCGATAGCATTCGAAAATATAATCTGTTATACTAAAATTCGTGATTTGTCAACTATTTTTATTTAAGTCAATTAAAGCGCTGTTCTTTTGAAAAATTTTTTTAAACTTTTTAGAACGAATGCGAAAATTAAGCCTATATCTGATATGATTTTTAAATATAATTGTTATTTTTGATAAATTTCAGACGATACCGCTATTCTTACACATCATAGAGATCTACAAATAGTCACTACACAACTATAATAGTACTTAAAGCTTATCGGCTGTTAAATAAAAGTCAACTTAAATAAATGCGAGTGCCTTCTATTTACTAAAACACTAGTAATGCCCGATCTAGCCCCTATCCAAATTTTCGACCAGCCCATCCCTTTTGTAAATGAGTAGAAATACTTACTTTTAAACGCTAAATTAAGCTTTAATAGTCATATTAAAGCTGCGCTCACCAAAGCTATGATTATGAGTGTTATACTCAACAGCTTAATTGCTCCATGGAGTAAGCTTTCGATTAGGCTCAAGTTTCTGCTCTACAAAGCTATTTTAACATCAGTGTTGATGTATGGCTCCCAAATTGGGGGGGGGGGATCCAAATTATTAAGAAGTTGCAAGTTTTTCAAAATAAATATCCGATGAAGATCGTTAATATATCCTGGTGCATCAGAAGGAAAATACTTCATGCTGACTGCCAAATTGAATCTGTTTTGGTATTTATCAAAAGAACATCAATTAAGTTCGAAAAATTATCATAAATTCATAAGGAGCTACTTCAAATGCCAGCATATGATCCGGCTGTGCCCAACTCTAAAAAAAGAGACCTAGAGCTGCAATTGACAATTCTTACATTAATTTTTCGTCTATAAAAAGACAAAATTTACTAACTCTGTTATCAATCTGTGGATTAAAATCTCTCAAAGTTATGAATTTTGATCTCCTATTTCGGCTTAGATAGCTACGATGAGCTACACGCGTGAAATTTATTGATTTTTTTCCAAAATATCTTATCAAAATAGTTAAATCAGTCCTTACAGTAAAAGGCACGTGCAGCGAAATTCCATTAAATTTCTCTTTTCCCCCATTAGAAATCAAAATATTATTTTATATTAATAATTATATCATAAAAATATTAATCTAACTATTCTACCAAATTTCATGACGTTAGGGCTTATACGCTCGTCTAAACTAGTTTCAATTAATTTTAATCTTTCCCTAAACTTACAAATTATAATTTACTATTTCAAATTATGATGGGGTGGTCTTCATTACCACTTTGTCTCACCGCGGACCTCGGAAACATCACCCCGTTACCGATTCAAATGCATTATTACAATTTTTAATTTTTTTTATTGATTTTATGACTTTTTTTAATATATTTGGTTCATAAAGGTTATAATGTTTATTGAATTCGTTTTGTACTGTTTTAATAAATAAAAAAAACCTCTAATGTAATTTTTTGTTATTAAGACATACATTATAACATATTATAAAGATATCCTACAGAATAATTATTCTCATATTTATGTATATAACAATTATTTCTATAATCATATCTGTATCGATGTAATCAAGGGTGAAGCAAAAAATTTAAAACAAAATGCACCGTAACATTAAAACTTTTTTCTTACAGAAGCAATTTATCATGAGCTAGAAGCAGCATCAGTGGTAAGAAAGGGCTCTGTATAGATGTAAACATATGCATTTTCCCCTTCTTTAAGTAACCGCCAGAAAAGTAAATACAAAAGATTTGGGAAGTCTGTATAGATTGAAAGCGTAGAGGGGCCTTCTTTAGTTAAAAACTTCGCCTGGATCGAAAAGGAGGAATTCGTCTATTGTTGGGATACTTATATTTTGCAAATTGTCGAAGATATTTTCTGCCAGTGTGAGCATGAATTGTCGAATGGGGGAGTCTTTAAGGCTTTCCTTGCGTTTCGCTGAAACCTGAACAATAATTCAAGTTTTTTTTTTTTCTGGGCTGAAAGCCCTGATCGGGTATGCAGAATGAATGGGTTGCAGGCAGGAGAGATAAATGGGGAATTCGTCGTCGAGAGAAGGGCTAGAATTTCTACACGTGACTGATATTCAACATCGAAAACCGTGTTGCATATTTCTCTGAAAGTTTGAACAGGGGATTTGAAATTTAGCTGCTTATCAAGGATATCAAGTACTTCACTTCGTTTTTCCAGACAATTTCGGTACCATAAAATTTAATCCTTAATCAATTGTTTAAGCTGTGGATGATGATAGTTGCATCTGTTTTTTCGTCATTTAATTTTCTTTCCACATTGTCAGTCAATATCCTAAGTTCTTTAAGGGGAAAAAAAAATGGGGAACATCAGCCAGTATGCTCTGTTTATTGTGTAAGAATGCTTTAAAATGTTATTTCATTTATCTAGGCATTTGATCAAAAGTAGTTGAAATGGTTAAATTTTTACTTCAATAAGAAGGACAAACAGCTGGTTGCCAAAGGTGGTTAGCATCTTTTAAGCTAAAACCATAAAGAGAATAGCTATTAGTTTTTTTTTTATTCAATGAAAAGCATTAATTTCGTATAATAATAATTTCCATCAGTTCAGATTTCCACTGTAGCATCAGAATTTTGATGCTACAGTGGGATTTCTTTCTTTCTTTTTGTGCTTGAGTCTGAGTTGCGAGCAATGAGGGGATTTTATTATTTTTTTTTCCCTCAAAAGTGTTATCGTCGCTCAATACAGGTACTTCCATTTTCAATAATGTCAGATCTCTTAAATTAACGAGAATAATATTACTACACTTTTTTTTAATTCATGGAAACATGCTGAATTCAGTAAATTATAAATGGATTTAAATATTTAAGTAAAAAATTTTTGATAGCTTTTTCTTCAATTTTCCCCAAATTGAAATCTGACGGAGAACCACATGAAATCTGTAATGCAAGTTGAGAGAGACCGTTTTTTCTGTTCTAAAATAGTCAAGAACTGTTTGCGGAATAGTATGAATCAATTGTTTCGCTTATTTATTAAAAATGATATTATCTAAGAATTATAGACCAATTTTCCGAATTAAAAGCAAGAAAAGTGATATTTTGATGCCTTTCAATATTTGCTTCTATGATTGTAAAATTTTACTATTACTTTCTTTTTTTATATTTCTTTTATTATCATATCAAAAGTATAAATTTAAAGTTATCCAATGTGCACTTTTGTACCTCCCTCTAAAATTTAATTTAATTTTGTTTGTTATTTGGAATTTATTTCTTTATTAGAAAATACGCCAGATTGTAGAATATGCCATTCAGGTTATAGAATGATAATATAATTTATTTCAGTTCCAAGTTTAGAAAGAATATAAATTTTTCCCTCAATAATCTTCTTTTTATAATAAAATTTATTATAATTCATGAAAAAATTTAGTGATTTGTGAAATCAAGTCCATTTTTATTTACTAATATAATCACAAATTGGCTATTCCGACCCGCCGAGAGGCATACGGAGAAACTTGAATGACTGGACCACCTCAACTGTGACTCACACTGGGAACTGTGGTTGAGTCCAAAGGGCCTCACCGGCCATGGTACAGCCCTTCCCTAAGGAAGTAAGTCATATCATTGATGAGAGGAGCCAAACCCCCATCGTTTCGTATATGATATCTTTATTAGAGAACATACTGGAAAGTTGCGGGAAGATCATTCCTGCTAGTTGAACTGAATAAACTTTCTTTTTTTAAAACGTAATTCAAGGGGGGGGGGGGACGATAAATTTATTAAGTATATTTTTTAAAATTTTGTTTACATTTAATATAAAATTCGAATGCTTAAACACTGTTGTGCCCATCCGAATTAAAAGTTTAAAAGATATTCATTCTTTTCATTATTTATTTAATAAAAGTGCTTAGAGTAAAGAATAAAAATAAAGGGAACAAAATATTGCATCTTTTTTTTAAACTTGTTTAATTATATACATATACAACCAAGACAAAGAAACCCGATCAATGCACAGTGAATATATGTGTGTATGTGTTACAATTTGCAATTAATTTATTCTCTAAAAATATTTTCTGTATCTTTAACTTCTGTCTTGATCGTAATTTTCTCATGGAAATTGTTGATTCTCAAAACACTGCACTCGCAAATTCTCTTCTAAAACTATATAAGTTCAAAATATTTTCTTAGCCTTTCTTGCCTATTTTCTGCCTACCTATTCTTACGCTACAGTGTACTCATCAGAGAGAATTTTATTAGCATATAAAAACTGGACTGTTTCCTTGAAATTATAAAGAATAAAAATTGCAAAAGAGCTCCGTGACTATTGCTTCAAATCAAATGTTGTTTATAAAATCCCGTTATATATATGTAAGCATTATTTTATGTGAAGCTGAATGCAGTTTGAAGACAGTGAAGAGACTTGCTATTTCGTGACGTCGTTTTATTTCATTTTTAAGAAGCAGGCATATGTACAAGCGATGAGCACACAGAACGACACAGAAAAGGAATGAGCAAAAAGCTTTTGGACATTTTATCTCTGGTCTTACATAAACTACGATTTTGATAGGGAAAACATTTCTTCATAGTGCTAATATATTACGAGATTTCGATAGGGATTTTCGTTACACGCGCGGAGAAGGCAGGGGAAACACAGGGAGATTTTAAAAAAGAATTTGTCTCATCAGCGGTATTTTGCCTCTTCACGCGGAATGTGGGAAAGTTAGACTTTTAGCTGATTCAGCAATTTAACAAAGCTTCTCTTGAATTAATTAAGTAGAGACAGTGGAATTGGATCACGAAATAAGAGAATATTTTAGAATGAAGTTACTATGGGCTAATTAAGATAAAATCTTGAAAATTAATTAAATTGAAATTAGAGTTACAATTCCCCCTCACTGCAAGACGCGGAAGTATGTCGGGGCCCTCGACACACAGCCTTACCTTACAGTGGTGGTCAAGTAAGAAACTAAAATTTAAAAGCATATTAAAAGTGATATTCAAGTTTCCCCTACCTTCACATTATATAAACATTAATAAAGAAATCCCATTCATCATTTTATATTAGAAATACAAAAAGAATTATATTTGTAAAAATGTTATATAAAAACCTTCATAATAAACAGTAATAACAAAATATTAAAAATTAAATGATTATTGTGCACAAATGTATTCTGTCTATTTTTCTGCAGGAACTCAGCTGTTGAATTTAATTTGATGAGGATTGTCAATGATATATTATTCTTAAATTCTAGAAAGTCTGACTCAACAAAATTATTAATTTAGAAATAAAGTATTAAATTATTAAATATAATATCAATATTGTTATGATTTCACCCAAATGAAATATCGGTATAGTAATTATTTTAAATTAAGTATTTTAGCTGGAAATAAAAACACAAGATTCAAAACTTCAGGTAAAAAACTTGGATATGAAAATAATACTTGCAAAATTGAAATATTTCATATTAAACAATTGGAATTGAAACCATATATATAAGATTCAAAAATATGTAATGAAATTCTTGGAAATGAAAATAATACTTGTAAAATTGAATGGTTTCCTATAAAACTTTTGGAAATGTAAACAAATATGAGATTCATATATTTCAAATAAATCATTTGGAAATGATAATAATAATTGCAAAATTCAAAAATATCAAACAAAACATTTGTGAATGAATGAAACAGACACAAGACTCAAAATACTCATATAAGATTTGAAATAAAAAAAAATGTAATATAAAAAATATTTGTATTTTGTAAAAAAAACAAGTATTTGGACACAGTGATAATAGAGGGCAGCTCAATAACTGTCAGAGGTACAAAAATTTCCCCTGAGGTATTCACTACATTTGTCCAATTATCATTTGCCATTAATTATTAAGTATATAAGAATCTTGGTATGTTACTTTTTTCGTTCACAAGGTTTGTATGCATAATTTTTAAATAATAAATTAGAAAAAAATTAAAAACTCAATATTTTAAACTAAAACTTATGATATTTTGAATAATAATATAAAAGATTATATGCAATTATATTATAATAAAAAAATGCAATTTAAAATGAAATCAAAAGTACAGAATATAAATTTTGAATTTCATTCGATGAGTTAGCTGATGGATGATTTTTTTTAAAAACAATGATCACTTTTTGAAAAATAATCACTTTTTTAGCTAATCACAAAATGCAATTTTGAGCACTGGAATTGGAGATTACAACTATTTTTATATTGAGATGATAATATAACACACAAGTGATATTTTCGAAATCTGGTTGATTCACCTTAGCACTGGAGACCATTGGCGAGTAAAGCAGGCGATTATTATTGTGATGATGATATAATAAGGAAATGATGTTGATATCGGAATTATTCAGCACAGGTAAGGAGCCAGAAATTTTTTATGATGACTAGGAGAATCAACACCTTGAAGATATAAGGAGCACGCACATGACGAATTGGAGCACAAACCCAAGGGCATTAAGCAGCAGTGTCGGATGAAGTCACAGGTTATGGAAAGCACGGGATTCAACGGGAACTGGACCGGAACCTGGACTTCGGTTTGCATGAAACGATGTGGCCGGAGGCAGCCGAAGGAGACGGCGATGAAAGAACTTCGCCATGGAAACATCGCAGCTGGCGAACCTGGACCGAAGCAGTCATCTTTGGAGCACAGCGAGCGCAATGCAACGTTGGTGTCTCACCCGTTGATTTATTTTAATTAATTTGCCAATTTTTCACAGGAAACTATCCTTGTCGACTTTTTAATATGTAAGCATTATTTTATGTGAAGCAGAATGCAGTTTGAAGACAGTGAAGAGACTTGCTATTTCGTGACGTCGTTTTATTTCATTTTTAAGAAGCAGGCATATGTACAAGCGATGAGCACACAGAACGACACTGAAAAGGAATGAGGAAAAAGCTTTTGGACATTTTATCCCTGGTCTTATATAACCTATGATTTTGATAGGGAAAACATTTCTTCATAGCGCTAATATATTACGAGATTTCTATAGGGATTTTCGTTACACGCGCGAAGAAGGCAGGGGAAACACAGGGAGATTTTAAAAAAGAATTTGTCTCATCAGCGGTATTTTGCCTCTTTACGTGGAATGTGGGAAAGTCAGACTTTTAGCTGATTCAGCAATTTAAAA
>JAPMOR010015330.1:758437-803497 GCA_026543865.1 Argiope aurantia
ATATATATATATATATATATATATATATATATATATATAGTGTTTATAAAAAGTATATTCTCTGTAGAAATGAGGAGAAATAGCAATAGAGGCGTTAAATAACATATAGGAATTGCCTTCATATTATAAAACGATATATGAAAACAAGCATAAAGATAAAGTTAAAAGCTCTTATAAGTTTAGTTCCTGTTACTTTTGTCATCAATATAATTTTTCCTGGAGGGGCCACAAAATATTTCAGTGTCTGTGGCCTTATATTGTCAAAATCTGCCCCTGGCGACTTGGCATAAGGAAGATTTTGAATTGCCTGTGAAATGACCTTCTGTTGACATTCTTTATTGGCGCCATCTATTGACAGAATATAGAACAAAAGTGAAATCTAAAGAAATAACATTAAAAAAGATTTTTTTTAAAGAAAATTCTTAACTTAAATAAGCGAATTAAATAGATAGTTTTAAATAGAATTCAAAATAAAAATTAATCCTAAATATATAAATTAAATCAATCATACTTTACTTAAATAAATTAATTATTAATTACTATTAATAAATTTTATTATTAATAATTTTTAACTAAAGGCGTGGTTAAACAGCAGTTATTTGGAATAAATATTTAAAAATTACATCAAAAATATTTGCAATTAAAAATTTGTGGATTATGTATCTCTAGAGGAGACAGCTTAGCAAAGGCAAAACGAATTGCTTGAAATCGAACGAAAATGGAGTGGCGCACATACCACTAACCTATAATGTCATTATTGAGAAGAGGCAAAAACTTATTAAAAGTGTTTGAACCGTTTATATGAATTTTTCATTATTTTTCCTTTTTTTTTTAAATTTTTTTTTCTCATATTTATTATCAAGCTCTAATATAATAATGAGTAGAAAGAACATTCAACAAATGGATCTGAAATGAAATCAAATGATGACAGATAAATATTTTTTATTTATTTTCTTTTCCAATAATATCACTGAGTGCAGAGAATAGGCCAAGATCAAATATTTTAATTTAATTAAAAATATACAGAATGTGCAATGAACCAGAAACAAATGGCCAGATTTGTAGGCAAAACGTTCGAATCGTTGAATTCGATGCTGAGTAATTCTGGTTTGTTTATAAATCTTCAAGATAAAACATCAACAAAACTTGTACCGTCGACGGTCGATTCAAAGAGTTTTATAAGGAAATTAAGAAATGTAGATTCAAAACAGGTATTTCTGCAGTTTAATGATTTTTAAAAGTATCTCTTGGATTTATAAAGTAGTTGGAAAAGTATTTCTCTACATTTTAGCTTGTTTCTGAGATATGTTGAATACAGACATTTTTATAATTTTGAAATTGAATACCAACTTTTTAAAAACAAATTTGCCTGTTCTTTTTGGGGGGATTTAAGCATATGTTATAATATATCAAGTTTTTTAAATGTTACAAATTATTTTGGTTGTTCATGTTTTTAATTTGTCTATAAAATATATGGCTATTTTTTTTCCCTGTGGCTTTGAGATTTTAATACAAAAGAAAGAAAATAATTTTTAATAAAAAAACTTCAGAAATGAGATTTAAAAGGTTATGTTAATATATACTAAATAAAACTTTTCTTTAGATTTTGTATTACCTACTTATTGTTTTGGATTAAATTTATTGTTTTTAATTTTCTATAAATACAAAGTAAAAAGGTTATTTTTAAATAGGTTAAAATCTCAGTAAATAAATGCTTACTGAGATTATTTTATTGAAAATCTAAGGTAATAGTGAACAATTTCTAAGAGTAATGATAAAAATATAGATAGTTAACAATTTTTAAGGATAGTAATAAAATGAATCTATTTTATCATTTTGTGATTTTTTTGTTTTCTCAGGCTGAAGAAGAAATAATTCAATCATACCTATCTGCTGTAGAAAAACGTCTCTCAGAACCTGATGTGCCAAATGTATGTATATATAATGCTGAATCATTTTTAATTTCATATGTTTATTTTAATGATTATTAGAAATAATTAGTATAATTCTGTTGCTGGATCTTAAACAAAAACATGCAAATTTGAGTGCCAAGTTGCCAAATAATTCTCATTGCTAAAGTTTAATTTTGAATAGTGATATTAATTGACTATTATCAGCATTCACAATTGATAACAAACCTCCATTTGTTAATGAAACAGTTTAAAATTGTATACTGTTTTTACATTGCTTATATTGTTATATAATGCATGTCTAGAGATCTTAATATATTTTATCAAAGAGTTTTAATCGGTTGTATTTTATGATATAGAAAATAAAGTTTAGCTTTAATGATGAATTTTAGCATGTATATTTTTAAATATTTATGCTGTTAGGTGATGGTAAATTTACATTTACTTAAAAATTTTTTTTCATAGGCTGAAATTGATGAATTGATAAAAGTATGTATGAATTGTGAAACAATGGGTTATCCTGCCCCTTTTATTTATGTACATTGTTTGAAACTTGCTCAGAAGGGTAACCTACAAGAAAAACATACAGGTAACCATTAAAGAAGTTATTTTTATTTTTCACCAAATAATATAACATTTGAAACTGTTTCTGACTTAGATTTTATTTCTTTCAATAGTTAAGTTATTATTTCAGATATTTGATGTATATTTCGTTATGCCCATCTTTGGTGAGCAGCTGATTTGATGAGATTAATGCTTGCTACAATTTTTAATTAAATATTTATTTTATCTTAATTTTTAGCAAGATATTTTTAATGTCAAATTTTATTAGATATGTTATCTATAAGAAGCTTTGCGTGGCTCTATTCATTTTATTATTAATTTTCTCTTATATTTTTGTCAGCGTCCAAAATATTCATAAAAAAAGCAGTCACACTTTAATTATGTAATCTAATTTCTAATGTAAAATTTGGCATTTTTTTTATCTATATTAATAGTATTTTAAATATCAAATTAAATCTTTTACAAATTCTTCAGAAATTTGTGTAAATATATTGTTTGATTTCATGAAATCTGCATTGCCAGGTTAAGAACATAATAGAAATTCTTAAATGAATTGTTTAAATTTTTTATTGTTTTTTTAATAATGTGTTGATATTTTGAGTATTTTTATTCTTAGGATTTAATTTCATTTCAAATATGTAGTTGAATAAATTTTAGCATAAAATTTTTAAGATTTAGTGTCTTAATTGAGAAGATCTCTATTAAAATTTGACGTCAGATCTAATTGAACACTAACATGAAAGCACTGACATGTTTTGATGAATAAGTTTGAATAGAATGCCATTGAAAGTCATAAAAGAATGATTTTGAAAGGGAATTTCTGAGACTTGTGATATTCTATGATTTCTTTCATTGTTAATTTTTTTATAGTTAAAAAAAAGTTTGAATACATCCCTATTGTTTTTTGATAAATTTTTGTTGCTATGTGTTTGATGGATTTAAGTTTTAGATAATTAATTTATAAAGTGAATTTTCTGAACATTACAGGTTTTGCATTTATATATATCTAAATTTTTCAGGGTATTCAGCTGCTTCATACTTTCTTCATCCACATCATGAGTTAGTAATTCTTTTAATTAATACAATGCAGAAGGTAAATAATTATTCATTTTATATTTTATTAGTAATTTGTGGAATTAAAAAAAAAGACTGATAAGTCATGAATTTTTTTCATTTTATTTTTAACTCTTATCACATTATTTAATAATTGAATTTTTTGTACTTATTGAAAAATTTATTATATTTTAAGTAATTTGATTATCAGTTTAAGTTAAAATTAACTTTAAATATGTTACTTGAAAGACAACTATAATTTTTACATTATTAGTGAAATGATTTTTTTTATTAATTATATTTTCATTTTTGTATTTGAATTTATCATTTGCAACATTATTCTTATTTTAATAAATATAGTTTAATAAAAATTATTATTAGTTTTTATGAAATTTTTTATATATTCATAAAAACAAGTTGATTAAAAATTTTTTTCTTTTTGAAATTTATGTAACAAATATCTTGATAAATCACGAACCTATTATATATATATATATATAACTTTTAATCTCATTATTAGTTGATTAACATGAAAAGAAAAAAAATTGTAAGTTTCATTTACAAGTGCTGTAATTCTACATTTCATGTAATGAATTTATTGTCAGTGATTACTGTTTACTTATACTTATAAAGATGAACAATGCATTTAAATGATATGTGATTGCATTGAGTTAGCTTTTTCTGTTACAAGTAAAATTGCCTTTTTGCAGAATTTATTTGATTTCTGAAATTGATTAATTTAATATTTTGTATCTGATACCATAATGAAATCTAAGAAATTTTTTGCCTTATAATTAAAAAAGTCTCTGCCTTATCAAATGTCTCATTATAAATATTTTCTTTCTATTGTCTGTAAATTACCCATATATCCTATTGTAGTTTAGTTGTACTTTTTTCTAGCATGGATACCTGATTTCATTGTTGCATACAATTTTTCCATCTATTTTAATTTCAATTTTAAAATTCTTTGACATATCTAACAGTGCAAAAAAAGCCTTTGCACTTTTAGGCAATAATATTATTTATTTATAAGATTTTTCCATTCATAGTGCCAGCCATTTAAATACTCTGAAATCCTTAAGTCCTTTTCGATTACTGGTGATTCTTTAATATACATTGAATAACTGCCATTTTTAAAACAGTTCAAAACACGTTGTCAGCATTCAGTGTGGCAATCATAGATTTTAAAAACTAAGCAATTTTCTCTCATTTTATTGTGCTTGTTCATTAAAATATCTATTCAGTTAAAAAAAATAGCATTTGCATATTAATACTTAAGGAAATGTCAAGAATTTTTGTATTGAAATTTTCAATTACTGTGAATATTCTTTTTTCCTATATTAATAAATAAGTATTATTTTTTAGTCTTTTGCATAGAATTTATTATCTCATTCTTAAAGAATAAATTTAAATTATAATATATTTTTTTAATATCTCCATATACATCATTAGCTTAAGACCTGGACTCCTAAGCTGTTAACTGATGTAGACTATCTAGTATGTTTTCATCTTTATAAAAAATTTCAAATCATATATTTATCCTACTACATTTTCCATTTTAGGATCTGTGCAGCTCTAACTACGTTGAAATTCTTTATGCTTTATCATCCATATGTAACCTCATTAATGTAGACACTGTACATAATGTTTTCCACCTAGTGGAAGAAAGGTTAAATCATGAGAAGTGAGTTATAATACTTAAAATTTTTTTTCCTTCTGTCACTGAAGTTTCTTTTAAAAATAATTTTAAATGTATGTATTTTCTGGCAGGTCTTCTGTACGCAAGTCTGCCATTTTAACTCTTGGTCACTGTCTTCTTTTAATTGATAGTCAAAGTGCTTATCAAATGTCCATTCCCAAAATAGAAAAGGCACTCACAGATAGTGAATTGGAAGTTGTTTCAGCAGCTGTTAGCACTTTGTATAAAATAATACAGGTAAGATTTTTCTGATTCAAGTTTTTTTATTTTTAAAATTACAAATAGAAAAAGTAGCAATTTTCAAGACAATTTTTTTCATGTTGATAGGTTAACTTTTGTGAGCATTGTTTACAAATTTTTCTGTCTAATATTTAAATTTCTCTCTTACTTTGTTCGTTTATAATATAAATATTATCATTGAATTGTTTAGTTTGTATTGACATATGTGGATTATTTTCAAAATTTGTTTCTTATTTGCTTATTTTTCTTATATTGGGAGTTCACGGAAAGATGAAAATGAAAATATATAAATAAGTATGAAGAAAGATGTCAAAATTAAATTATTAACTAGGAGATTGGGCTAGTAAGCCCTTGAAAATATCAAAATTGGCTTACTGGAAAACAAACTGATGTCTTGTTGGTGATTTGGTTACTAAGACCAAAATCCATGTTTGACACCCAGCCAATTGCACGGTGCTTTTCCTCCTCCCACGCATTCCTTCTGCTCTCTTTTTCCTTGCTTTTTCTTATTTACTGTGATATTTTTTTGATTACCCCTTTACTTTATCCTGAAAAAACTCATCTGTATTAATATACATTCATTTTATTTGTATATTAAATACATAATATTTGAAAAAAGTGTCCATTAACTTTTAAAATTGCAAGTATTGAATTGTGATCTATTTAGAAGTGTGGATGTTTTTTGATAATTTTTATTTTAATTATATTTTTTTCAAAAATATTTTTTCCTTCACTAGCCATTTTTCAGACTAGTCATGATCTACCATTGTGTTTAGCTTTTTGTTTTGTGATTTAAGCATTTTTTTATTATATAATTTCAGCTGCATGTATTGAAATTTCAGGTGATACAAAATTGTTTAAAAAAGCACCTTTGAAATTAACTGTATTTTTGTAAATTCACTTTATAAATTTTTAATTGATTTTTCTAATTTTTAGTGATATTTTTTGTAAACTTCATATATCATATCTGTTTCAGAAACTTCCTTGTGATTTTACATATTTAATCAAGAGCTTGGTAGAATTGCAGGATCAAATTTTACTTAGACGTGTTCCTCGTAGTATGGTCTATTGTGATATTCCTGCACCTTGGCTTCAGCTTGATATTTTAAAGCTACTTAATTTGCTTTGTAAAGATGCAGAGTATGTATATTTTTGTATACATGTAACTCTAATTGTTATATGTGTATTTTTTAATTATATAAAATTAGTTGAAATTTTGACTTTAAAATATATTAATTACATAACTCAAAGCTAAATGAAGTTATATATTAAATTTTTATATTTGTTGCCTAAATTATTTTATTCTTCATGTCATAGTGCATTTTCATTATTACTCAATAATCTGAATAAACAAACTGGTCACGAAGGGTGACATATTGTCTTGGTTTGTCTTGATTTTTCTTAAATTGATATTTTTTGATTGATTATTACTCTCCTTTTTTTAAAACTAAAAAAAAAAATGTTTTTTATGTAATTTTTATGCCAAATAATTTTCCCCCTTACTTTATATGATGTTTTTTATTTTTTTATTTTTTTTAATTGAAATGTATTTAAAATTCAATTTATTGTGCAGAGTGGTTGCATTTTATTGGTATTCAACAACTATTTATTCATTAGTGACTTTTCCTTAATAGTTGTTTAGTGAAGTATTTCTCTCAAACTGATTATTCATATTATTTTTACATGTTTTATTATGTATTTTTGGGGGTATGTTTTTTTTTTTCCTTATAAGTACGCTCATTCACTGTTTTGTGGTTTTCTTTAGGCATCATAAAGCTGTGACTCCCATTTTAAAGAAGACCTTGCAACAAGTTGGATTACATAATACTCTAGCTCATGGTAAAGATCTTGTTTTAAGCAATACAATTAGATATCCATATAGTTACATATGTTCAACGAAATTTTCATTTAAATTTGCTAATTGTATCTTAATTTCTAGCAATCATGTATCAAGTAATTGAATCAATTACTTGCATAACACCATGTAATGAATTAGTAGAAATGATTTTGTCATCTGTATCTATGTTTCTCAAATCAAAGAATGTCAATTTAAAACTAATGGGTAAGTTAAATATGTCATATGTTTTTTTTAATTATTTTTTATTGCTTTAAATTATGATTATAGTCAGCCTTATTAACTTGGCCATAAATGGTCATAAGAGATATAAGTGAAAAGATAGGTGTTGTGTAGAGAGGAAAATTACTGATTTTATTTTAAAACATGTATATAGATTTGAAGTGTGTAAATAAAGCAATGGAAATAAAAGCAAAGTATTTAATATTGGATTTTGAACATACAACGTTTCTTTTGTTCTATATATTAGTAGTATAATAGCCAAAGTTTTTTTTTTCCACAATATTGTTATTTCTCTGAATAGAGGTGGTGAGGTTTTATGATGCAGGTTTTATAAAATTGAGTTTCTTTCTTTCTTTTTTTTTCTTTTTTCATATTGTGATATGAGAAGATTGCCTATCGCATACTTTGCAGTAATACATAGGGTTTAAGTAGCTTATTACAATGTTATTCAATCTACAACTCTTCAAGTTCTTGCAAATGCATAATGTGAAATTAAGTATTAATTGAATATATTATGCATAATAGTGATCAAATATCTTGCATTTAGATTTATTAACCTTTGCAGTTCTGATGTAAGCAAGTAAAAGCATTTTGTTTTGACACCTTATAGATGTAGTTTTGTGTAATTTTGCTATCTGCCCCCCTTTTTTTTTTTAATCTTCATTTTCTGTGATGTTTTCTTTTGAACAAACATGTTTTAATTTTCCAGCTGTTTGTCATTCACAATTTGGAATGCTGTTTCTTGATTATGTATTTCCCAATTCTTTTTAAAATTTGTTTTTCTTCATTGTTTTAAATTGTGATTTTTTTCTTTTCTTTTTTTTTCCCCCTGTCAATCGTTTTGTGTCTTTAGTTTTTGCTTTTTATTTTCTTGTGAAGAATTTCTTTTCAAAGTGGTTCTGAATGAAAGATAAATTTTTTTGAATAAAGCATATGAAGATATATTCTCGAACCATAATTTCTATTTCTTTTGATCAAGAGCTTCAAGAATTCTTCAAATAATTGCTTTTTATAATAAACCATATGATGATTTATCTCTAAATTTTACAATTTGAAACATAGCTTTCAGTTAAAATACTACTTTTATATTTGTTAAATATCAAAATGCTGGAAAATAAGCAAGTAAAAAGGTGCATTTAACCCTCAGAAAAGTAATATGATGTATAATTATTTATATTGGTTTAATTATCACAATTATTAATTGCATCGATTAATAAATATACATATTGTTTTAAATTGAATTTTCCCCAAAACTTTATATTCATGTTCTTACCACTCTGTATGTATTTTTTAACAATCAAAATTTAAAAATAAATACATTTCAAAATGATGCACTGTCTTGAATGATGCCTCAAAGGAGGCATTTTAAATAATTTTTTTTTGTATTTGCTTTTTTGTTATTAATTTTTCAATAAGTTTTGAGAAAGACTTAGTCATTGAAGTTTTCCCTTTAATGTTGTGCATAGAAATGAATCTTGTACATGATTTTCACGATTTTGTAATACCTGTACTTTTTAGCCACTTTGTCTAAACTTGTTAACTTTTTAAGCCCATGAATGCTGTACTGAATTGAATGGAGAATCTGTTTTTTTTTAAATTTATCATGTGAATCGTTATTTAATGCTTAATTTATTTTTCACACTATGTTATCTAAGTAATAGGATGACTAGACAGCAATGCAGTATAGGTGTCTTGGGCACTAGTTTTAGAGAGCACCATGAACATAAAGCATTAGCGTATTTATGCTATTTTTTAAAGCCAAATATGATGAAAGAGTGAGAAAATAATACTATGCTTGAATGCCAAACATGCATGCTACACAATAAATGATGGTAAAGGGTGTAGATATATAGGACTGAGACACTCTATTGTCGGAAAGCCATTTATCTTTGTAATTAAAAATATCTGTATGTTTTCCCTTTTTGTAGATTATTCTGTTATAATTTTTTTCTTGAACTCTTGTATTTTTCTTTTTAAGCAGATATATATTATATTAGAAAGATATTTTTAAAATAGCAACATATAATTTAATTTAATTTAGTAGTTTTATTGATTTATCTAAAAAAGTCTTGAAAGATTAAATAAGGCAACATATATAAAAGGTGAATGATTTTGGTATGAAGTCTTACCATATGTTTGTGTTAACAGAAAAATTTCTTTCAGGTATTGAAGGAATGATTGTCATTATCAAACGGTTAAAACCTAGCATTACTTTAGCTCAACAAGAAATTATTATGGAATGCCTTCAGTTACCTGATGAGACATTAAAGTTAAAGGTAAAATAGTTGTGTTTATTTTTTTAATTCTTTTTACTGTTTTTTAAAAATTTTCAGCACTGAATTAAAAAAAAATTCCATATGAAAGTTAATATTCTGGTATATGAGACCCAGTTCATATATCATTAATATAATTACAGCATACCGTAATTTTAGACTCTGGAGCTTCTATTTCACTTGGCAAATCCTTCTAATGTTCAAGCCATTTGCAAAAAACTTATGGAATTTCTGACGTCTTCTACAAATGTTGACAAGAAGAAGGAATTAGCATTGAAAATACTTCAGTTATCCGAAAAGTATCCTTCCTGTTTTGCTGATGTTTTGATAAATTTATATTCTTTTTATATGTGAATTATGCATGAATTTTTAAAATTTAATTCAGAAGCAGTTTTAATTTACTAATTACATGATTTGCCGTAATCTTAAATCCTGAAATTTGTGATTTCTCACTGACTCTTTTGCTTTCCATAGCTGTACTTCTTTTACTGATGCATATATAGTGGCAGCTATGACGACAAAATTTTTGCATGGGGACAATTGTGCTGAATTTTTGAAAATAGTAATTTAAGTAATTATCAAAATACTTTTGCTATTCTTTAAATATTTCAATTAAGGGATTTTTTTTCTGGCTGTATTTAAATTATTTTTCATTTAAACTATTCTCACCAGCTCTTCTGTTTTCAATAGCTGCACTTCTTTTACTGATGCACATGTTATGGCAGCTATGATAGCAAAATTTTGCTTGGAGACAATTCTGACAAATTTTTGAAAATAGCAATTTAAGTAATTATCAGTTACTTAAATACTGCTATTCTTAAATATTTGAATTAAGAGACTTCTTTCTGGCAGTATTTAAATTATTTTTGATTTAAATTTTTCTCACCAACTCTTCTGCTTTTGATAGCTGTACTTCTTTTACTGATGCACATATAATGGTAACTTTGATAGCAGAATTTTTATAGCAAAAATTGCAATATGAATAATTATTAAAATACTTCTTATAGTTTTATAATACTTTTTATAATATTCTTAAATATTTGAATTTAGGAATTTCTTCCTGGCAATACTTAAATTATTGTTGATACATTAGTTTCAGCAAAAGATGAAATAAAAATGATATAATTTAGAATATATTAGTTAATTTTTGTATCATGAATGCTTTTTTTCCCTGTCATTAAGAAGAATATAAATCTGTTCTTGCTACACTGAAAAAATATTGAATATTTGATGTAATAGTTCTTAAAAAAGTATTAAAGTCAATCTTAGAGAAATGTTTATTATTATATTTTGATGAAGTTTTTTCATTATCTTATATTAAAATAAATTATTCACAAATATGAACTTAGCTCTATTTTGAAATTCAGAGCATTGAGCTTTCCAGTGAAATGCAATTGTAATAATTTTCTAATCCTTAAATTAGTTACTGAATCAAGGCAAATAAATGTAATACTTTTTTTTTTTTTGCCTTATTGATGAATCCCCTCCCTTTCCACAAATATTTTTCTTCTATAATTGATTCATATTGAAGGACATTTCAGATATGGAACCTTTTAATTTGATGGTTGATTCTCGCTGCTGATGGATATAAAAAATGGTGTGGGATTGACTACCCACTACCAATGTGGAAATGTCTGTTTTGGGAAAGATTGTGCCACATATCTTTAATGGCCATTAGATCTCAATTATAGTTCTTGCCTATGCTATTGTAGTATACCATCATTCAAATTTTATATGTATGCTGAAAGGCATGTCAAAGTAATGGATTTTGATTGCCTTATTGATGATATTCATTCTTATTTCTAACCTTTTAAAAACTGTAGCATGTATTTAGCATACAAAATAATGTTTTTTACCATTACCTTTTTATTAGCTTAATATGAATGAATTGTAATAAGTGACTTTTAAAGTTTTTGAATAATTTATAACTGAATTTATTATTAAATGAATTATGTACCCCTGATTACTGCATTTTTGTTAGCCTTAATTTTTAAAAAGATTTAGTGATAAACAAGAATGGTTTATATCCATTTCTTTGTCTGTACTAATGGAAGCTGGTAATCTTTTACCTACTTCAGAAGTGAACAAAGTTATTAACATAATTTCAAAAGGTATGTTTATTGCTGGATTTTAAATAATGTGAAATTTTTTTAATTCAAAACTAAAATAAAAATTTTACAACTTGAAAATATTTTCTTGAAAAATTTATAAGGAACGTTGTTTTTCTTTAAATCTTAAAGCTTTAAATTTAATTTCAATTAATTGTAAGCTTATTATTAATGTAAAGTTGTAGTGAATTTAAAATGTAAACAAGATTTTCATATTTACCCTATTATAAAGTTGTATTTCACTGTTTTTCTGTTTGACATAAATTTTAAATATGGTTACTTTGAAGAAAATCCCTTAGACATATATTGAAAGTCTTCAAGTGTGAGTGTTATAAAAAATAAGGGAGGATTGAATTCTTTTTATTTATTTCATTCAATCCTTTCAAATACACTGTGATCATGAAGTAACTAATGGGTATAATTATTAACAAATGTTAAAATTCCATGTAATTTGTCAAAATAATCTCTGGAGTGTGATGAGGAAAAATTAATCTTTCATGACAAATTTGAAAAAATAATAATGGATTTGAATACAATGACAAAATTTTGAAAAATTCAGATAGTAATGCTCATCTTTATACATTGCTAAGTAATCAGTATATTGGAAAACAATTGATGATGTTGGGAATGGTTTAGCATGAAACAACTAGCACTAGAACATGAATGAAGAAAAATGTAGAAGGAAAACAAATTTTTAAATTTTTTTCTCAGTAATTCACAAATCTTCTTTAGACAGTTGCATTTACATGTGGTGGTAGCATTGAAGTATGTATCACAGCAAAAGAAATCTGATGGTGTTTTTCAAATCGGGCATAGTTTGAAAAATTCAATGTGTAACTTAGGATTTCATGTATCTCCAAAACCAGGACTTGCTGGAGTGTGACAATTTCATGAAATATACTGAAGCAAGGAATGACAAGCAATTATTCATTCATTATTTATTGAGTTAAGAAGCATTTTATTGAAGACCTCAAATGAGTAGACTCTCTATCTTGCATCCTACAATGCTAGGTTGAATATTTATTTTAAAGCAATTTTGATATATTGTGGTTCTTTATCATGGTTTCTAAACATTAATTTGTTATTGCAAATTTTCACATACCTCATTAGAATTATTTCTTTAAAAAAGAAAAAAGAGGAAAGATGTTTTTTTCCTGTGCTAAAAAGTCACTTTTGCACTGTTTCACATTAGATAGTCATGCAAATGATATGATCCTCTAAATTGATTGTTTCCGTATTTTTCATATCTTATTTACATATTTTTCATTGCTATAATTTTTCATTTTACAGTTATTGTTTTAATACAGTTCATTGCTTTTGCAATTCCGATCACTTTTCAATGTATAAAAAATTTTGCTGCCGCATGAGTTTTTTAAAATGTCACTGAGACTGTAACTGCAAGAGTTCAATTTCGTTTTGTATTCTGAAATATCTGCCTCTCAAATTTCAATAACTTTCATTAAATGTTGTTGCCACTATGAAGTTCATTATTAAACAGTTATTTTAAAGTTTTCTCTATATTCATTAATAAATTAATAGAATTGATTTATAGTGATAATTTTGATTATGATACCTTTAAACAAATATGATGCAGTTCTTTTTGTTTCTTAAAATAAAATCTTTTCAGAAATGTGCAAGTGAAAACTATGTATTATAAAAATTGATGCATGCTAAATTATTAGATTCTACACTCATTATATTAAACTTCAAAAGTAAAACATGAATATAATTTAATTGTAAGAAAGAAAATAACTGATTTTCCTTTTCCTTTTGTTATTTTCAGACAAAAAGTATGAAAATTTATTTTTATAGATGGCTACAATGTTTATACTTCAGTGTTATTAATTAAATTTCAATTTAATATTATTAGAAATCCATCTAATGCTATGATTATCCATTTTCATATATTTTTTTCTTAATATATTACATGATTTTTCTGATTTTATTTGTTCTGATGTTGCACTATTTATTTAGTTTCTTGAATAAATTTTATATATCATTAATTTGAATTTTTTTAGACTTAGATATGTATGTAAATAATATTAAATTGAATGTTTTATTCTCAGTTGAATGTTATACTGCAGATAATTAATTGTATTTGGATATTTTCTAAATCATTTTTACTATGCAGTCTTTAAATATTGTTTTTTTTTTCTATTTAGCAAATTATATTTTTAAATATAAATTTCATCTATTCTTTTAATTAAAAAATGCATCTATTTTTATATCAAAACTAATTATTCCATAATTTATTGAAAATGTTCTGTATTCAATAACAGACTGTTTAAATCATTTAACACTTGAAGTGAGAATCAATCAAGAAAATGATTTAAATTTCAAAGATGAAAAGTTAAATAAAGGAATCAATAAATCTTAATAATTTTTCTATTAGCTTTCATTGGATTTTAAATATTCAATTATATTTAAGCATGTAAATATTAAGTTATTTATTTAACATACATTCAACCCTTTTTTGAAACTTTTTTATGTATTATTTAATATTTTCATTGGCTTTTAAGATGTCATGCATTCCTATAATATATTGCCTTTCTTGTAATTAGCTTTTTAAAAGTTGATTTTTTTTAAATGTATCATATTTGTATTTTATGTGATATATTTGTTATATTTCATAGATGCTGTATTAAAAGAGATAGCGAAAAAGTCTTGTTTACAAACATGCAGGGAGGAAAAGCATCATTGTCCTGGCATTATAAAATTAACTGCATCAGTATGTATCAGATCAATTAATATCTTTATATATCTCCATTACATATTTAATCTTATTTGAAATTCAGATGAGCATTCAAAACCTTAACAGTGAATGATTACAAGATAAATAATTTAAATTTTGTACTCAATTACAATAGAATTATAAAAAAGAATTGCGATTTACATATATCATTAATATTTTTATTTGTGCTCTTTTGGTTCTGTAATTGTTGAGAAATATTTGAAAATTAAAATTTTTTTTGTATTATTTACAAATGGAATCTATTTATTGATGCATTTCATAATTTGCATTCATTAAAGTTCCAGATTCCAAATTATATTTCTATAAATTGTAATGAAATTCATTTTTTGCAGAAAATTTTGAATTTATAATGACTAAACTATTATTTAAGGGAATTTTTAGTAATTTCATATTACCTTATTATTATTATTTTTATAAAATTTGTACTTTATTGCATTATTAGTTTTTGTAATGAAATTTTTTTAAGTACTTAATTCTATATTCAAACATCTTTATAAATAAAAAAAAATAATGTTTGACTATAAAAGTTTTTACCTTTATTGTCTATGAAATGATTGCTAAAATATGTGATTATAAAAATGTTAATCTAAATATTTTTCAATATAATTAGTTAGGAAATGCAGAAGCAGAATATGCATAGCTAGAATAATTTTAAAAAATGAGGTATTAAAACATTGTGATAAGTCTGCAATATTTTATCAACTCCTAGTTTTAATGAATTACAGCACCCCTAGTATTTCGGTTGATGAACTTTAAATTAACACTTGAATAATATTAGACATTTCGAAGATCTGGTGTCAAGGAACAGCTCATTATTCTCCAATGTGCATGGGACTAAGACTTAAATATTGACACAAGTATTATAAGAATTATATATATTACATTGATTCATTTTATTTTTGAATATGATTTTCCCATTTATTTTTATACATCTGCCACTACCTCTTGAAACTTCATTTGAGTACTTTCATAATAATAGGGGTATTAACTGTTACTTGAATTATCTCATCTTGTATTGGGATGATCTTTAGCCTGTCATAAGAGGAACTCTAATGAGAGTGAAATATTGCATTGTCTTGTATCGTGAATATTGCAACATTGATGAAAAAGCAGAGATTAAAGAAAAACATTTCTTTTATGTGAGAATGATAATTTCCTTTTCTAATATGTTTTCTAATATGTCTAATATGTTTCTGTTCCTTTTCTAATATGTCTGTGTTTTACCATTGAATTTTGTTCTTCAGTGTCTAAATAGTTCAATATACATACTTTTATATCTCTGGCAGTCTGTATGTCAAATTATTAATATTTCTTGTGAACTTCCCATATTTTTAGTGATTAGCTATCAACATGATTTTCTCTAAAAACACTTGAGAAATAATAAAAATATAGAACAAGAAATCTGAATTCTGTTCAGTTTTCAGAAACAACCTTATTGTCACTAATGAGATTTGATTACATCGTGATAATTTCAAATTCATGCAGCATTTATTTATTACTATTGCAGTTCTGTCCACATCTCATTAGTTGATACTGTGATAAACTTAACACATTGACTGCCATGCTGAATTTCTTAAAATGTAATTGATATGTACCTGTTTGTAAGTGGTGATTATCATGACAGTCAAGGTGTTAAGCAAACATATTCCATCTGTGAAAATTAATTTATAGTTGATGTTCTCTCAGATGGGACTGAAACGATACATTATCTTTAACATAGCAAAGGAAGGTAATGAAATTTATTTGTCTTAATGCTACTGTCTAATCATCAGCATTTCTTAAGTTCTAATCTATTAATAAAAATATTGATATGACATAAATTGTACAAGGATCATATAAAATTTTCTATTTAAATACTAATTTGGTTTGTCTTTCTCAGCGCTCATTCTTAAAATATCTTGCAGAATTTGTTCTCAGAATTTCTGCAGTTATATGATGTAGTTATGATTTTAGTGATTTAATCTAGCTAGATATTATTGCAGGGATGTGGTTCTCTGAATTTCTGCTGTTGTGTGAATTGACACAGATGAATGATTGTGAAAATTTTATATAATTGGAATTGATTGCGAAGATAAGCAATTATAAGCAACTATAAATAATATTTCAGAGTCCAAAATATGTTTTTCTTTGCAACTTTTAAAGGTAAAGGTAAAAAAAAAAAGAAGATTTAATTACAATCTCAGCATTATTTGATAATTAATTCTTATTTGAATTTAAGAACATGTATTTTCAACATTTACCAGTTCAGCTACATTAGAATATACTAGTTAAAAAATTATTGCTAATTTTTCTATTTTTTAATATTGAGAACTGCCACTGTTGAATAAATTGTTCGATTGCAATTGCTCTAGTACATTTCATAAAGCATCTATAGTCCTGAATTTTTTTAAAAATGCTGATTAGTTATGAATTAATGAAAATGAATTTATCTCACTTTTCTTATTTATGACTTATATTTTGGGTATTTATATTTTAAAATTCCTTTGTTGTTTTTAAAGAATGAATTTTATTTTATTTTTATTGAAAATTTTAAAACTTTATTTTTAAAAATATTTAGGTCTTATCTACTTTAGCTGAATTTGAAGAAATTTTACCGATCATATTACCACATGCTGATGAAGAAGCTTCCACTTGGGTTTTAGTTTCTTTGACAGAAATTCTTTTGAAATCTAAAAAAATATCTTCTAGTTTTGCTGCATTTTTAAAAACTTTGGAAGTTAAGAATGAGTATCCAACTGAGGTAAGATTTTTTTTTTGTATTTTTTTTGTATGTTATACAATATACACTTCTGAAACAAATGAAACAAACATATATATCTAACTTAAACAAACATATATATCTAATATTTAGTATTACACTTATTTAAAAGATGTCTAGAATTAAATTATAATAAAATAATTTTTTAAAAACCAAAGCTGATTAAAATGTTTTCTCTTGATAATTCAAAATGAATTGTTTTTAACACTAATATCTCTGTTGATAAAAACAACTCTAAGATCATTTACATGTAATTAGGGAGTAAAAATTTGTTCAAAACTTTTATAAATAGCTGTTTGCATTTGTTACCTTAAATGTTATTGATTTTAAATTTCAAGGAAATCTTACAATTATTTAGGGAAAAACATTTTGAATTATTTAAATAACAAATAAATTTTTAGACTCAAATTTTTAGCAAGTAAGAAAATGCTTTGTTCTTTCACCTATGAAATATTTTTTCTAACTTTAGCCTAAAAATAATTTTTCTAAAGATTGTTAATTAGTCCAGTTTATTTACACGGAATGTTTGATAGAAAATAAATTTTTTTTTTCTTCTTTATCTTTAGTAATTTTAATTTTAGGTTCTGAAGCAATTGCTACAAATTGTTGAATGCCTTGGTCAATTTCCAGATGTTGATTTAAATGAGGAAGTGAGTTTTCCTCCATTTTTATTTCTTTGTACTGTATTTAAAAATATGAAAAACTGCTATAGTTATTAAATTGATTTTGAAATTTTTCTTGTGCTGAATAGCTATATACAGCTATATTTTTCTGCTGCTAACATGAGAAGAAAATGGAACTTGCATGAATTGCACCCAATTGTCAGTTTTTTTTTTAATGATAATAGAAGAAGAGCTATAAATAAATATTATTCATTTTTTTAAAAACAGTTTTCTTTTAATTTTTGTTTCAAAGTTTATTGCTTATTATTTAAATAACATATCCTGCTTCTTTTGTTGTAAGTTTATAAACCTTTATTATTTAAAAAAAAACACTTTTTAATAAACTAATCAACTATGAGATTCCGGAATACATTGGAGCTAGAATAATCAAAATCATTAGGACTAAAATAAAAAAATTCTAATTATCCAAAAAATTAAAGTAAACAAACTAGTTTCTGTAATCATTACATTGAATAGAAAATTCAAAGGGCCAGACTAAGAGGGCCAAGTTAAGAAGTTTGAATTATCCAAGTTTTAATATTCTTTTAATTATATATACATTACTTTCAAAACTTCAGTATTAATTTTATTTTGAATTATCTGATTAAATTTTTTTATGATAGAATTTTTAAAAATGCTCTTTTTATATATAAAATTATAAATTAATTTCCTAATTTGTTCATAAAAATGCTATGCAATTTAAACTTTTTGACTTAAAAAGGATAATTTATTCAGAATGTTTTTGTTACCTATAATTAAATGTTCTTGCTATTATTGTTAAATTTAAAGTACTAGAAAGTTGATTTTGTATTTCCATTTTATATTCATAGGTTGATCCTTCACTAACATTCTTAGATGGTTTTGTTGTTGAAGCTCTTGAAAATAACAAATCTTGCTATTTACCTTCATCTTACCGTGTTGCAGCTTTACCAGTAGATGAATGTGAGTTAAATACCATTTGATAAGACAAGAATAATTATCTCTCAAAAACTCCATATAAAATAACAGATGAGTTATAAGCTAAAAGGAAGAATTATAAATCATTATTTTTATTCTGTTTAATTTTTGATATTAGCTAATATATGAAATCTATTCATCAATCATTCATCACTTTTGTAATGTAGCCTAAATTCCTTCAGATGTTTCTATAAATTAATCTATGTTGTTAAAAATCACATCATTCTTTCAATTTATATATCTTTTCTTAAATATAAATTGGCCCATTTTTATATTGCGTATTAAGAGAATTTTATGGCTTATGAATTAAGTAAGTTTGTCAAGTGAAGAGGTGCTGATAAGTTTTAGTCATATTAGTAAATACAAATATCAATTATCTGTTCTGTTTCAATTTTATTAGATCAAGTACATTAAATTTCTGTGTATTCATGGTATTTTTTGATTTTGAAATCTTTAAATTGGATTGTTATTTTTAAGTTATATTTATTTATCTTTACTTTTATATTTATCTTAAATTTTTTTTTCAGTTTTAGTATATTCCAGAATAATATTTAATTTTTTAGAAGTTTCATTTAAGTAAAGTATTAAAAATTAGATTAAAAAATTTTTCAACCTCTGTTCATTGAAACCTGTGTTAAAAATTTGTAAATGTTTTTTTTTTTTTTTTTTTTTTTTTTACTAGCTACTGCTGAATGTAGAACTGAAAGTCTTGATTACAGTGAAGTATCTTTTGCTCATGATTCTGTCTACAGTCCTTCTCAAAAGTCACCAACTTATAGTGAATTTAGTTCTCCTAGTACTTCTTTTCAAAGTTTGTAAGTATGCTTTATTTGTACACATTTTGTTATTTAGCTTATTTGATACATAAATTTTAACCAATACCATTTTTCTGCATATTGCTATTAAAAATTTGTCCTTGAATTGCATTTCTTTCTGAAATTTCTGTTCAATTAAGTTAACTACATAACTAAGATTGGCTGTAGACATGGTTTAATTTTTATCCAAGAATACTCTCTGATCTTTCTGTAGCTAATTGTAGTTGCATAGCTGCCTTCTATTGATTTATAGTTCTTTAAAGACATTGAATTTTTCTTATATAAATGAAATTCCTACCAAACTAGTATACAGTTCAGTTAAAAGGTTATTAGGAAAATGAAACAATCTTCTATAGCATAAAATGTCTTATTGTGTTGAATTTGACATATCAAATTCCAATATGAAATATCAAATCAGCAGTTACACATAAAAGTTGTTCAGTTTACCTGCATTTTTTTCTGTATTCAATCACAAAAAAATGTTTTATATTACAGTATAACATATTTGGAGAACTGGAAATTGGTAGTAAAGATTCTTCTGTAACTAAATTTTTATACAAATTTTTTTCTATTCAATGTTATAATTTGAGAAAAATGAATCTTCTAATTTTTAAAAGAATTCTTTTAAGTGCAATTTTTTTTTTTCCATAGTTATTTGGTATATATATATAAAATAAATAATTTTATCTTTTTGAAATTTAGGTTCTTTTTCTTTTTGTTTTTTAAATGTATATATTTGTTATGATTTTGTTTCAAAGTGATATTATATGATCAATTATTTTACTGCTCCAAACTGCAGAATCTTCTTTGTACATTATGTACATTTAATATCCTTAATATTATAGATTTTTATTTCATATTATATATATCGCTACTTTTTTTTTTCTTCAACTAATACGTTGCCTGATTTAATAATTTTTATGTATGTTAAGAGAACAGTAAATTTGCTTTCAAATAAAAAAAAATTATGTTTTCAGATTTTGAAATTACATTAATAATTTAAAAATTTAGGATCAAGCCAGAATTATAGTCATATGTATTCTCAATATATGTAGCCTCAATTTTGATTTTTAGAAATACATTTTTAATTCCTTTAAATATCAGTCAACTATGAATCATGCACAGATAATTTTATTAAATTATTACATATATTTAATTTGAAACAATTACAAATTTGCACATAAAAAGAATTATGTAATAAAAATAATCAGTTACATATTTTAACTCTATTATCACAGGAAGTATCTAAATTCAATCATAAATATAATCGTTCGCAATAAAAGATTACAATCATTATCTTTAAAATATAGTTATTAATTTAAAATTGAATTATATTATTCAATGATATCAAAAAAATTTATTCCATTTATATATCATTTTTCGTAATCTAAGAAACCAGTAACTTCAAGTTGATTGTATTTGTACTTTATATCTATGATAGTGTTGTCATAGTGTATTCTACACTCAAAGTTAAATTGCCAATCTACAATTTCATTATACAGTTGAAGCATGTCTTGCAGGTAGTGTTATTTATAAAAAAAAAAAAAAAAAAGAAAAAGATAACATCTTTTGTAGAACTCAATTTTTTCTGACATACTTGTCCACATTGGGAATCGCTAAACCATCCTTCATAATTCTTGGATTAAATCTCCTGCAATTATGATTTGATTCCAAAGATGAAGGAACCATTTTTTGGCATTTTCTATTGAATTGTTCCAAATATCCCTTAAGTGATAGATCACTCCATCTGAATTGTTGTTTGGTGTTCTTCGATTTCTACATTGCTGATGATTATACTGAAGACTTGCAAACATCTCAAGCACATATTTATATTGCATTAGCTGTATTTAAACATTGCTGTCATTATTAAATATCCAATTTTTCTTTAATTTTTTTCATCATGTTTCATCATTAATACTGATGGATATATATATATATATATATATATATATATATGATGTTATTAATTTTTAATGACTGAAATATTTTTACTTGTAAAGTTCAGAAATGTTGGAAGACTAGAGATCTAATGGCATCATAGCCAATCTTCTGGGCATTTGTAATAAATAAATAACTTAAAGGAGCATTTGAGTCCAATAGCTTAATACAGTATTTTTCAAAGGAAAAGTAATAATAAATTCAGTTTTTTTTATTTTGAAAAAGTAAAATAATTTAAAAATTAATTCTGTACAAAAAAAAATTGTGTTTAAAATAAATAATTGGATTAATCTTTTTACAGTTTAAATTTAAAAAAATAATAGTAATTCATAATAAATCCATCATCTTGATTGTTGTAATTTTCTTTTAAAATAAATTTAAATAAAATATTTTTGAATTTTAAAGCTGATAATTTAAAAAGCATTTTCTAATCATAAAAATGGAGGTACATTTTTAATTTTGAAATGGAATTGTTTTGCAAACTCTCTTTCCCATCAGTACCTAATCCTTGAAGATCAAAAGCCAAGTGAGTAAATAGATTTGAAATTTATTCGTTTATTTTTGTAAAAGTATCATAAAATATGATTTGTCATGAAAATTAATCGAAATTCTCAATTAACAATTCGCTTTTGTTTTACATTTGATATATATTCATTTAATATGAAATATTAGATATATATAAACTTTTTACTATATAAAAAAAGGGAATTTTTTTATTTACAGAATTGCAGAGAAAGATTTGCAACCTCCTTTCACAACAAAATCACCAAATATATGGACAGAAGAAGGTCGTAAAAGTATAAAAAATAAGCAAGGAAATTCATTAGAAGTTGCAGCTAAAGCTACAGATGTATGTCTTTTTCTCTACATATTTTTAAAACAAAAATATCAAATCTTAAATATTTTTTTAACAATTTTTTTAAAAACTTTATTTCAGAAAGAACAAGGGGATGATCTTAAGAACCTTTTTGCTGGAGTGTCTTGAATTTAAATTATTTGAAGACCGAAGAAAAAAAAAAAAAAAAAAAAAGAGAAAACATTTATTTATGAGCTCATGTTGTTGTGATATTGATTTCTGAATAAAAATATTTTAACATTTGTTTTAAAATGCAATTTTTATTTTTATTTGATGTTTTTCAATTATTAGAAAGATTACTTGTTATACTATATAAGTTTTTTTTAAAATCAGAAATTTCCTTGTATGTAAACATGTATCAATAAGCTATGTTATCGCCAAGTTTCATATCACCATGGAAATATCAGTGAAGGCTTCACCCTAAAAAATCTGGTTTCTGCTAGATACTGAGATAGATAGAATTTAAAATTATCTGAGTAATTAGGTTTTCTCTTTCCTTGAAGAGTTTTGCATAAAATTATGTTTTGTAATGCTAAATTATTGGATTAAAAATTTTAATTAAAAGGATAATTTTAACTCTTTATAATAAACTGAGTTATCTGAAATTCTTCGTTCCTTCACTGCAGCAGACGGCTTTCTCTAGTTCCAGATTACATTCGAGGGAGGGGGGGGGACTTAGGTAAGTGGATGATCTGTGGGCTAAATGAATTTGTTCTCTTCACATACATAAAAAGCAGATATTTTATTTATGGATTTTAATTCAATATTTAAATAAGAATTTTTTTTTGCAAAAAATATTATGAAAAATTGAAAAAATAAATCATTTTGATTGCAGTTTCTTTCAAGAGAGTTGTCTTCAATGTATAAAAATTTATCTTTTAAAAGTATGTTCAGATAAAATGAATCTAAGGGATGTGGAAGGGATTTTAAGCGATGTGGATTTGGGAGTTAACCAATTAATTACAAAATACATTTAAAATTATCTTTTTTTTCTGAATACTTCAAATATAGACAATAATTTTAAAATAACATTATGAAATTTAAATAATATTTTGTTTTAGAGCAAATAATTCTTGTAAATTAAATGAAAACACAAAATCGTATCACCTTAAAAATGCTGACAAATATCTCGAGATCTCGGAGACCCTCAATTTTTGAGAATTCCTTTGACAGTTGCTTATTTTATCTGTTTGTTAATCCAACTGTGATTTTATCATCCATAAAAATGTAATCTATGAATATATTGATTAATTATCACTGTATTATCAAAATTATTATTTTTTAAAAATCTAAATTTCAAATTTTTAGTCAATTGCTTATATCGCAAAACCTGATTAATGTTAATCGAAACCCAGGCTATGTGAAACGGCTTTGAAATCGCAAATCGAATCATCTGGAATGGTCTCTTCGAAACTTTCTCGCATACTCTTCAATCTTATCCCACTCCCCGTGCATGAAATTGCAGATTTTAGGTAAGACTGCGAATTTGTTGCATAACATTGACTAACAGCAGTTGTGAAATATAACTGCTAATATAATAATTATATATCTAATAATATAATATCTTTGGCGTAAATCGAATAATTTTACTGAATTTATTGCTCGAATATGTATTTTGAGCCTTCTTTTTTTTTTTTTTCCTGTTGAATACAACTAAAATTAAACAGAGAACTACAATAATAAGTAAAAAAAATCTTTATTTGAAACGTATCCTCCCTTTAGTTCAGTCAACCAGAAATGCACTTATTTCAATAAATTTCAAGTGTTGGAATTTGAACAAAATTGAAATGCATCAAATAAACCAAAAATATTTATGGGCTCTATGATACATTTTAATAATTTCAGATTTAATAAAAATGTAAAATTTGATGAAAATATATTGCATAAAAATTATCCAATATTTCAAGTTGAAAACTTATTTCTGATTAATTTTTCCAATCTTATCACTGGAGATTCGAACAGTAAAGAGGCCGCAAGTGCCGCTGCATAGGACAAAATGAGAAATCCAATATAATGTAGGACCTATAAGAAAAATGAAGCAAAATATTTTATCACAGAGTTGGAATGCTAAATCAGAAGAAATAGACAAGAAATAGTTTTCTCATCGTTTTAAAAGAAATTATTAGAGTATTAGTGCAAAGTTATAGTTTATTTATATATTTATATACTAACCGCCTTTGGCGACCAGCCAACTTGTCAAAAATATTGGTTGTACTTAATTTAAAAAAAAAAAAAAAAATCACTGATTATTATGATATTCTTAACAGAATATTTTAATCATCGAATTCTGATAAATATTAAAATATCTTATTATCCTGAAATATTACATACTATATGGAGTCAAATCCTATGAAATTATAGTGCCATTAAAGACGTAATTGTTGTTTTTAATGGCTGAGTAATCAAATTACGTAGGGTATTTCGTAGTATTTCTTATTCTTACCGCGTATATTGTAAAGTGAATCTTCTTCAAGTTTCAACAGGGGCCGCGATGGCCTGGTGGCAAAGTCTCGGCTTCAGAACCGGATTGTTTCAGGTTCTAGAACCGATTCCACCGAAGAACCATCGTATAAGCGGGTCTGGTGCACGTTAAATCCGTCTTGGCCAAACGTCCTCCCGTTGGCGTGGTGTGTGGTGTCGAAGTTTGGAGAGGGGGGTGGGGTTTCCAGCTCAGGTGTCATCCTCGTCATCTGACTGCTGTTCAAAAGTACGAGGTCCATCCCAAAATAGCCCTAGTATTGCTTTTAAACGGGACATTAATATAACTAAACTAAATCAAGTTTCAACAATGGAAGAAAATCACGCGATTGTATATCTGATGAATCCGTGTAAACAATTTGTATTTCATCGCAAAAGTTAAAAACACGGTTGAAAATTACATAAAAAATAATGTTCAAAATTGTCTAAACTCAAAAAAATAAAATAAAATAAAATTTAAGAAAGTAATATAATTAATATATATATATATATATATATATTGTTTCTTTTAATTTTAAAATGATATTAAAATATTTTTGAGAATTATTTTGGTAAAAAGAAAAAAAAAAAAAACTAAGCTAAATTTTGTATGACATTCCAAAAATACCTGATACGTTCTATTACTGATATGGTGCGTTGCAGCCTAGAACAAATTCAAAATAGCAGTTCATCCTAGGATTCTTTTGAATTTGTTTCGTATTAATAATTTTCACGTCATATTAATAATTGACGCATCTGAATGGTAAGTAAAACAAAAAGTTGTCTATTTGATTATAGCTATATTGCGCATATTGTATTCCACAATGGTATAAAGCAGCTAATTTAAATAACGCTATTAAGAAATCTGGTTTACTATAATTTAAATTATTAATTTAATTTACAACTATGCAAGAGCATTTACCATATTTCTAGCTTTAATACAATTCAGTACAATTTTACAAACATTTAACTTTTTTTAAAGAGAACCAATACCAATTTTTGAAACCCCCTCGTAATTTAGCTTCTTTTCTAGACCAACTGAAATTTAAATTTCTACAATACCGGTAATTTTTTGAATCATAATAGTAATCAATTGGAATTTTTATATAAATATTTCTATATATATCTGGTTTGAAGTTATGGAAGAAAGAATATGTTGTGTTTCGCACATGAGCGATTAAAAATTATTTATTACAAATGGCCACATCTCCTTGATTTTTCAAAATATTGCTTTTAATTTCAATAGAATTCTTTCGTTAAATCTGTCAAACTTTTTATAAATTTTTATTAAATATGCTTGAAAAGTTCAATAAACAAAAACAATTAGTAATTTTTTTTTTTTACATATTCAGAACATAGTGCCAATTTTACGAAATGCATCTAATGCAAAGGATGGAAGTTGCAAATTATTATTGACTTGAAAACAAGTCGAATCGAAATCTATCACAATTGTTGATGAAATCTCAAATTATTATTGACTTATAAATGAAGTGAATCGAAATCGGTCAGTAATTGACCCTATTAGCACAAATTGCCGAACAACAATATTACCGATATTAGCCGACATTAAGAACATCTAACATCGTGATAATATTGGACAATATCTTTTGCTAATAGAGATCGGCGCCCTAATGTTTTTGTGACTGAATTCTCATTATAAAACTTGATTTCTATCATATTCTTTGTGTGGGTCCGGTCCAGTTTGTACCCTAAGATATTCGAGTACCCTAAGATATTTCCCTAAGATATTCGAGAAATATATAAATCTGATAATGTCCGAATATTTTTGATCATATAATGCATTATACATTTTTTGCATCCGTTTAGGAAATCATTTTTCAAATTAACCCAATGGAACTGTAAGAATACTTTTCTTATTCACTGAATTTTTTAAGAAAAATAATTAGTTTTAGAATAAATATTTTAAATTTCAGCTTAAGGCGTTTAAAATGTCAATCCTAATATTTTTCATATAAGATTACTGAAAATTCTATTCAGTTACATAAACTACCTAACAACAACAACAAAAAACAGCATTATAAATGCTCTACTTACCAATGTTATATGAGAAAACTCAATTAATCTCGTCACTGAAAAAAAATATACAAGTTCTAAAATTGGATGAAGCAAGTAAGCGCAAAATGTCAGACGGCTTAGTGGAATTAAAAGCTTCCATGAAAGGATACTATTAACCACACCTAAAAGAATAGAATAATTGTCACAAAAATAAATTATCACCTACTATTATTATCATATATGAATTTTATTCATCAAGAAAGCTACAAAGGAATTAAAATCAGAGCAACTAGTCGTCTTTGGCGACCAAGGATTATTGTCCAGGATTATTCCAGGATTATTGACTTTTTTAGCTGTTGAACGATTAACATGGAATGCAGTCTTTTTAAAAATAAAATTCCCATTTTGTTTTTGATGATTTTAATTTTATTGAAGCCAGTGCGTGTGCAAATTAAACACTTTTTATACAATAAAAGTGACAGTGAAAATACTAATCCCGAGTCCATGTCTAAAAAAAACCGACTTTTTAATCCCAATTTTAACATTAGGAAAGCTTTCAATTGAATGTTTTGATGGATGAGCTTAAATTTCATCATAACTTTAAAAAAGCATTAGGCCGGGACAGCCTGGTTGTTATGGCGTTGGATTCGCATTCCTTGGGTTGGAACCCGCCGAAGTTCGAACCTGCCGGCCGAAGACTCCCCGTGTATGTGCTGGCTGGTGCACGTACAAATATGTCGTGACCACAAAGTCCTCCAAGTCGTGACACTGTGCTGGATCAGAGGTGATCGTTCTCTGATTCAGGTCTAAAAATCTGTGATGAGTGAATGAAATGTATGAATGAAGTCCGCCCCGTAAAAAGGGTTGTGGCGCATGAGTAGCTAAGTCGTAGTCTTGGCCCTAGATGCCGCTACTGAAAAACAAGAGACTAAAATCCTCGGTTTAAAATCGCTGACTTTGTCAGCTGGCTTGTCTATGACAAGTGCTTTAAGAAACAAACAAAACATTATTACAGATTGTGTATCAAAATAAATTTTTTAAAAATGATCAAAAATAGAGGAAAAATTGTAAGGAAATGAAATCGATATAATTAAAAAGGCTTTTTTTAAAAACATTTTAAGGTAATGCAAAAACTAATTTTACAAGATAATAATTTTGGAATTTATGAAAATCTCTCTCCATAGGCAAGTCATTGCGATTATCCATCTGGTGACAGTTAAACCTACTTTCGCGTTTCCGCCCCTATTATCTTGATTTTTTTATACGTTTTCTGGCCTCTAACTGAATGGGGTTTTTGGTCATACTTCGAAACCTCTCCCTAGCAATTTAAAAAATATTTTACAGCTCCATTTATTAGTCAAACGAAGCATATGCAAACATCGAATGAATCAATCTGAAATATCCCTAAGAAGATTTGTATATACTTGAATATTGCCATAAAATGGCAAGTAATAAGAGCGATTTCTGTACCATGTGTATTAGTATTTTATAAACATAGATTTTCTAGTAATCAAGTATTAATATTAAATTTGGAACTTCGGTCGGAAACTTATTTACTGGAAAAGCCGTACCCATGAGAATAACTTTGGAGTCAGTGAGACTGGGAAAAAAGATCACTTGTCGGGCGAGGATAAAGATATTGTCTTTTTCAGCACAAAGAGACAAATGAACCAAGGTAGAATAAAAGTAGTGAAGCTTGGAACTGGTGCAAATTCTACAAACAATTATTACATTAACTCATATGCCTGCAATAAATTCAATTCATCAACGTTTTTAATAATCAATTATTTTTTTAACAATTTGAATTTAAATTTCAATTTAACCCTTTATATGAGCATAGCTGTCCCACGCTCTTCAGAATATGTATGCACTTATAATAAATGCTATCTCAGCTAATTTAAGAAAATTCTGTTTTAAAGCTATATAAGTTGTTAATGCATTCTCAGTGGGAATGGTCTCCCCAAAACTTTCTCGCATTCTCTCTAATAAAGATATTATCTTCCACCTTCACAAAAAAGCGTGAACCTTAGGTAAGACAGAGAATGTCTTGCATGGCATTCGCATACAATAATTACAAAATATTTACCTTTGGCGTGAATTTAGCATTTTTATTGAATCTGTCAGATGATCCTTAATGATTTTTTTGGCAATTAAATCCTGACATACGTTTAATAATAGCTGGAAACCGAGTTTGTGTTTTAGAGTCTAATCCCAGCGTCTCCTAACCGAACCAAAATTTGACTTAGAATTAAAACTGTAGTCACAAAACCATATGTCATATTTGATATATTTAAGCCGTTGCGTTTTTAAACTATCGCATTTACAGTATGCGCTAAAATAAAGAGTATAGAAATGAAAAGATGAACAAAATTACATGGTACTGAAATGAAAAGATGAACAAAATTATATTATTGTCATCTGTGAGTTTATTTTTCCTTAAAAGAAATTTATATATATACATCGATTTACCACGATATGCGTAATGTAATTGTTCAAAGTGTGCCCCGTCTCGCTATAGACAATGTTCATATCGTTCACGCAGATTCTCAAACATATCCTAAAACAAAGGTTGCTGCAGACTTCTGCAAAAAAGAGATGATTTTCTCATGTAATGCAGGCACATTTCTTGGTGGATCTTCACAATTGAACATACTCTTCTTTAACATTCCCCACAAGTAAGCGTCAGGTGGTGTAAGATCGGGGGTATGGGATGGGTATGGGAAGTCAGTACCACGTGAAATGGTTCGTCCTGGAAAGTTTTCATGCAGCATGGTTAGAGATTTTCGAACGGTATGGCTGGTCGCCCCGCCCCGTTGATACCACTGTCTATTCATCTGAATGTTCCTTGCACGACAGAACCTTCTCAAATTCTGAAAAAATGGCTCAATCATTAATTAAACTTCTCTTGGAACTGTCCTGCAACCTTTTTCAAACTCGGTCTACCTTCACGACTGCTTCCATATGAGCGAAAATAATGCTCAGCTATATACTTTTTCCACCGTCGAGAGATCAATTTCCAACAACTACACAACACAGCTTCCTTTACACTACTGCGAACAAGTGTAGCTGGAGCTATGCTTCGTCGACAAACGCAATCACGTGTTTTGAGATGCGTGAGTTTCAGAACTGTATGTTTTAGTGCATACTGTTCTTGCCTCTGAAAGCAGACGGTCCATACCGTATTGTATTTGGATTAAATTTCGATAGGTATATATTATAGATTCTAAACATAAATAATGAATTTTATTCAACTAGCTTTCATCAATTTGTACTTGCCATGTTAACTTATAAACAAACAGCCGGGTAGACAGACTTCCTCTGTATTGATTTCGCTTAAAATTTGATAGAAATCTACACATTTGGCTTGAAAACCAAATACGAAATATCATCCGTCTAGTTCAGAGTGTTTTTGTGTTATCTTTGTCACAGACAAACGGGCATTTTTCAAAAATGTGTTTTTTCGAATGCACGGAGATCTAAAATGTGGAGATTCGTCAAAATTTAGAGTTCGAATTTTTTTGACGATTTACAATTCTTTCTCTATATTTCGAATGCATTTTTGGGTGGGGGATTCAAAAGGTCTGAAATATGAAGATTTCGCAAAATTTAGAAGTCAGATTTTTCTAACTGTTACAATTTTTTCATTTTGCCTACTTAGTATTCGAAAATAATGTATTGTAAATAGTATGGTATGATATGGTTAGTACGAATAAAAATTTTCTTTGCATTTCTAGAAATTTATACATACCCCCTTGCCCATTGATGCATACGAAAATGACCCACGCTAAACCACAAGCAAAACAAGAACGATTCAAAGCATTGAAAAAGGAAGATGCCACTGTTGATGGATTTTGATGATAAAGACCAAACATGGCAGTGAAGGTGATGCCACTTGCTAAAGCCCATCCAACAGATAATGCCACCTAAAAATATTTATAAATTTGATTTAAAGTATGATGCTGTTAGTATTAGGAAACAGACAAGAAAAGTATTTTTTCAAATAAAGTAAAAATTACTATTTATTATATTTTCAAACATATATGAAAATAGATTAATTTTGAACCCGATTTTATCAATAATTTATAGTCATTGTTACCATTAATTATTTCCATATTCTTCAGAAATAAAATACAGTTATAAAACTTTTTCATAATTTAAAGATAGCTGATAGCTGCTAGTACGAAATTTGTTTTATTTCCAATTGTCTCGCTTCTAATGTAATTCGGAACTTTAATTTATTTTTAGTGATTCAATTAGAAAAGCTTTTTGCTTGTTTACTTGAAAAAAGGAATTTTAAATGATTTTTTTTAACATTAAAATGTGACTGAAATTTGCAAACTTGGCTTCTGTCTAAAAATTCGGGATGATACCTTTATTTCTTTTGATATCGGAAATGTAAATGAATTATGCAAAACAAAAAAAAATTTGTTCAAACCTGATTCGAATTTTCAGATTATGTTGAATATTTAAAATTATCAGATGATTTTTTTAGAAACTCGAAATCAATTTTGTAATCGTAGTACATATCGATAAAGAAATTGAATGTGAAGATACCAGTTTTCCATGAATATAATTCAAATTTATAATTATTTTCCACTGTATTTGCAATATGGTTATGCAATATTTGTTTAAATTGGCTCTCTAAGAAGAATGGTAAAGTTACAACTTTATTCTCATATTATATAAAGACAGTTACCATTAGTGTAGTTGGATTCTTAATTTTCACCTTAGATATTTTAATTGCTATCATACCATTAAACAAAAATAATTATTAGACTTTTTAAATTCATCATTTAATTTCCCTTTCTTTTTAAAATAACAATTTATATTATATCTTTTTTGTTTCATGTGAATGTTATGTTCCATTATTTATTTCCCCTTAATTTATTTCATTTTTTCAGCATTTATTCTTATTTTTATTGTAATTTTAATCTAAAAACGAAAATGAATGACAACTGCGCTCACAAAAATGAATTCCATGTATTCCAATTATAAATTTCCTTTTTAAAGGCAGGCTTATGAATGTAATATAAGACAATTATGTCTACTTAGAGACTTTATTCGTGAATTAAATGGAACAGAAAAGGAATATTTTTGATTCGAAGTAACTGCAGCAAATTTTATTAAAAAGGATTTTAACATATCTAACATATTTTTATGTTTGGGGTCTTTAAAAATTTTGCGAATTTTAAATATCACAGAATCTAATAGATAATATACGAATAAAACTCTGAGATCTGAAAAACCCATGAGTTAAAATTTCACAAATCAATATCTAAAACCAAAATTTCTCAATTGAGTTGGCTTTAATGCTTTTAATTAAATTAATTATTACTAAAATGCTTTACTCATTTACTTATAAATTATAAAATTTCTATCTTTATTCGACTTGGATATCTCTTAGCATACTAATATAAATATGCTGTTTAAGTGCATATTGAATTTGCTTGTTCTTTTAAATAACAAATTTCTTAAATCTTTTTGCAATTTTTGACTACCAGGCAATTTATCAAAAAAAGTTTTCCAAGATGCTATTATTTTTGTGATTTAGTAATTAAAATTGCTTAATAGTAATATGCAATAGTTAAAAAGGTGTTTAATTAAAAGGAAATAGCTGAATTAAATATATTAATTTCACCAATTTATACTAAGTTATGAATATTTTCTTGTTGGGATTTCGATTCCATTGGAGTTCTAATTTTAGGATTTAATTTGTCCAGATTACCACTATAACCATGATAACATTTAAGAGCATTTTAAAAGAGAAACTATTACCAGCATTAGGATTACAATTAGAATGGTTCGGTTTTGCCTGGCGCACATTAATGCTACCATAGCCAAATGCCCAACGTTTTTGTGGTGTTTGAGCATGAAAGACGGGTGTCATCTCATGTGTTGACCTCATCATCTGACCATGATTAAAAATCCCCTAAGTAAGCTCTAAAATAGCTCTTTTGTTGCTTCAAAGCGGTGCAGTACTAAATTATTTTTGTTAATTTCTAGTTTGTAAAGTAGGTGACACTAATCGGGTAAGAGGACAGCAAAATAAAATAACTTTTCTGAATCAAAAACAAATATATGAAACAACTCTTACCCTGCTGAGTTTACCGGCATTGATTTGCTTTCTTCTAAATAAGAAATATGCCAATGCAATACCAATTAAATAAGGATCGAATCTTGTGTAAGGCTTGACATAAAACTTGGTGAAATACTCTTGCCATCTAAGATACAAAAATTAAAATAATTAATAATAAAATGAACAAAATTATATTATTAGTATATTAATATGGAGAAAAAATATTTTCAACTAAAATATAGAAGTGAAAACAAAAATCTTAAAAGTGTGAATTTAGAGAATTTTAGACAGTATTTGTCTGTCTTTATATTATTTAAATAATTTATTTAATATTAAGCTGCAATATAAAAGCTTAATTATATAGCAGCGATGATGTGCGCACAAAAAATTTATCTGATATCGTTGCAGCACGTATACCTATAAACAGTTATGAAGTCAATGAAAAGTATCTTTGCAAAGTGAACAAAACTTTTACTTTTTTGTTTTAATAGATGAATAAGTTTTCTATTTACATAAATTTAAATTAAACCATTTCAAAATCCTCCTCAAATTTAAAATCAAACCATTCCATTTCTAAAACAAAGTATTCAACTTTTACAAAAATGATAAATTTGATATTTACATAAATTTACATCAAGCCATTTTAAAACTAATTTCATATTGTCGTGTCTCGGATATTCTCTCTCTCTGTTTTTAAGAAGAAGTTACCACACGCCTACTTTTAAATATTATCGCACTGCGCAGTTGTATCACTTTGTACAGTTTTTGAACTAGCTCTTAAAAGAAACCGCTCTTAAGATGACTCATGTGCCTAGGATTAAAATAATTTTATTTACAGTGAAAAATCACAAATTCAAATGTGAGAGATGCGGTTATGTAACTGAAAACTCCTTTGCAATAGCGAAGGAATTATAATTAAATAATACCAAGAATCGCAAATATCGTAGATTTCATTAGGCTTCGTCTTGCTTAATATCTCTGAAAACTCTGTATAGCTTAGTATAACTCTGAAACTGAATTCAAGTGAGGGGCCAAATTTTCTAAAAATTTCTATATTTCGCGAAAACAAATGTTATTATATTTCGCCAAATCTGGAAATGTTACATCTACCAAAACAAGTTTTTGGCATAAAATTTGGTCATCAAGTTGCCAAGAAATGTTGCAAAATCGAATCAAAGTTGACTAATATAATGTCTAAACAAAGTTTCAGTTCCTACTCACGAACTCAGCCCATTAAGATGATGAGAAAAATGAATTTCCTATATTTCAGTTTCTTGGATTATAGCTTTAAAACTATTTTAAAGATTTTTTTTTTAAATTAAAGAAAAAGTTGTACTGAAATCAAACAGTTATCATTAAAATACTATTTTTAAAAAAATTAATGCATTGCATTTTTTTTACAACGATGCATTTTGAAGTTGTTGAGGAAAACTTTAAATATTGATAAATTTTAATTAAGTCAAAAGCTTTGAGGAACCCTTTCATAGTGAAGGTTTCCCAGGAAGTAATCACATACTAAATATGTAGTTCAACATTCAAAGGTTTGTTCTGAATAGTGGTTTGAACTTTTTTTCGTCTTTCATGTTGGTTGGTAGAATTTAAAAGAACATAATAATCTATAAAATTACATTAAAATGGTGGATATTGCTCAGAATTTTAAACATTTCTACCTTACCCAATTAGTTTTTTTGGTAACGAAGACAGTTTTATAGATAGTTCTAAGAATGATGAATGAATGCAAAGTCAATGAATCCAGACCTTGGCGATTATTTGGCGACTTTGGAGCCAAAAATGAAGGAACCAAAATATTCGAGAATCTTGGTGATAGCTCCATTAGAATTCAAGTTCTAACGTTTGTTTTAGAATATTTGATGAACGGAATTTTTAAAAATATAAAAGAGTAGATGAGTTGAGAAATATGAATAGTTAAGTTGAGCTCAAGCGAGTAGTTGAGCGAAGCCTCTTTTTGGAATATTGATCTTTTGCGAATTCTTTCTCAGCGCTTTGTGCCATTAGATTTATATAATACCGAGTTGTTATTTGTGTGGCGCTTCTTAATTTAAACGCTCTTGTATATGCTTCTTCGTTGTCGTGTTTTTGAGTAGAATAAAGCTTTTTTCACATGATAAGAGGCCAGTTGGACTTTTCACCGTACAACCCATGGACGGATTTCAGATTTATCCGTTAATTTATATTTAAATAAATTAACAACCATTCCGGTCTTCTAATCCAAAAATTATTAACTGAAAACTGTTTAAAGCTGGATTCGTCTAACTTATTTTCGTCAACTTTGATAAAAGCAGGCGTAACGATTCTGTATCCTATATTTAGCAATCTGAAGATAATATATTTCCCTAATAACATTATCAGTTAATCTCAAATTTAAACAAAATTTAAATACAAAAATGATTCATACAGAAGCAGCTCTAAACTTTATATTTAAAAGATGAAAATCAGAACTTACTGAAGAAAAAACAGATTTATATCAGAAATATTTGAAGCAATATTTCCTAATCCAGTCACTAAATTATACTTGTAAGAGATAACAAAACTCGTTATGTAAGTAGCACATAAAAAGGATGCCATCACCGAGTATCCGATTTTTGGCCACCTACAAGAGTAGCAAAACAGTTCAGTGATGCAAATACGAATAAAATATTTTTCTGAGTAAATAAGAAGAAATAAAATGCATTTTATGAATAGTGTTTTATTTTAAGAGAAAAATATAAAAAACAAATATTTCACTTACCTCCATAAAGTAACAAGAAATAAGGGGCTGATGATATAAAACTGCATGTCATTAGCCAAATACCATGTCCAAGCCATGCACTAAATATTTTAAAGATTAAAAAAATCATGCAAAACCAATTTTTAAGTACATTTTTCATTTAATATCAAATAGTAAGGATTATTCTTTACATGCTGTATCCAACCTAAAGACATTCGAAATTAATAATTTAATTAATTTAACTTTCTGAAACCTGCTGTTCATCCACCATATTTAATAGCATTAATTTAGCAATGTCAGACAACTTTGAGATATTTTAAACTGCGTAATAAAGATAGTGCATTTTTGTAGTTTTGCTATGCATGTAAATTCACGAAATTAATTTGCGAAATCAGTACAGTTGTTGAGGCTGAGGGCTGTGTTAATGATTTTTTTTTTTACAATAACTCTCGAAATTGTAGGGCAGAAAAGGCAGACGAGCATCTTTGACATTCCAGTCATTAAATCTTCCATTAGGATCATTTTGCTAAATTTAAAAAAATCTTTGTAAAAAAGTTAACGCTTATTTAATGTATTTTATGCATTTTTAATGTTTCACAACTTAATATGTTATGTAAAATGTAATTATTTTTTCTATTCTTTTCTGTACCAATATGCTTTTTCTATAGAGGTTTTTTTATTGTTTGCAAGGGTGCAATGTCATCAAGTATAGTTTTTTCCTTCGTGCTAGGAAGAGTTCCTCTTCGGCGGCTCCATCAAGTTCCCCGTATGGCCTCTGGCTAGGTCAAGAAAATGTTGATAATTCTCTTTCGAAGAGGCCTCCACGCGGTGCACCCTGGTTAATACTAAATTTGTGTGGCTTTGCTTACTTCCTTGTGTCTCTGATTTCAGAAATATTGGAAGGCTAGAGATCTAATGGCATCATAGCCAATCTTCTTGGAATTTGCAATAAATAAATAAATAAATTCTCTTTTGAAAATGGGGTGATGATTGGTAAGGGACACGTAAGGATAAATCTATGAACCATGAGCTTTTTACCCTAAAAAAACAGTAATCGAAATTTAATTAACGTTTAAAGGCTCGGGGTATTTTTCGTGTAGTTCTGTCATTAAAATCTATTAATTTTAGCCTGATAGTCTTTTATAATTATTGCTTTTCGTTTGAAATGAAACTTATAAACGGTAATTTTTTTTACCTTTCATTTTATAAAATTATATTAAATAAGTTAATCATATTTTTATATGAAAAAGCATGATTTCCATTAATAAAAATCTAAATTTAACTATAAAATTAAATTTTTTTTTATCACAAGAAGGTCCCTAATAAAATATCAATTCTTGTTTCAGTTTGTATCAAATTCTTGAAACATATAACACAACACTAAAAAAATAATAAAAAAAATGTTTAAATGTTTAAATTTACTTTTTGAATATCAGGCTGGAAATTGGTTATATAAAGTAGATTTCTCCACCATGAAGCATCACAATTTGGATCAGTACCTGCCGAGGCATCAGGCCATATGGGTCCAATACCGAGATATTTATTTAGAGTTGAATAAAAAGCTACAACTATTATGTATACTGGAGTAAGCCTAAAGAACAAACAATTTCTTATTATTCTGTCTCATATTGTATCAACAATTATAATGAATAAATATATCGACAGGAAGAATTAATTGGTGTCAGAAGTTTAGCAGATATGTTGTTGGTTGTTGTAATCCATTTCCATTTAGTAATTCCTTATGTCAAAGATGCATGATAAAGGAAAAATGGGATATCATCTGTTTTTCATAGCGACCGAGGAGTCTAGGTAGCAACTGAGGAAAAAGATGTACTTAGAACCAATATAAAGGTTAATCTACATTTCCAGTGGACTTTTAAAGGGAGTTGGTCCACATCTGAGTTCTGCGGAAAGGAAAACCAAAAGGACCCCCAAGCAGCCAGTCCAACCACTACGAGCAACTCGTTGCCAAAGGATGCATATGAAAGATAAAGTTATAAGTTATGCATATGAAAGATAAAGTTATTTATTAATATTTGAAACCAGTAGGAGACTCTCCTTTTTCGCACAATTCCTATAATGGTGTTATTGCCCCTTCTTCTCTAAAATAAAATTATGGACCTTGAATAAGGCCTTGAAAGTACTGAGTGCCCCGACATTCATTTTTAGAGTCCTCCTTAAGAGAATAGTGTGGTGAGTAGTATAGTAAAGAAAATCGGTACTTGTATAGTATTAACATGTCATAGGTAAATAATCTACAAGAAGCGATTTAAGCGATTAATCGCTCTGATACCGCACGCTTACTAGAAAATCCAATTTGTATATTTTAGGCGATTTTTTCAGACCAATTGAAATTAAAATTTGGCAAATAAATATATTTGTGACCATAAGATCATATACCAATTTAACTTATTTAAGCCGTTGCGTTTTTGAGTTATCGTTTTTACATGTGTATGAAGGTACCGACCAAACGATGGTCGATCTTTTGATGGTTTTGATTCTAAATTTGTTACAGTTTTGCACTTTAGATTCTAAACATGTGTACTATTTCTTTGATCTAATTAGTTCTTATTGTTTTGTAGTTATTGTATTAAATTGTATTCAGAAAGCTCGACAGATAGATTTCCTCTGAATGTATTTCTTTCAAAATTTAATTGAAAACAACAGATTTGATGTAAAGACCACATACTACGAGGGGTGATCCAAAAAATAGTTTACAGTGCAAAGGAAAAATGCTTTATTAACAATAGACACATGATACAAATGGTAAGTAAGAGAAATATGTGGCGATCACTTCTATACATAATCACCAAACCAATCCAGGCATTTATCACACCAATTTGTTTAACCCGTCTTGGTAATAACAGGTCTCGGTTCTCGGCACCTTTTTAAACATCACCGTCTGATATGAACCTTGTTTCGGATAAGTTTTTCCTCAATGTCGGAAAAAGGAAATAGTCACTGGGAGCCAAAGCGGGACTGTATGAGTGTTATTACCAGGCCTCTCACCTAAACGTTTCCAGTAATCTCTCTCTGCCCGCTTCAAAAGAACGACACCATTTCGCCACCTATTGTCTACTCATTGCTTCTCCCCCCCCTCCCCGTACACTTCAACGATTTGTCTGTGAAAATCCGATGGGGACATATTCTCGACCCATTGAAATCGTATCACGGCTCTCATCTCTGTGCGAGTCCACTTCTCTAGACGTCTTGTTTCTAAATCATTTCATTTTCTAAATCATTCTCTGTTTCAAATCTCAGTACTAACACTATCTGCTCGAACGGCCAGTCTAAGGCAACTAGCCCCATCTGTCTTCACTCTTGGTAACAATAATCCCATTCACAATTTCTATTTTTCAAATATTGCTGCTTGAAAACTTTTTTTGGGTCACCCCTCGTATATTCCATCCATCCATTTAGCTTATTGCATTTTCGAGTAATCGTATTCACAGATTGATTGACCGACAAACATCGTTAAATATATGTTTTCAGAACTCATTGGGGTTTGGAAAATGGGAATTCGTCAAGATGTCGAATTGAAACCTTTTGATGATTATAATAGTTCTTATTTGTATATTTCGCATACGAGAAAGTAATTAAAAAATTCTTGACAGCAAACCGGAAGGAAAAGATCTGCCTGTATTCATTTTTCCTTAATAAAAAAAGTCTCCCACAACTTTTTGAACATAGAACTTGAAGTAGATCTATTTTCAAAATAGAATGTCAGTAACTATCTATTTAATTTTTTTAAAGATTTCTTTGAACGCTTTGTATTTTGCAATGAAATGATTTAGAAAATCGAAATAGTGTGTCTGTTGTGCATTTAATGACACGAATGATGTTTCTGATTCATTTATACGATAAGTGACTGGAACTCATTTGCATGAAAATATGATAGTCTGATGGAATAAAATTATATATATTTTAATTAATGAATTTCTTATGAGTATTTTTCTGAAAAACAACGTACCTTATATACCGGTGGATATAAAAATAGAGCCAGGGTATCTTGCCATTGGTTTTTTCACATTGTTTAAAAAATAGATGGGCAACTAAAAAGGCGCTGAAAAATTGATATTTATTAAAAAATTATAATATTATCCAAAAAAACACTGAAGAAATTTAAAAAAAAGATCAAAAGACAATTTTGAATTATGTCTTATACTTCGATTTTTCTAATCTTCTATTCTTCTGTCAAATCTATTAAAGTATCATATTTGAATCATATACAGCATGCCCACTCTAATCATGTCCTAATTGGTAATTTCTAAACCGTTAGATATTGGCATGCAATTTTCCTCTGTAAAATTCTCTAAAAGCGATAATATTTGAAATTGCCTTAATGGATGACTGAACTGCCGAAAAATTTATAATGTCTTAAATTTTATACATGTATTCTATTTATTAGTCATATTTAGTGAAATATTTTTGACACACTAACATTTTAAACAAAAAGAACTTCACTTTTCTACAAGCCACAATTGATCAAATTATGAAATATAATCAATGAAAAGGAAATTCTCTTTTCTACAAACCACAACTAATCAAATTATGAAAAATTTGAAACGAAAGAAGTTACTCATATCTACTGTCAAAAGAAGTGACTTATGTGGCTTTAAGTTTCCTTTTTTTTAAGTCAAGGGTCAAAGAAGAGACCTGCTTCGCTTGGTGGATCTTCCTAGTGGTAGCAAATGAACGATTTAAGTAGTCAATAGTTTAAATAACAAGTGGTTAAATAATGAAGACTTATTTAAATCTACCTGATAATTTTTGAAGAAATAATTAATTAAGTTGTGAAAAAATTGCAATCAATTCTCAAAAAATTCTAATCTTGAGAAAACTGAATAATGCAATATGAGACTAGATCCAAAATAAGCATTTTAAAGGTTACAGTTAATTACTATTAATATAAAACATTTCAGAAAAAGTTTGAACATAGCATCTTTCAAAAATTAATTTTTGTTACAAGTTGTCTGTAGCACAACGAATTACATTTTGAATAACACTTAGTTGTAAACCTACAATTTTCAATAGAGAATTCAAAATTCGTAGGTTATTTTATGCATTGGATAACTTGAAGGATTGAGAAATATGAAAAAATCAATATGAATAGGATTATACAATGAAAAACATTAAAATAAAAAAAGAGTTTAAAACTAATTCTCTAATCAATTATTATCATCAACTGGTATCGATAATTAATTATTCAGAAATTAAATTCATTCGTTATTAACACTAAAATTTTCACATCGTTAAAATTTATTAAGGTGTCTCATAAGTTTCTTTCCGATCTCTAATATGAAATGAATACACAATATTTACTGTTTAAGATATTATTTAATTTTTTTATATAAGAACCCTTTTGCTTTATTACCTTCTTCCATCTCTCGGGAAGCCTCATTATGCCTTCTTTCCAAAATTGTTGTATTTTGGACGAGAAATAATCCTGGAGGTGCGCTTTTATTTTGCTGATGAATTTAAAGCGCTTATCGCGAAGAGAATTTTTTAATGACAGAAAGAAGTAATAATCAGATGGAGCGAGATCTGGAGAATATGTAGGATGCGGTAAAACATTCCAATCAAACTGTAAGAGCTTCTCTCTTCTGACTAATGCAAATGTGGTCTCGCGTTGTCATGATAAAAAAAAAAAAAAAAAAAAAAAAAAAAAAAGAAAAAAAACCGTCTTGTCGGTTTATTAATTCTGGCTGTTTTTTTGAAATAGCAGCTTTCAATTGATCCAGTTGCTGACAGTATTTCCTAGACATTATTGTTTCACCTTGAGCAAGGAGGTCGTAGAAAATTACGCCTTTCCGATTCCACCAAATGGACAAAAGAACTTTTTTGGTGTGTAATCCCGGCTTAGGGTGTAGTAGAGCTCTAGTACGATGAAACCGATGGCATAGAGTGCTAATAGATAAGCCTGCATGTTTGCACAAGCAGAGCCAGATAAGGCCAGAAACTTTTGAAGCACTTTAATACATTTTTTTGAAAACAGAAATCTTCAAATTCGTACCTAAGTAGAAAAAATGCATCAACAGAATAAAAGCCATTAAGAATGATTTCAAATGTCCAATGGTCAATAAAATCTCCAGCTTCAAGAGGGTTCCCTAAATAAAGAAAAAAAATATATTTATATTCTGTAAAGTTAATTTAGTTTCATTTATACAAAGAAAAAGGAAAAAAATCCATGTACAAGTTTAGCTTTTTTATATCAAAAACTATAAATACAGGGTGGACAAAAAGTTCATAAAAACTTTAAAATATTATAAAGCCCAGAACATTAAACAGAATATAAAACGGTTTGAGGTTTAGCATCGATAAATCACTGGATTTCTTAAGTTAAGGGAAAAAAAAAATTAAAGAAACAGCCGATAGGTGACGTTTTTTACTTAAGTGAAAGAAAAGACAGGCAAATAAAAATAATGTTGCAAATCATTTATTATAGCAAAGTGTGTTTGCACATTTTGACGTCATCTCCACATTTAGATTCTGACGCTAATGTTTCTATTTCGGCTGCAACGCGCGTCGAACGTGTCTGCCTTATACTTGGTCGTCCGGACCTTACACGATCGTCCAGCGATCCAGTTTCTTCAAATCACTGAACAAGTTTTATGAGGCCTGCCACTGTTAAAGGCCCTTTTCAAGTCTTCACATTTTTCTGAAGTCGGAATTTATTCAGTGCAACAGTCGCTGATTCTTGGTTCATGTAAAACAGCTTCACCAACAAAGATTTATATTTTCCACTCAGCATCCTTGTTCATATGCATGAAGATATGCAACGGAGAACTGGTTCTGGATCAAGAGCTTAAGTATTTATAATCACCTGTCTTATTGCACACACCGAACTAAGTTGCTCGTACCAGCGCCATCTGTTGGCTGTTTTTTGAAAATTTTTCTTTTTTTTAAAAAAAAAAAACATCCCATGACTTAGCAGTGCTAAAACTGCAAACCGTTTTTTATTTTGGTTATTTTTTTGGGTTCTATGAATTTTTAAAAAGTTTTAACGGACTTTTTGCCTACCCTGTATTATATAAAAAAATAGAATTTCTAATACACAAATAATATTATAATTAAACATCCTGATGCTTATCTCTATTAATAATGGAGAAGAATGTATGTGTGTTTGCGCTCCATAGAACAGGCCGCTGGAATCAGACTTACTTAATTTGACACATATATAATTTTGAAAGTGAAAATGCGCACTTCATTTTTTTTAGAAATTCAATTATAATTTTAATGAATTAAAAAATTAAAGTTCACGTTTTTCGCAGACAACTTTCGAATGAATTTTACTAGGTTTAGTTTAGTTATATTAACGTTCCGTTTTAAAGCAACACTAGGGCTATTTTAGGACGAACCTCGTAATTTTGAACCACGGTCATATAACGAGGATGACACCTGAGTTAGCCGCCCGTCACCACACCACACCAGCGAGAGGACGTTTGGCCCGGACGGATTTAACATGCACCAGAGACCCGTTCACACGACGGTTATTCGAGGGAATCGAGTCATGAATCTGAAATCCTCCAGTTCCTAGGCCGGGACCTTACCACCACACCACCGCGGCCCGAATTTTAATGGGAGGCATGGTAATATTATCAAATATAAATGATTTTTATAGACTGTTGGAATTATAAAAAATTATCTTTCCAATGACAAATTTTAATTCTAAGGCAGTTTTTTTCTGATTTTTCACAATTTAAAAATTTTTTTATGTAGTATTTGTAACAATACTTTCCACGTGTTAATGAAAGTGAAACTATTTTATTGTTTCAACAAATATTTTATCACGCGTTTTTTTGTTATAGAAGGCCAAGGAATGAGAATTTTGTAATCTTTTTTCTTATTTTGTTGGCAATTCTGTAATGAAGTTTATTCTCTTATTTCATTTCATCATTTTTTAGGTGTTACCTATAATCGGAACCTTCTGAGATAATATTTTTATACCTTTAAAATTAATTTTCAAAAACCAACTAACAATCTTCTGGGCTATCTCATCTGTTGCAAATAAATGCGTCTCACCATTCTAATGTTGGAATCTACTGCACATTTTTTAAGGAAAACGATGCGACCGTCGTGTAACTTAATTTCATTTAAGAGGTTCATGTTCTTAATGAACATGACAAGTGTAAATCGAAAATGTCAGCTCAAAGATCTTATTCAAATTAAAGTTGAAGAGGACAGTGGACTTTATGAGACACTTTTGAGAATTATTCAGTTAGGGCTATGAATTTTTTTATACATATTTATTAAAATTTAAATACGCCAAATTTCTTAAAAAACATTTTAAAATGAAATATATTATTTTTTTTAAAATGTAAAAGATACATAATTTTTTATAATTTCAAAATATTTCCAGAGTCTAAATTTTTAATTTTTTTCTATTATTTTTCCTTATTACCGAATGCAAATTTATCTGGAACAAAACTATGAATGATTTTGTAGTTCCAAAAAAAATGCTAATTTTTTATGCACACTTACTGAATTTTTATAGCAGTCTTACTTTTTTCTGAACTAAAATTAACTTTTAACTACGTAAAAAAACACGAAACATAAAATACCCACCCCATTTTCTTTTAATGTTTGACCAAAATCTTTATTATCAATTTCATTTAAGACACTTGGAACATTTCAAAGATGCTTAAATCTAATTACAATAACATTTTGAGAAAAGTCATTAAGATGTACTTTTTTTCCCTTTTAACCTTTCAAATATTTATTTTATTGAACAATACATTTAATAAAACTATTTTACAGTCTGTGTATTTTCTGTAGGCGGTTCAAGGTCACATTTTTCACCTCGTTACTGGTTTCCTGGTTTTTAGTAACGCGGTAGAGAATGTAACCTTGAACCGCCAACAGAAAATACACAGATTATAGTTCAATATAACCATGTATTTTGGTGATGAAACAATAATAAAATTGCATATTTTTGTCTCTTTTTTACTTATTTTAAGGTTCACTATCCCTTTTAATCGCATTGTAAACCTTAACCGGCTACTCCGATTTGCCCGAAGACACTCTGAAAAATCTGAAAGATGGGCTACCGCGACAACTCTGGCGGGAATTACGGTTGAGTCTTCAGGGCCATCACCGCCACGGTACAAACCTTTCCGTGGGA